>OZ005651.1:128009730-128485774 GCA_963930645.1 Salticus scenicus | reverse complement strand
TCCCGAATTTTTTTATATGCACATGAAATTACAGAAAAAGACCAGAAAATGTTATAAATCTGGAAAATCCCAGTTTAATTTATAAAATGAACAAAAATCCAACATAAACGTGCTGATTTTTAAAAATAAATATCACTAAATGTTCTACAACTTTGATTTTTTTTTTTTTTTTTGACAGTTTGGAGAATAATAAATTAATTTTTATTAGTAGTATACTATATATATTGTGTGTATTAGGTATTTCATAAACATAGTTTTCTTCGTGTTTTGACTTTAACCCACATTCATAGTTTTCCCTCTTTCATTGTTTTTTTTTTTTTTTTTTCCTTCAGAATAGTGTATTAAAACTTATATGTAAATAAATTGTAAAATTTTTAGATAAATAATTAATAGATTTAAATGGATAAATGGATTAAATATCTGCATAAAATTGAGATTTATTATTATTATTATTATTATTATTATTAAATGATTTTTCTTTTAAATCCGATTTAATAGAAACATCCGCAATGTTTCGTTTTTCTTTCTTTTCTTTTTTTTTTTTAAGATAATCAGTCTTCTTTTTTTATTTATTGAAAGTTAAATTAAATTATCTAAAATTAAGCTCTTAAAGTGAGAAACATGGCGCTTTTTTTTTAATTATTATTATTATTAAATATGTATCCACATTATATTAATCATGACTTTATAAATTCCAATATAACTTCTTACAGATTGGTGGTTTATTTAATTTTTAAGATAAGAAACATGAATATAACATTTGAAATTCTAGGCCCACATAGTAGTTTGGGAGGCCCACATAGTAGTTGCTTTGATGATGTTATTTACAAGGAGTGAGAGGTGGCTTTCTCCAAATTTACATAAGGAGGAATGAAGCTCATTGAAATGTATGCGCCAAAAAAATAATGCTTTGAAAATTAATTTATTAATAGCATAATGCTTTTAGAAAAGTTAATTAATTTGAACAAATTTTAATTATTATTTAATGAATATTACATTTTATTTAAAACTAATTTTCTTTACTTTTTGTGATTTTTTAAAAGGATGCTATTTTTGAATTGAGCATAGGTATACATCTGGTAGGAGTGTGAGAATTGAAGTCTGGAGAAAAATCTCAAAGGAATTGATGACGAAATAGTATTATGCTGAATAAAAAACAGTGTATTTTTAGAAAGTAGCAAAATAAGAAATATATATATTTAGGGATGTGGGTTTTCCGGAAAATTTACCGAAAATTTTCAATCTCTAAATTACAAAGGTTTTGTAAAATAAAATTAATACAATAAAAACTACAAGTAAACAAAACTATTCAGAGAAAAAAAATGAATAATTATTCAATTAAAAAAGAATAAAGAAAACACAGAAATTATGATTTGATGTTTTTTAAGGATTTATAAAGCTAGAAAGTTATAATAAATTTTGACTGTTTTGGATGTATAATAGTTGAATAATCTATATGAATAAGATATCTGTGTATGTTCTGTAGCTCTCTGAGGCCCTCACATATCATTGCCAACATTTGAATCGCATTTTATTATATAGGGAAAATTGTTATGAGAGTTAATGATTTTTTTTTTATTCTGTTTTCATTATCAAAAAATCTAGAATAATTAAATCTGGCTTTGTTTTCCCTAAATTTATTTATTGATTTTTAATATTGAAGTTTATAAAGTGGGGGAAAAAAATCAAAGTTCTTTTTTACATTTTTTAACTTCGAAATGGGAAGGGGGGGGGGGCAGTTTTTTAAAAACAAGAACAATTTTAACAATTGTGAATTTTCTGAAAGTAAACATGGAATTAAAAAATAAATAAATCTCATAACAAATTTCTTTATAAAATAATATGGGGTTTAGCTGCCAATAGAAGAGAAATTGTACACGGTAATTAGCAAAGTATGGTTTGGACCATGTAAGAATTCATTTCATTAAAATTCTTTTTGATTTTTTTTTTTTTTTTTTTTTTTTTTTTCTATTTGTTCTATTTTTAAGCATAATTTGTAAACACAAAATCATATTTTTTAATAGATGGTAGTATTGAATAATGAATATAATCCTCTATTCAAAAAAATTAATCTGGAAGTTTGAGAAGATTTTTTCTTTAAATTATTTAAAAAAAAAAAAAAAAAAAAAGCTTTAAATGTAACACCCACTGTGAGATTTCTCAAATACAAATCAATTTTAGATATTTTAAGCAAATAAATATTGAATTCTTTCAACTAAACCTCCAGTTACAATTTATGATATCATTCATTTTATCTGACTTCATTAAATTTCATTAAAAATCAAGCTTTTTGTTTATTTAGGCAATTATAATTCCTGTTGCCTGCATAAAAACTTTTTTTTTTTTTTTTTACTTTAGAAATTAGTTTTAAAAAGTGATTTAAAAAAATAAAATTGTGTTTAAGTTTTTCTCTGAAATTTTCAGCAATGCCAATTTTGTAATTAAAGTATTTTGGCAAGAGAGGAAATGAATTCTCGAGAAAGGTTACCAGTTTAAGATCTTAAGCTTTTTTTCTACTTAATTAAACTAAAATTCTTGGTTTTTTTTTTTTTTTTTTTTTTTTTTTTTAAAGAATGTGTGCTGAAATTCATGTATTCAAAATTTTTAAGTTTCAAGAAAGATTTGAAAATAAAGAATTTTGTATAATATTTCAAGACTTAATAAGTATCCTTCACTTTAATTTAAATTTTTACGCTGGCTTTAATTTAGGACGAATTAACGTGTCATACAAATATAATCTACTCATTAAAAAATAAATAATTTAAAAATTGCAATACGGATGTTAATAATGTAAACGCACATAATAAAATTTAATGAAAGAAACTGTAACATATTATTCTTTAAATACAGGTTACTATTATATTAAAAAAATGGATAAAGTTTTTTATTTTTCTGATATATGTGTAATAAAAGTCTTATAAGTATGTAATATTTTAAGTCTCATAACTATGACTTTTCTTTAAAAAAAAAAAAAAAAAAAAAAAAAAAAAACCTAGAAACTTACTTTTATTTCTTGCACAGCTATCATTTTATTTCAACTATAGTTGGTTAAAATTTATAGATTACAGGTGGGTAGCAATACATAGATAAAAATATATAATTTTATTCAAAAAGTTTAAGCAAAGTTAAAATTAGTCATCACTTTCGCTACTAGAATTACAATCAGTATCAGAATCTGAATTTATATTGAAAGAAATAGTTTCTATAACTTCTTCAATAAGTCCATCTGTTTCCTAATATTTCTTTTCAATATTTTCCACATGTTTACAGTATCTTTTTCATTTCTCGCTTCCAACACTCTGTATAGCTTCTGAAGCAAGTTTTTGGAGGCATGTTAAGCTCAGATCAGCTGTCACATTTCTTTCTCTTACATATCGCTTAATATCGGCCCAGACCAATTTGATGGGATTTAGGTCACAGTGATATGGTGGGAGTCTCAATACATCATGGCCATAGCTTTTTAAAAGTTCATCAATACAGTATTTTTTTTCGCGAGGTGCATTTGTACTAATTAATTCAAATAATTCAACTTTACGCATTTTTTTATCATGGTTGATTTTATTGTCCTCTAACCATGAACACATTTTATTCTTTGTGGAATTTTTTGTGGGCACAGGGTTCTGTACTTTTGTGTGGTAAGCTGCATTATCCATACATATAACTGAATTTGGCAGAATGTTTGGTAAAACTTTCTCAGTAATCCACTTTTTAAAGTTTTCAAAGTTCATCTGGCCATGGTAATCACCAGAAGCAGATCCAGCTTTAAATATAAGGTCAGCGTTCGGAACAAATCCAAATTCTGACCCAGCATGAACCACTATCAAACGAAAGCCTGCGCGTTCTTTGACGAAAGCTCCAAGTTTTTCATCAGTCCAGCATTTTTCAAAGGAAAGATTACTGTCCAACCATGTTTCATCTAAATAAACAATGGACCTATTGTTTTCTCGAAATTTTTTCATTTCTCTGAGAAAACGAAACCGCCATGTCACAATATGAAGGCGTTCAATTAAAATCTGTCGCTGATTTTGGCAACGCTTATAACGAAAGCCTGCAAGATGTAGAAATTTCCATGGAGTTCCTCTTTTCCATGGAAAATTTATTCGTTCCTTCACAACAGGTAACAGCCGTGTAAGTGATGGAATTTTTTTATTTGCATAAAATTCATTTACTATGTTTCGAAGAGTGCAAAGATCGAAGTTATCCAAAGTAGCATTTCGATTATCAGGACGTTTACGGTGTTTTCCAGGGGTACATAACTGACCAGGAGTGCTAACAGCTTCTTTTTTTATTCTCTTTATCATGCTAAGTGAAACACCAGTAGCTGCTGCAGCACGCTTTTGGGCTTGCATAAATAGGAATTAAAAGTTCTCCAGCTTTAGCCTCATTTTCGAAAAATTCTGTCACACTATTGACTAAATTTCTCTCTTTCAAGTGAATAGTCTTGCCTTTTAAAGACATTGCTATGAAAACAGCAGTTTAAAAGAATATAGAGATAGTTAATCGTAAATAGATAAATTTCGTATTTAAAAAATAGATAGATAATCGTAAATAGCACACAACGAGGCGAAAAACTCAAGTGGAGGGTTTTGGTGCGCGAAACCTAGCGACGGCCTTGGGGTTACTCCATTTACTGGAATAGGGATGTTCTTTCCGTCTCCCCCGCGGTAAAATGAACTCTACCGCCGAAGAGGTTGGGCCAAGTCTCTTCTCGTCATGAACGCACTTTATTTCATTTTCCAGACAATTTTACAAGGAATTTTGAATATTTATTAAATATTTCTGAATTTGCCAATCATTTTAGGATTTACTAATTAAATATTATAGAATTTATTTAAAAATATACTTTTATGGATATTTAGTAAGTTATTTCCAATTTTAAATAACAAAAGTTTTTTTTTTTTTTTTTTTTAATTAATTTTTGGAAAAAAAAATTAATTGCAAGTAGGAAATATATATTTTAGTATGTTGTTTTTAGATAAATAATTTTATAGGATGTTAAAACTTTTTTGTTTGAACAGCCGGGAGTTGTTTTCTTATTTACGCACACTTATGTATGACCATCAATATTTATATCCATTAGTAACAAGCAGTAGTAAAAAAAACTTTTAAGTGTGCTTGCGATATTTTTTAATAGAATTTTGAAATAACAGTCCAAATTTAGTGCCTTAAGAACAATAATTAAAAAAAAAAAAAAAAAAAAAAAAAAAAAAAAAATCTTGCAGCACCTTGCTTTTTTTTTAAACCTTGGGATGAAACTGATATTTATCCACCTTTCTATATTTTTGGATTACCATATCATTTCCTAGGTAGTCTTAGATCGCTAAATTTTTTAGTCTATACGAATATCTTATATCTGTGTAAAAGTCCCTCAACATTTAATACAGATTTTGTATTTTATAAATTTAAATTTTATGTTTGTTCTGCATAACATGAATATTAACCTATTGTGTATCTTTTGCTTACATATTACTCTAATAGAGATTTCTCTTTGTGTGTACTTCTAATCAAAAGTGCTCTTTATGTGTATTTTTTTCACTCATTTTATGATTTTTTTTTCTTTAAATAGTTTCACAGTCATCAAATTTTCCATGTTTTGGTCATTGCTGCTGCTTTTGTTCATTATCATGGAATATCAGAAATGGCCATCTACAGGTTATCCATGGGCACATGCAATGCCGAAGATGCGCCAATTGACTTTGAATATTAGTTATCTGGATTAAAATTACATTTTCATATTACTTAATATATCACCAAAGTGGCTGAAGATTTCATTTGCCTTATTTCTTTGTATATTATGAAAATATTTGTATGACTTTTATGCCATTTGATAAGTGAAAGCAAGGAAGATTTTCATCTATAGTATTTTTATAGCATACATTATGCACTGTATGTGAATTTGTGATATATATATACCATATTTGTCTATCACACACATCACTTGGAGAATCTGTGATAGTATTTCAATTACAATGGAAATCATTATTCCATTTATGTTATATTCAAAGAAAAAAAAAGAAAGAAATTGATTATTTGCGCCATTAAGTTAATCTAAATTAACTGTTTTCTTTGCAATATACAAATTGAAATGTAACATATCATTGTATAGTTCAAATTTCATTTCATCTCACCTCTTTTAGACTTTTCTCCTAGTTATTACTATTCATTAAGATTTTAGGTTCTTCTATGTGTTTTAACTTCAGTTTGCCTATAATCTGCATTATCTGAAACAGGCAAATTGCTTTTAACTTGCATGAAGAGCCCTTTCTTTTAAAAGTTAATTACCTGACTTTTTTAGTTTTTGCCTCAGTTGTTCTTTTTAAACTTATATCTATCTGAATCCTTAAGAGCTAATCTTTAAAACATTCATCAAACAAACCAATTATTGTATAGAAAATATAACTTTTTTTAAAAAATTAATGTGTGATATAGCATTCCAAGTTATTAAAAGAATTCATTCTAGCACATAAATGTCTATATTTGTTATTTAGTGTCCTTGAAAATAACATGCCAAGAATAAATTGTTACTTTATTTTGAATTAGTAATAGTAACTAAATAAAAAAAAAAAAAATAAGTATTTATATTGTCCAGTGCTTAAATTTTTGAATCTGCAAAAGTTTAATAAATCAATCTGGAATAAAAATTTTATCAGCTGAAAGCTTTGCCTTACAAAAATTAATCTTCTTTATTATTATTATTTTGCAACAAGTATTGTATTTTTGTAATATTGATTTGCAAATTTTATTTAAAGCATATATGTTAATGCACTTACAAAACATGTCCTAAACATTTTTTTTTTTTTTTTTTTTAATATCATTCCTAGTTTGTCTAATAACATTGTCTTATGTTAAGATTTCTTTAAAAGTGCTTTCGCACTTTTACACATGGTCAAAAGAGAATGGGTTAGACTTAGAAATAAATGTAAATTTTATCATTGCACTGTTAGATAATACTGTTCATATATATGTATAAAATTGTACTGTATCAGTTATTTACTGAATTGAATTAAATGCTCTATTTATTATATAAAGGCAAAGCAAATTCATCTAATTAAAATTTTGTCAGGGCATTCTAGTATTGAATTTTATTATTTTTTTTTTTTTTTTTTTTTTTTTTTTTTTTTCCCTTTCTATTGCATTTATTACATATGTACTTTAAATTATAGTTTTGAATCTATCAAGTCAAAGTATTTTGTTTATTGAAATATGAATATATTAAGACTCTGTAACATTTATCTGTTTATATAGATATTGGTTTATTTTATCATTGATTAGCAAAAATGTTTTATCACTTTTAATGCTTTAATCATTGTTGTTATTTTAATTATAAGTAATAGATTTCAGTTTTGTTTTTCTTTTTGAAATATTTTTTCAGATGTATCTTTCTTTCTGCTCAAATTTTCTGCCTAAATTTTCAACTGGGACCTTCAAAGTTGTTTTGAACTTATATTTTTAATCAGCATAGAAAAACTTGTCTGTATATTAACGCATTGAGCGCCACACGAATCCGTAATAAAATCCATTAAAATTCCTTAATGATATTATCCTGTAATAATTAAAAATTAAGTAAATTTTAAATAAATTTTTGGTAATTAATTAAAACAATCTAATATTTTTAGTTTTATATCATTTTACACTGTCAACAACCAATGGTTGACGCGGCTTTATATCATATTTCACACTGTTAGCCACCGATGGCTGACATGGCACTCAATATGTTAAAAATTCTTTTTGACATAACTTATTTACCTTTTTTGCAGTGTAATATTTATTCAACTTTTTCTTGGTTATCTGATAAGCAGTGAATTATCTACTTTAGCTCAAATTTATAAAATCTAAAATTTATAATTTTTCATTGTAATTTGCATAAAAACCTTAGTTTTACAGGTTTTTTTTTTTTTTAATTTTTGCATTGATAGGTTTTAAAATTTAGCTTCTCATTGCAGTGAAAATTTTAGTTTATTTTATGAAACATATTAATGAAATAAGATAATTTTAAATTTTAATACAGCAATTTGTATCAAGTTTAGTTTTTAATTTTTTTTAAATAAATGTCTGTTTTTGATATAATAATAATAATAATTATACTAATTTATTTTCAAATTTACGGCATATTTTGTCTTATTTAAAAGAAATTAAGATGTGCATGTTTCGCTTTTTTACTCTTATAAACTTGAAAATAGCTGAAGGGGATTTGCCTGCCATTTGTTGTCACATTGTTATGTTATTTATTGCATTCCAGTATCATTCTTCACCTATTTTCTCTTGAATTACTAAGAAAGCTTTAAAATAGCTTTAATTTGTTATGCATACCATGAAATTGCAATTGTATGGTAAGGGAAATTTGCTTAGTTATTGATTTCTTTCATGTATTTTTATTACATAACTATTCAATTTGTTCCTTATAGAACTAATGTGTGAATGGCCTATATAACATTTATGCTTTGTTTTTGTCCTTTGCTTAAAAAAGGGGGTGGCGATTTAGAAGAGTATACTTTTACTGTTATTTTTTTTACTGCTGTTATTCTTTAAATATATATTTGATCTTTTTATTTATAAATATTAAAGCAAAGCATGCTGCTTTTTAATTGTTTTGTTTGTATTATTAATTTGATAATGCATTCTCATGAGTTATCTTTTAAATATGTATTTAAGAAGCAATCTTTTTTTTTTTTTTTTTTCCTTTCTGTATTGCTAATTTTAAAGTCAGTTTCAAATAATGTCAAGCAATAATTAGACTGGACATGTAATGTTTGTCTTTTTATTTCATTAAATGATATTTTGGCATTATGAAACTAAAATGGTGGTGGATTTAAATTATTTTGTAGCCAACAACTTAGAAAAAAAAATTTTCCTCTTTGTACATTAGCCAAAATAATCTTATATCTGTATTCTCTGTTTTGTTTGTTTTAATTTATTGGCAGTGGATGTCCATTTAGGTCATGATTAGTTTTATGTACCATATTGGTTTGTTGCATATTTTCAATATTGTATGCTTTAATTTTGAATGTTAAATATTCTTATTTTGTACTTTTTTTTAAATGTTCTCAAGGGAAAAAAATAAAAGCTTAGCAATCATTATGTCAAATATATTTTCTGATATAAAGTTTTTTTTTCTTCATTTTATATTTCCTTTTAGTTACATAGAATACGTTTTTTAAATGTGTCTTAACTTCAAGTAACAATAAATAATTGTATTTTTTTAATTTAGTATCTGGGAGATATGTGGAATAAAGTTTTATGTATATACCTTTTCTGTTTTTCCTGTGTCTTATTTTTTATATTTATTTGACATCATAACTTGAAATACAAGTTTTATTTTAATAACTAGCGAGCTTCGCCCACTAGCGGTTCAGTACTTTTAAATGAATCACTATAATTAATAAATCACTGACAGTAACTTTTATTCTTAAGAAAAAAAAAATTTTTTCAATCATTTTTGATCAGGTAAAAAGTTGCACCGGGTCCCCACTGCCTTCGGCAGCACAGTCCTGTGTGCGCTGCGCTCACACAAGTTAAGGGATATTAGGTATTTTGTTTCAATATATCAACAGAGATATTACACAGTGCAAATGGTTACTGAGCTGTTTTAAGTACTTGTTACTTGAAAGAAATAAAGTCTCATATAAAACCGAACTAATTTTATTTCTTCATAATGGACACATTTATCTATAAACACAACTTGAATTATAAGATGGTTACTGTTAACAATTAATAAAAACAATTAATCATACTACATCTGGATTTATTAATAAGGTATTCACAACCTTACAAGAAAACTTAATAACTTAAAAGTAGACTTAACATACTATCAATTGATCCGGACCAGCCAGTCAATTCTCACATTACTATATTAGATAACAGAATCCATGCTAATCACCAACACACCATCAGAACTAAAAAGCTCTGGTATTTATATACATGAAAGAAGGACATTTAGATCGTCATCGATCAAACGGACCAATTACAAATGAACATCTGGCAGATGTAAGAAGAAACGATTAAGATTTACATAATGACGATCGATATTTAGCTTCGATGTTGCCATCTAGTGGGAAAAACATTGTTAGGAAAATTGACAGTCCAGAATTGATAAAGAAAGGTGTTGCATGGAAAGTTTTTAATGTAAACAAAACTGTAATTGATAATTAATAGTATAAAAATAAAGTTTAAACAACTGAAAAATAAGGAACTGAAGTAAGTATGTTTTAATTTATAATCTATTAATTAAATTAAATAAGTTATTTGATAAAAATGATAAAATGACTAAACATGGCATGGACATTCAAAACAGATGATGTAATATGATCAAGTAGTCATGTCTATAAACATGAGGGAAAGTTAGGAGGCGATGAGAATCAAATGAACTAAGGATTTTCTCATCAAATGCCCCCCTCTCATTGTCTCATAAGAAAAAGAAATGCATGACTCCTCAAGAAAGAAAATCAGCATGGACCTATTACTAAACATCTTAAACAAGAAGAAAATTTTAATTGAATTTTAAATTGATACAGTCAAACATCCTAATAACACAAAAGTTAATAGTTAAACTTATACGAAGACAACAATTAAGTTATAACAAATCCAACTTCTTCAAAAATTCTTAAAGAAATTTTTCTCCAAAAAAAAAAAAAAATAAAAAAATTTCAATTTTTGTCTCATTATCTTCAAAACTCCACAAATTCAAAAAAAAAAATTAAGTACTCCAATCCAGAACAGAGTCTAGAATATCCTAGATAAGAGGCTAACAGATTAAAAACATAATTCCTTGCATTTCATAAAACAAGTCCAAGAAAAATTTATATTTTATTTAAAAATTACAAACATGGAAATGTATATACTAAAAAAAAATTACTTATCAATTTCAACTCCAGCATTAAACTCCAAATTAAATATTTAAACTTGTATCAAAATCAAATTAGAAATAAAAAAATAATCTTGAACACAAAAAATTTTCAATTTCTAGCCATCCAGAACTTGGAAAAGAGGACAAAGACATTGGCCTTTCGAATTCACTTATTAATCTGTCAAACATATTCAAAAATGAATATAGGCACAATTATTTATTTCTTTTAAAAATTCCGGCTAGCACGCAAAGCATACATTCGACATAGACTGAGGTTTCTAGATGCCTAGAAAAGAAAAGAAATTATAATATACACAATAAAAGATACAAACAGAACAAATTTTAATTATAGTACATGGGACCTAGTGACATTGCCAAAATTCCAAAAATTGGGACTTACAAAAATAAAAATAACATGCCCGCGCAAGGGCCTACATATGGTGGTAACCCCTAGAAAACTATGCCTAAATGATTCTCTGACGATTTACCGGTCAAGGGTCACCTATCTGAGACAGTGTCGTGAAGCACGACATTCTCGTTATTCAATTTTAATTATTTTTATTAATTTTTATCAAAATCAAATTATTTAATATTCAGGCTAAATTTCCTTAAGTTCAGTTCATCCCGTTTTACCCCTGCATGGTTGCTTCACAGCAACGCTCAAAATTCGCTCTCGGTTCTTCCTTACCGGACCCTCCTATCTTCCCGGTAATCTACGTGTTCCAGCGTTCCCTCTTGCGAGCGCTCGCTCCGATTGGCTGAGCAGTGCCGTGACGTTTTGAGAAGCCTGGTAGCGTCTACTGCGAATTTCGGCTAGTCAGAAAGAGAACAACACTTGCCATTACCGAGTGAGGACATAAAAAATCGGAGGTGGTCGCGCCGTTGCGTGCACCACGAGTGTTTCGCGGAACTTCCCGCGTGTAGAATTCACCCTACAACTCATTCAGCTTATAACTTTCTAAAGTAAATGAATTTAATATAAAATAACTAGATACAGCTAAAGAACTCATGTTATTGATTCATATTCCGAGATGTATGCGGAATTTACTTGCTTTTCTTGTATCGATGTATTTGGATTAACTTTGCAGCTTATCGTCAACCCCCTTGAGCAGCCAAGATGTCTTCGGTAAGGAAACGTCCGGATTGTGCTCTCCCGCCTGATGCTGGAAATTGGAATAAAATCTTTTTGGATTTAATCAGCAAATGTGTCTGACTCAGTTCTTCTCTGTTTCCTGGTAAGCTGTTTCTTTTTCATATTTTTAATGGACATTGCCATGTGGCTCGTCTGAGCGATGTTGGGTTTTGCGTCAACAGCGTATTTCTTGCTTACAATTATTATCTTCGAATATACGATCACAGAACTATGTTTTAGAACTATTAAATTTAAGAATATATACATTTACCCTAAAAATAGATGGTCACAATCTTTTGCCACCCCGAGCTTTTTGCTCCCTGATAGACAGTACTATAGGCTGTTCGAATCGCCGTAAATAGCCACCAAAAGCACCATTCCCATACATAGACAGGAATTAAATTGTCTACCAAATAAAAAAAAAAAAAAAAAAAAAAAAAAAAAACTAAATGAAGTAAAATAAATTTAAAGTACTAAAAAAACTTACATCAAAATACTAAGAAAAATTACATAAGTAAAAAAAATACTGGGACAATCTTTGTTGTTATAACAAATGTGCACAAATCAGCAATTTTAACTAATCAAGAATTAAGTTCTTAAGTACAAAGTAGAAACACTAGATTAAAACAATGTGCAATTCAAATTTAAAACAATGTAAATATTTAAACAATTTCAAATTGAAAACAGTGTACTGGACAATAAAAAAAAATGTATTTGTATTCAAATTATCTATAAGAAAAATATGGTACACAAAATTCATCTATGTACAAGAGAAAAAATTAAGTTATAAATATTAAATTTACAAAATTCAAACGTTCAGTTTTTGTCAAAGGCTTAGTAAAAATATCCGCAAGGTTTGATTTACTACATACACAAGAAACTGAAAATTCACCATTATTTAAAAGATCTCTGATTAAAAAAAAAACTTAACATCAATATGCTTAGTTTTATAATTTTCCACTGAAGATTTTATGAAATCTGTAGCAGCTTGATTATCAACTCTCATTACAGCATCATTATTTAAATTAGAAAAAATACATTCCTCAGCACATTCACAACGTATCCAATCAAACCAAATTCTTTACAGCCTCAGTCATTGCAGACATGCCAAGTCTCCTGCTTTTCTACTCATTTCTCCTACTTTTCTGATGTAGTTTTTATCTATCCCTCTTAGCATAATTTATGCTTAAAATTTGTGGGATTGGGTAAAAAAATTTGAAAGGAAATTGAAATTTATCTTGCCCTGCAGTTTATCAAGTTCAGTTTGAATGTGAATTAATATACAATGCTTTGAAACTAATTTTTGCATAATGAAAAATGTCTTATTATTAAAAGTTTTTTTTTTTTTTTTTAAATACCATAACTGTTGAAAACTTAAAGAATTCAAATTTCATTAGAATGTAGCTGATATTTTCATTTATTACCTTTTCTTTTACAAAGATAATTAAGATCCTTGTTTTATATTAGGAGCAGAATGATCAAATCTGTCTATTTTGACTTAAATTTTAAACAGCTGTATGTCTGAGGGTTTTTTTTTTTTTTTTAACTGCAAGAAACATATATTATTCATTTAATTTTGATACTGATGCTTTGTAAATAACCTCCTAAGATTATAAAGCTTTACTTAAAATTAAATTTGCATTATTTTACTCATTTTTATTACAAACTTTCTTGTTGGAAAAAGTCTCCTGATTTCTGTAAAAAAATCTGCTTTTTTGTCATTAGCAGTTGGCATCTCTGTCATTGCAATAAATTCAGATTCCATGGTCGACAAACTAACACATTTTTCTTTAAAAGTAAGCCAGTTAACTGGAGACTTATCAAGCAAAACTATTTGACCGCCAATTAAGGTCCGATCGTCATGGTTAGCTGCTAAATCTGCATCTGAGAAAATTGCTAAATCATTAGATTTACAAGAAAGTTTAAGTTTGTAATGAGAAGTTGATTTTACATAGCCCAATAAACCATCCCAATGGAACAAACCAGGATTCGATTGAAATTGACTCTCAGGACATTAACAGAGTAGGCTATATCAGGGTGAGTACGACCAGCTAAAAAAGAAAGACATCCTAAAACAATACGATACAGTAAATGAGACATTTCAGTTATATCTTGACTAGATGTAGGACAATGAGATCTGGAAAACACAGTACCTTTACTGATAGGTAAAGAAGAATGAAGAATTTTAAACTTAGAAAATCTTTTACAAACATCATTAATGTAATTGGACTGGTGAATTACTCCTCCAGATGGAGTATCCTCAAACTCAACTCCTAACAATTTTCTCGTTCTCCTCAATTCTTTTATATCAAAATTTGATCTTAGTAAAACTAAAACTTTATCAGTAAGTTTCTTATGTCTTCCAAAAAGTACGATATCAGCAACATAAAGAAGTAGTACAACATCTGTCCCATAAAGATAAACACAATTACAAGATGATAATTTTCTAAATCCAATTTTAATTAGAACATTATGTATTTCATAAAACCATTCTCTCCCACTTTGATGTAATCCATACAGAGCCCGGTCCAATTTGCAATACAATGTCTCTTTACCAGATTCAACAAATCCAGGAGGTTGTAGCATATACACGTCCTCACTTAGTGGTGCATACAGGTAGGCACAGGTGATGTCACATTGAATATACGACCACCCACAACATGAAACAAGAAGGGAAAAAAGAACCGGATAACACCAAAATTTACAACAGGACTAAATGTTTATTCATATGATTCACCTTTAACCTGTTTAAATCCCTGGGCTACAAGGCGAGCCTTATGTCTAACTATCTGTCCAAACTCATCCTTTTTTATTGTGTAAAGCCACCTGCAACCTACAGGAGGGGCGCGATTAGGTAGTTCAGTCAAATGCCAAACTCCACGTTCTTGCATAACCTTCATTTCCTGTTTCATTGCACTCCACCAAACCTGACTCTGCCTAGAATTACATGCCTGTTTAAAAGTCCTGGGAGTCTCTTCCTGATCTAGTCATGCTGAAGGGTAAACCAAACTCAAAATAACTGAGTCACTCTCACTCTCACTCTCACTATCTAAAAAATCCGATGAATTACTTGGAATCGGAATAATGCCAGAAGAAGGATTTGATCCACTAAAATCAAATCTGAATTAAACATAAATTTATTTTCCCTACAATAATTTTCAACATCATGAAGTGATCTAAGACGTTCAGTTTTTCCTAACTCATAAAAGTAAATGTCAGTACGATTACCAGTACAATGTATGACAGGCTTCCTAGTCCAACTAACTTCCTTAAGATGGGGAATAGTGGACTGATTATTGCTAGACACTGAATCTTTACTCCCTACTCCACTAGGTTGAGAATCCGGGGTACTGTTGGAAGTACCTGGGATGGCCACAGGTACAACTTCAACAACGTCCTCCAGACTTTGCTCAACACTAGGAGAGACAAGGGCATAATCATCGGTGCCCAGTGCAGCTTCACTGCAACCTAAACTACAACACGATTCGTCAAAATTGACATTACCAGATTCAATAATTCCGTTGTTCTCTGGAATCCAAATTCCATACCCCTTCGTTTTGAAAGCATAACCTACTAAATAACCCTTACAGGCTTTTGCTTCAAGTTTAAATCGCCTTTGCTTCGGCACACCAACATAAGTGACTGTACCAAAGGGAATTAAATGTTGAACAGAAGATTTTCTTCCACCATATAACTCAAGGGGTTTTCTTCAAAAGTTTGCGACAAACACGATTCCAAGTATAAACAAAGTGGCGTAGCAAGGGGGGGGGGGGCAGTCTGCCCCGGGTGGCACCATTCTGGGGTGACACCTGATCCATATGATGAAATGAAAAATCTTATAAAAGTGTTTAATATTGAATAAATGCATAAAAATAATATTAAATGAATTTTTGCCTAAAACATCTAGCTTTATGCATTATTTAGTGTTGGTGTTTGGGATTAAGGCTAATTGACTGCACTAGACTCCTGGGCTTAGGGGAAGTACCCTCTGTGGGGTCTTTCTGTAGGGTCCTATCCCATATTTATGAGAAATGCAGAGAAAACCATGGAAAACTCCGAATGGCAAGTTTTATGCATTAGGAGTTATGATACTTTATTATTATTATTATTTTAATTTTGTTTATTTAATTTAAAATATTTAAAACAATTGAATAAAAGACATTTATTGAAAAAGACATAGTAAAATACAGGGTGTCCATAAAAGAATGTCCCAGTTTCAATGGTATATTATACTAGTTTAATTTAGACTATTTACAACAAATCATACATCAAATTGAAGGTAAACTAACCTAGTTTTTCTTACAAATGTTCAATATGTGCACCTTTAGTTACACGGTGCTCATCCAACCTATAGTTCAATTCTTCCCACACTTTGGTTAACAAGTCCGGTGTAATGGAAACAATAGCCTCTTCAATTCTGTGTCTCAACACTGTCAAACCATTAGGTAATAGCGGAACGTATACGTAGACACGATCTTTTATAAAGCTCCATGGGAAAAAATCGCATGGCGTTATGTCATTTGATCGTGGAGGCAAACGACAAAGAGTTCTGTAGTTGATTTGCGCCATTTTGCTTATGTGACGCTACAAAAGAGAAAATAACAAAGCAGTACTCGTGCATGCGCTTATCTAAAACTGTTTCAGTTATTCTTTAATTGTGACCTTGAAACAATACTTTACAATGCTTATAGTTGATACTATTACAATTCATATCTGGGACATTCTTTTATGGACATACTGTATAATATAAAAAAGAATAAAAGATAAACGTTTTGTGCTACTATCCTAGCACCTCATCAGTATATATAGCATCTACGAGGCTACAACTTACAACTGAATAAACAAGGCATTGGCATTTTACGCCAAATATATTGCCATGAGTAACGTAGTTAACAAAAATCTATTTGATTTTGACTGCATCAAACATGACATTCGAGGATGTATAATACCCAGTCTGAATTATGAAAACGGAAATTGCAATGTGACAGTGAATATTTCTGCATCTTTGGTTCTGAAGTCTGATTTTTAAATACGAAAGTGAACGAACAATAAAACTGTCTAACTGCCAGAGTTAAGCTCATTGATGCAGTAGTTCTCAAAGAATGCGTCAAGATGTACTTGTGCACCCTAGTATGTTTGTTGGTGCATCCTGTGATGTTTCAGAGAAATGTGTTTTGATAAAAAATATACTTATTTTGTTACACAGTTTTATTATAAATATAACTCTTTTTGCCAACACACCATTAGATTAAACTATTTTTTTTTTTCTTATTATAATTAAAGAAAAAATGCTTAGGTTGCAGAATTATGTTTTTATTCATACCCTGTGAACGAATGGTGAATGATTTCCTTACCATATTCTACAAGAAACATGCTTATATGCAAATAAAAATATGTGTTCATTTTGCTTAGTGTAAATTGTACCTACCAAAAATTTCGCCCATAGACGTAATGTATTTGAGTTCTCTTGCATGTCCATGTACATGAATCATTTGCTTGATCTCAACGAAAAGTTCAATGTTGCATACCAATATGATACATATTTATTTAGAATACCGAGTTTGGACTTATATATATATATGAGTAAGAGAAAGTAAATAGAGTTAATAAACAATTCAACAGTCAACAATTCCCTACCTATCTTAGTTGAATTTTACAGCTCTATATAAAAACTATAAAAAATGTAGATTTTGAAAAACGTTTTAATTTTGCATCGCTTATAGAGAAAAAATTTAACTTTTCGTTAATTTTCAGCAGATTAATTATTCATTTAACTAACAAGGAAACATTCAAAAGGTGTCATCTTCAAAAAGTATTGAAAAAAATATATTTGATTCTACTTTTCATAAAACACCAGAAAATGAAAAAATTATCGGCTGAAATTAATTACAGCGACCGTATCGAAATTAAGCATATTTGGCGATTTCACACTGCTAGGTGATTAATTTTGAGTACTTGGCGGAAAAACAAAACACGGTTCTGTTCGTACACGGCAATCTCGGTGCTAGCAAATGTATCGCCTAACAGCGCTGAATCGCCAAATATGCTTAATTTTGATAATTTTTTGTGGTCGCTGTAATTAATTTCAGGCGATATTTTTTTCATTTTTTGGTGTTTTATGAAGAGTAGAATCACATATATTTTTTTCAATACTTTTTGAAGATGACACCTTTTAAATGTTTCCTTGTAAGTTTTTCTTCCAATACAGAACGAAATTCACACATTAAAAAATCTATGATTTGCTGCTCATTTTGAACAAATCTAATGTTAGCTTAATAAAAACTCCCGATGCATAACTAAAAAAACAATAAATGTAGCTAAGAACAATCATGGTTAAATTAGACAAAGCTTATCTTGAATTTAATTAAATATCATTTTTATAAAAATCTGTGATTTTCAACTAAGAGATTTTTGGACTGTGAACTCGTAATCATTATTCATAGCCGATTTGCTTTCTTTCTTATATATATTTTTTTACTTCCATTACCCGACTACCGTAGGTAATGGAAATATTGTATTCACTCCAAAAATTCGATATCGTACCTGCTTTACACGTTTTAAGGTCTCTTGAGTCCAAAAAAGTACTTTTTGGCAATTGGTCAGTGTGTGTGTGTATGTATGTATGTAGGAAAACGTCTGGCTACCATATCTCCGAAACTAATAAAGATAGAACTACGAAACTTCAGAATCGAAACAGGTCTGATGTACAGATGAATTTTCCAAATTTTGGCGAAAAACATAAGTGGGACCGTAACTCCGTATCTCAAAACAGCTCGAACGATTTTCTTCAAAGTTGCTATAAAAACACTCTATTAGATGTCCTTTAGAATGATATAGTTGGTTAGTTCGAGAAAATTGATAGGCGTCCTGTATAAATAGCTTAATTTCAGGTCTCGCAAGTGTGTTTCTTTAAAAACAGCTCTACGGATTTTTTTTTTTTTTTTTTTTTTTTTTCAAACTCGCGATATTAACTCCCTTTTAAATAACTTTTTGTATGTAATTATTGTTTTCCAGTCAATAATTGAGTATGCCAAGTTGTTATCTCAAAAATGGCTCTTACGATTTTCTTGAAAATTGTTACATAAATCCACTTTAGATATCCTTTCTTATGTATTACGTGGTTATTACAGGAAAATTAACAGTCATCCTGCTTAGGTAGGTCAGTTTTAGATCCCAAAAGTTGGTATTTCAAAAAAAAAAAAAAAAAAAAAAACTGTATTTTTTTTTTTCTCATTTTTTAACTCGCTATGTAAACTTTGTTTTATATGTTTTTACCCGTGTGTCAAGTTTCTCTTACCAGAAAATTTTTAGGTTTCTACTTCGTTAGGTCAATTTTATGTCTTCTGATCATATTTATCTAAAAAAAAAGCATATAATATGTATAATAGTGGGTAATGGAGTTTGTGTGGTTGTTTCACAATTATGTTTTTTTTCCTTTTAAATCAGTAGAAAATTTGCTTAAAGAATCTGTTTTATGCTTTAATTAAGAAACCATGCGATTTGTGATCTGAGATCAGAAGGAATGGTTATCAGTCGAAAATTTTAAAATATTGAGCCTGTAAAATAGCATTTTAATTACACATTTTAAGAAATCTATCAAACAGATTTTTATGAAACCACACTTAAAAAATATCATGATTAAACCTGCGTTCTAACAAAAATAAACCGTATTAAAATTATTTCATCCATTTGGAGCTAAATATTCATTAACTATCATTCATTGTTTATAAAAATTTACATTTAGGCAGGGAAAGAAGGGCAGACAAAAAGAAAAATTATTGTTTTTATTACACTTTTCTAATGATTCCAGTAAAATTTTAAATATCACTTACTTTTTGTAAAAACTTACAGTGAACGTTATTTAGTAACTAATAATTATAGATAGGTAACATGAAGATATAAATACAATCATTTTCTTTTTCCTCTCCCCCCTTCTTCCTAACGCCCAAGTAACACACACTGTAATTTTTCATAAACAGTAAATGATAGTTATACAGTTTTATTAAATTTGATAACAAGGTGATATAAAAACAATCATTTTCTTTCCATGTGCCGCCCAGTCTATGTGACTCATTACTGTATGTTTTCTTAAATACTAAGTGGATGTTGTATCAATTTAATTGAAGTTAGTTAAAAAAAAAAAAAAAAAAAAAAAAAAAATTGAAAGTCACCATTTATTTCTCAGAGTCCCGTTATTACCCAAGGTGTATGTTTTATGCTCTTTCTTCTTGATCTATATCAACTATATATTTAAATATAATTAGACGTTTTAAATACCACAATAATCATTTTTATTTAATTATTTTTTAAATGCATGTAGAGGTGACACCATTTATATAAGCCCCGGGTGTCACCCACCCTAGCTACGCCACTGTATAAACAAAATATTTAAGAGCTTCAGGCCAAAAACTAGGATCCAAATTACTTTCAATTAACAATGTACGAATACCATCAGCTGCGGTAAACATGAACCGTTCAGCAATGCCGTTTTGTTGGGGAGTATAAACGTTTGTAAACTCATGACAAATGCCTTTCTCACTAAAAAAATTAACAAAAGATTGATTAACAAATTCTCCACCATTGTCTGACCTAAAAGATTTAACCTTTCTTCCCAAGAAAGTCTCAGCCTTAATAATATGGTTTTTCACCACATCAAAAACCTCAGACTTCATTCTCGGAGGATAGACAGAAACCCAGCGAGAGAAATCATCAGTAATTGAGAGAAAGTATTTTTCGCCATTTCGTCCCTCATTTCTACACGGTCCCCAAACATCAGCATACAGAAGCTCTAGTGGATGATTTGACCTGATATTTTTACCTGGTTTATGAGATACACTTCTAAACTTTCCTAACTTACAAAATTCACAAATGAAATCAGATTCCCTTAAGCCTGGTAATCCCCGTACACCTTGTCTGCGATTGGTATGAGCTACTAAAGATGAACTAATATAATATGACCAAATCTCCGATGCCAATGCATCATTCTACTTCTTGCATTAGCAGACAATACTTCAAATTTAACAGACTTTTTACGGGAATCAGGAATTTTAGGATAAAGTTTATAAATTCTATCTTTAAGATAAACACTAAACAGATACTCATCCCCCGGCATATTTTTACCTCGCCTTGACTACTATAAAAAGATAAACCTTTTAAATCTAACTGCGGTCCCGACACAAGATTTCTACTTAATTCATCAGAATACATTATATTACATAAAGTGAAAACTCTTTGACCAAATTGTAGCTTGACTTCCCCCTTACTCTGAATAGGAAATAAAACATCCTTCACAGATACAGACATTTCATCATTTAAAGTCTCAAATTTAGAAAATAAAGTCCTATTGTTGCAGAAATGATGGCTTGCCCCACTATCGAATAACCAGTCACTTGATTTTACAACATTACTAACACTTGAATGGGAAACAAAAAGATTCAACTTACGTGAACTGTCCGACGGTGATCTGGCAGCCTTTCTGGAACTCGAGAAATGTCTTCGACCATGGGGATTCCTTCTAGCTGATCTGGACTCTCTATAAGATGGCAAAGGAGAAGCATCTGAACGTAGTAGTGGCACCACTACTACATTCATTTGAATCCGAAGATGGACTGTTTATGTCCTTTATAAAATCGTAAACGGCTTAACCGATTTCGATCATTCTTTTTTTGTTTTTTTTCCTTATAGGTCAGGGATGGTTTAGGAAAAAAAATTGAAAAAATTCGCCCCCAAAAGGGGGGAGGGGGGCAAAACGTGAATTCAAAAAATCCTTCATATCTCAAACAAAAAAGCAGATATCCGTAAAATTTTTGCTTTAAAATATAGCTAATATAAATGTCTAAAAATCAATTTCTGGAATTTTCGAAATTCGGTCCCCAAGGGGGGGGGCGGGCAAAACGTGATTTCACATGCGTAAAACGCGATTTCGCATAATCCTATATATCTCAAACAAAAAAAAAACAGATATACGTGAAATTTTTGCTATAAAATATAGCTAATACAAATATCTAAAACCCAATTTCTGGAATTTTAAAAATTCAGCCCCCAGGTGGGGCAGCAGGAGGGGGAGGGGCAGCAGGGGCAAAAACAATTATAAATACAGTTAGGCCTTTCAAAATTGGTACAGATAGGTTTCAATAGCCTGCAAGTCGAATGGGGATATTTTCGAAAGTGTAAAGTTATTAGGTGGGACGGGAGGGGGACGGAGGGGCGAAAAAAATAAAATAGAGTTAGATCGTTCAAAATTGGTACACAAATGGTTTTTGATACTTAAAATCGAATGCGGCTATTTTTGAATTTGTAAAATTATTAGGAGGGGCGGTAAGGGGGGCTATGGGCAAAAACAAATAGAAATGCAGTTAGGCCGTTCAAAATTGGTACAGATAGGTTTTAAAGGCCTGCAAGTCGAATGGGGATATTTTCGAAAGTGTAACGTTATTAGGAGGACGGGAGGGGGGCGGAGGGGCAAAAAAAAATAGAGTTAGATCATTCAAAATTGGTACATAGAGGTTTTCGATACTTACAAATCGATTGCGGATATTTTCGAATTTTTAAAATTATTGGGAAGGGTGGGGGGGAGCGTGGTGGGGCAAAAAAATAATAATAGAGATAAATCGTTCAAAACTGGTGCATAGAGGTTTTTGATATTTACAAATCGATTGCGGATATTTTCGAATTTGTAAAATTATTAGGATAGACGGAAGGGGGGGGGGCGAAGGGGGAAAATAACAAAAATAAGAGTTAGAGCATTTTGGAATTTTTTTCCAAAGGCAGTGAGATCCCGGTGCGACATTTTTCCTAATCAGATTTTGTTTCGCTTTTTTTTTTTACGTGATAAAAATTAATGCAATTTTAAGAATTCAGTAATTATAGTGATTCATTTAAAAATAGGGTCCAGCGAAGCGGGCGAAGCCTGCTAATTGTTAATAATTGTGTGTTTCAAAATGATTAGACAAAGCCACGCAAAAAGTAAGTGGAAAAAAATAACCATTTTGTGTTCTCAATTTCGATTACAAGAATTCACTACTTTATGCATAAAAATGTACTGGGGTTTCTCGACATAAAATCTCAACAGCACAATCGCGCTGCTTGGGACTTGGGACTCAAATGGTTAAATTGATTTATTAGGCATTTAAGGGTTAATCATCAGATAAATAAACTCTTTATGATAACGGTTTTTTTCTAGCCACCCACACCTATATAGCTCAAAACTGATTGACGCCACATATTGTTAGATATATATTTTTTCCTCTTTTTTTTTTTTTTTTTTTTTTTTGTTTAATGTATTTTGTGTGGTTTTGTGTATAAGTGAGAGTGACTAATGATTTGCTAAGCAAAACAACAGAGTACTATGATATACTAACAAAAATGAAGAAAACTTTAATATTAAAACCCGAATAAACTACTACGTCAGAAATGTCAAAGAAAAATATTTGAGATGCATACAGCTGTTTCGGTGGCCTTGAGCATACCGTCTTCAGTGCAAAAAGAAATCTGGATCTGGAGAAGTGCTTATATATATAAGAGAGGGACTGAATTTAGTTCAACCGATAGGATTACGGGAAAGATGGGGATGATGTAGTAGTTTATTCAGGTTTTAATATTCCAAGGCCAAGTCTCCTGTTATTATAAGACTTAAATACTTTACCACCGCTTTAAAGGGGAATCAGTCGGTAACAAAAGTGTCCGAACATTAGCAAAAATTCCTATGTAAAATATGTACACTTAATGCAGTTTTGTTAAATAAATCCTTGTCGAATCCTGTTCTTAGTCACTAAGAACAGGATTCGACAAGGATTTATTTAACAAAAGTAGTGTAAAAAGGAGAGTTCTGTAACACGGTAGGGCGTTGTGGCGTATTGTGGCGTAGGGGCGATTTATGAAACAATTTCAGCGAGGAAGATTAAGCAAATACGGAGCAGCAATTGGTCAGACGTAATTACTGTAGGAGGAGCCAGAGCTGACAATTCAATGAATCGTTCTTTTCATGAATCTATCAACACAATGACAACATGGCTAATCTGTGGCTCCGTCTTCGTAGACTATCGCTAACACTTACAAATACAAAATAAAACGTACAGCGGTTTTATTGTATTTACTTAATAATTCTTATTTCTACAGCACAAAGTTGTTCAGATTTACTGTATTAAATTTTTTAAATATTTAGTAATTATTGCACTGTAATTATCACATATATTAGTTGAAACGGTATTTTCCATTAAACATAAATACACCATATTTTAATCCTGTATTTTGGTTGGCTTACTTAGTTATTTACATTTATTTAGTCACTTACATAAATAAAATGATTCATTAATATCCAGATTTAAAAAGATTGTCATAAAAATACTTCCATGCTTTTTATGATAACGTTAAAAAAGCCAGCCTTAGCCTCCTCTTTTTTTTAATGTGCATTAAAATATTTTATCTTGCCATGTGTTTGTATAACTAAAAGGTAAAAAAAAAATCTTATCTGGTATCTTGTGGAAAAATATGTACACTGAATTTCATGTTGAAAGTTCTATCTCAATTTCATTAGTAAATATTTATTTTTCATAAAATTATGATGATTTTATTTTTATGAAACATAGTGTATTGCATGTTAATTGTGACTTTTTTGAAATTCCTGAAAAAATTAAAAAATGTCCTAAAAGACCCTAATTATAAGTTGTCTTAAATTCCTAAAATTTTGTAGATGTTGTGCTACTTATTGTTATTTTAACAACCCAAATTCAGCAATGAAATTCCAAACCCATTTCGTAATGCTGCACTGTGTTTGCTAGAAAAAAAAAAAAAAAAAAAAAAAAAAAAAATCTCAGTTATGCTCTTTTTTTTTTTTTTTTCCACATGTTTAAGGATCAGGCTATTATTTTGACCCAAAACAACTGTTATGAGTTTTTTTTTTTTTTTTTTTTTTTTTTTTCAGTTTATGGTGTTTGCTTACTAAGTTTATTATTGTATTTTTGTGCCAGGTTTACGCATTTTATTTTTTCCTAGCATACTTTGCCTATTTCACTGGTAACTATACTGAAAAGAATTTTCAAAATTCCATATTATTATTCATAAAATCTAAAAAAAAAAAAAAAAAATCAGTTAAACTTAAATTAACGTTTAGTAGTAATTTTCATGCTTAGAACATGAGGGGTCTCCACTGCCTTTGCATAGCTGCCAACTCCCGAAATGTGATTTTTCTGCAAATTCACAGAAATCCACATTTATTTTTATTTTATTTACTTTTTATTATTTTATTTATTTTTGTCTAATTTGCAGAATTCCGTGAATTTATTTCTTCAATCTTTAAAAAAGTCACGGATATCGTTCATTTTAAAAATAGAAACTCCATAGAACGATCGGTGATCAAATGTTCTACAAACGCTCCCAATTTCCAGTCTTGTACCATCTACAACATAAATGTCAATATTCGTTTGAAACATACTTTATGAGATTCTAGAACCTGTAAAGAAATAGTATTATTAAATATTTCTTGCTCATTTAATTATTTCCTCCCCCCACCTTCAAATTTATCTCCAACTAACGATCGGCAATCAAATGTTCAGCAGAAGTCTTATTTCCCAATCTTTATGCATCTGTAACATAAATGATAATATTAATTTAAAAGTTGTTTTATTAAATTCTAGAAGTAGAATTGAAAGAGTTTAATATTTCTTACTCTGTAATTATTTTTCTATCCCCCCCCCCTCCTTTTCCAATCTCTGGAAAGTGAGCAACTCTAAAATCTATAAAGCAATAAAAGTGAATATTACTCACATATGTAATTATTTTTAGACTTTATTGCTGATCTTAATCAATCTTTTTATTTTTCCACAATTAAATTAAATATTTACATGTCATATCTATAGGATGTGGAAACATGTGGAAAAAATTAATAGGTTTTTCAGGTAAGAAACATTTCGCCAAATCAATGTATGCATGCATATACAGTAGAAGATCTTTATAATGCAATTCTCTATATAACGCAAAATTTCTTGGATATAAACAATAAATTTTGCAGTTAAGAAGTACTTCCTAAAAAACTGTTACTTTGTTGAGAAGTAAGTGTGATACGTTTGTTTTTCTTTATCAGCTTAATTCAGAGATTTTTAATGAAAAAATTGCTATCAATAATTTTTTTTTTAAGTGAGCAGTGTAATGAATGATTTTGTACAGGCATATATGGACTATCTTTATAAAGTAAATTTTAGAATGAAAGTTATTATCCACCTAATTTTTTGTTCCAAGAAATGTAACTTTAAAATGTCCTACTCTGTTTTGATATGTTTGACATATTTGGCCATGTTTACAAGTAAGTTTGACGACGTGTGAAATGTGATCTATATAATGCAAAATTCTATATAACGCAAAACCTTGTGTTTTTAGCTTTGCATTATAAAGATCTTCTACTGTATATTGTTTCAGTATGGTTAGAATTTAGTATAATCTAGCAGTATTTTAAATTTAGTATGTTTTATTTATTTATTATTATTATTTTATTCATATGTATTTGCAATAAGAAGAAAGCCTCTAGATACTGTAAAATTTCCCTTTTATTTGCTCCTTCTATTTCCAACAATTACTATACTATTAACATTCTATTTATGGCATAAATTATGTCGCATACAAAATCTCTCTAATTTTGATTC
This sequence comes from Salticus scenicus, assembly GCA_963930645.1. Lineage (NCBI taxonomy): Eukaryota > Metazoa > Arthropoda > Arachnida > Araneae > Salticidae > Salticus > Salticus scenicus. Next base: position 128,459,163 of record OZ005651.1, on the reverse strand, counting down.
TCAAAGGTTGGCAGCTATGCCTTTGGCAACGACTTATGCACTTCTTACTCCCCGCTTCCCAGTTGGATAAGTTAGTAATTATAAAATCCCACCAAAGTGCATGATGCACCAAATATCAGTTTTGGCCAAATACTGAATATTCAGCCTACTAAATACTAACTTCAGCTGAAAACCAAATATCCTTCTAACTAAATAGTAACTATTTAGAAATTTCTATTTGTGAATTCATCAACCGTGAATATTTATTTAAATCAAATTGGAGTGTAAAGGTTGATATTTTTATTTATTACCAACTATGCGAAAAATACCAGATCCGGGAATCGAACCCGGGCACCTCCGCTTAACGCACGGATGCTCTACCACTGAGCTACCCTGGCTGACAACCAGCTAGGCACTTCTTGCATAATATTCGTTGGCAAAGTCACCGAGTCTGCAAACGCAGATATATCAGGTGAGACAATAATAATCGTAGCACAACTCCATAGACCACGAAATTTCAATTTAGAAATTTTTATTCGTGAATTCATCAACCGTGAATATTTATTTAAATCAAATTGGAGTGTAAAGGTTGATATTTTTATTTATTACCAACTATGCGAAAAATACCAGAGCCGGGAATCGAACCCGGGCACCTCCGCTTAACACACAGATACTCTACCACTGAGCTACCCTGGCTGACAACCAGCTAGGCACTTCTCGCATAATATTCGTTGGGAAAGTCACCGAGTCTGCAAACGCAGATATATCAGGTCAGCCAGGGTAGCTCAGTGGTAGAGCATCTGTGCGTTAAGCGGAGGTGCCCAGGTTCGATTCCCGGTTCTGGTATTTTTCGCATAGTTCATAATAAATAAAAATATTAACCTTTATACTCCAATTTGATTTAAATAAATAGTAACTATTCCGTGGTTCATACACTTAGGAGTAAAAAAAATTCAAGGAGCTATCAAGTACTTTTCAAGCACTCTCAACCAGGATTTTAGATTTGTCCACATTTTTGTTTTTGAGAGGGGGGATGATTACCTACATAAAAAAAACCTAGTATCAAATGTGTTTATTATTATTTTTAAACATAACTGGGGGGGGGGGGGTCCTGCCTCCTCACTCCACTCACCAATCCTTGACTCACTTTGCTTTATTAACACCTGCGGGGTTCTTCCTACCTCTTTGCTGCTTTTCCATGCAATAAATAAGAATATAAATAGTGCATTTCATAAGACAAAAGCAGAAAAATATTATAGAAATCCCCATATCCAATGCTGGATAGAACAACATAACATTTAATAGCATTTAAAAAATAATAAGACAAAATAAAATGTGTTAAAAATCAGTAACTTATTTTTTAAGAATAGAAGAAAATTTGTTATATCTAGACCACTTTGTGCTACAGATTTAGTATGATTCCCTGTGGCGACATTTAAATTTTTTTCACTACTTGGCGATGACTTTTTTGATAATTGTTAAAAAAAAAATCTAGTACATACTTTTTCTAATGCTTATAACTTTCACTATTGAGTTTTTTAGTTAATTTAGGGCAATATATAACACTCTATATGTATATTTCTAATATACAGTTAGGAAATAATTTCATTATTTTCATTTTAAGTTGCAAAAATGCCCCACAGCTTCAATTTTCAATTATTTCCTGCTTATTTCTCAAAATAACAAAGGATACTCGAGGAACAGATTTCATATTTGTAGTCCTTGTTAAAAAAATAATAATAATAATAATAATAATATCTAACTCTGTAAAGTTAAAAAATTATCATTAGGATATTAAAAGATGCTTCATATGAGTTTGAATTTGACTAAAATGTTTTTATTCCAAAGTATATTATCCGGAGTATATCCGAGGTAATTTAAAATATGTTTTTAAATAACAAGATACAATAAACGACATATGTATAATAATAAATGGAAAGGTTTCTCTGTCTGTCAGTCTGTTCTTTTATACGTTCAGCCCCTACTGAACGCAGAAGTACAAGAATTGACATACTGATGCTCTGGAGCCTTTCCGAGGTCCTCCTGAAAACAGAATTTAAAATTTTTAATTAGTTGTGGAGATATTAATTAAAATGTCTACTCATGTCTCAAAGTGATCTCAATGAATGAGAATTCACCGCCATTGCATAAAAAAAGATATTTTAACGGAGTTAAAAGCAGAAAAAAAAAAAGAAAAGAAATTAGAAATATTTGTTCGATCGTTACGATTTCGGTACCAAATGAAAGGGGAATTTTTTCTGAATCTAAGTGTACAAGCGGCTTATCGGTACAACAATTAAATTTTTTAAAATTAACTAAAGTATGAATTTTTTGTGGCAACATCATTTCAAATGCCAGACGACCATCTGCCATGAAAAAGGAAATGATTGTAACAGATCAAGATTTCACGTGTTTTATAGTGGAGGGGAAAATTGTAATTTTCAAACTTTTTCAAATTTTCATTCACGGTACATTTGAATTAATATTCGGCCTAGACAGCATATTATAAACCTAGTGTTCAATTTCCATGAAAATATGTGGACAAACAAAAAAAAATTAGATCAAATTGTTTTATATTTTGCAGTACATATTTTAAATTGAGATATGCCGTTGAAATTTCGCAATATTTGGTTTTAATGCCTGATAATTCGATTCTGAATATTTTTGAAAGTGTAGAATTATTAGGAAGGGCTTGAGGGAGAGGGGGGGGAGGCGAAGGGGAAAAAAAGTTACAGCATTTGAAATTGGTATTATTAGGTTTTAAGGAAAGATAAATCGATTGCGGATATTTTCAAGTGTAAAATTATTAGGAGGGACGGAAAGGGGGGAAAAGGGGCAAAAAACGTAGAAAAAGAACAGTTGTTTTGGTGAAAACAACGGAAAACCGAGAATGCCTTTATTCTTTTATATTTTGCAGAGTTTAGAATTCTGATACTCCTTTCACATTTCATACTGTTGATTTTTAACAGTATTTAGCCCGGAATTATGCAAGTTTCGGAGAAAACCACGAAAAAGTCAGACATAAGTCGTTTTATAAGGTGTTTATATCATTTTTGTATCTCAGCTTCTAATTAGCATAATTTCAAAAGTAATATGTCATTTTGAAACTTATTTGAGTTGAATTTCAAGAGCAGACGCCACAAACTTCTGTCACCTTCCGTTAACCGACTACTGTAAGTAATGGAATTCGAGATTTCACGTTATTTCCACGTTTTAAGGTGTCCTGATTAGGTTTTTTTTTTTTTTTTTTTTTTTTTGTATCTCAGCTACTAATTAAAATAATTTTATAAGTAATACATTATTTGAAAGCTTTGTTGATTTGGAATTGAACAGTAGATCCTACAGACTTTTCTACCACCAGATGGCACTGTAATATATTAAAATTTCAATATTTCGAATTCTGAATATGATTACACTATTTTTAATCCATCATTCGAAAGATATTTTAAAGAGCTTTTATATTATCGAAAGTGGAATTCGAGATTTCACCAGATTTACACGTTTTAAGGTGACCTGATTAGGTTTTCTTTTGTATCTCAGCTACTAATTAAAATAATTTCATAAGTAATACATCATTTTAAAGCTTTGTTGAATAAAATTGAACAGTAGATTACAGAAATTTCTACTGCCAGATGGCGCTGCAATATTTTAAAATTTCAATATTTTGAATTCTAAATATTAATTTTTTTTAATACTTCATTCGAAAGTTATTTTAAAGTATTTTATATTATCGAATAACCTACATTAAATTTATCCAATAGAGGGCACTAATCGCAATTATTCGAGATTTCACCTGATTTATATGTTTTAAGATGTCCTCAAGGGGGCCAAAAAATTAGAAATTGAGTTAGACCGTTCGAAATTGGTACATATAGGTTTTGAGTGCCTACGAGTCGAATGAGGATATTTTCGAAAGTGTAAAATTAAGGAGGGACAGAAAGGGTGGTGAAGGAATACGCGCGCGCAGCGAGCATATATATGAATTCGTGAGCACTGCTCACACACGGGTCTATTCTGACGAAAGCAGAGGAGACCTGGTGTGACTTTTTACCCGATTAGAAATGATTTTTTTTTTTAATTCCTTTTTTTAAGAATAAAAGTTTATGAGTAATAACATGCAATTTTGAGAAATCATAAGGGTGGTGAAGGAATACGCGCGCGCAGCGCTCATATATATGCATTCATACGTGTGCATCGCACACGGGTCTACGCTGCCGAAGGCAGTGGGAACCCGGTGCGACATTTTTCCCAATCAGAGTTTTTTTTTTTTTCTCTCTTTTTGTTTCACATGATAAAAATTAATGCAATTTTGAGAATTCATTAATTATAATGATTCATTTAAAAATAGTGACCAGCGAAGCAGGCGTAGCCTGCTAGTCTTTAAATAAAAAGATACAATAAAAAAAAAACATAGAAAAAAATACAACATAAGAAATTGCCGTACCAATAGAAAGGTTGACATTTCATTTTTTTTGTATCATTGATCACATTTTAATTTTCCAGTGGAAAATGGAAAAACCATAAAAAATATTGCCTGGATATATATTTTATTATACAAATCTCATATCCCTGTGACAGAATACTTTTATGCTTTCTGTGACAAGCATTGTTTGTGGAAACATTTTCATTCAGGGTTGGCAAGTTTATGTTGAGGTGGTTAAAACCACTGGTAGAAACCGGCATGGCGAAAACCCCTTTCTGCCACATTTGTGGCAGAAACTCAGAAAATGACATAAAAGTAATTACTGACATACAATAGATAATGCATAGGAAAATCAATTAAATGTTAACCACAATATAATTTATTTACAATGTTATCGCCATTGAAAATCGAAGTTTACATTGTTTACACTATTCAGTCTTCTATAACAAAAGACAAGTTTTGATGCATGCGATTTCTAAACCTAAACGATTTTTCAATTTGTGATGCACAAATGAGAAATTTGAGAAGATTCTCTCAATTCTAGCAGATCTAACAGGCATTGCCATCAAGGAACAAACAAGATTTGTGAAAGTTTCATCTATTGCACATTTTTTAAAACTGGACCACCATGTAAATAGTAGCTGGGGTAGTTGCCAAAATAGCTTAATTCAGTTATGTTAAGAGTTAAATGAATGAATTTTAGAGTTTGAAATAATACAAAACTAAAATCTAGTATTTATGTTCATTATTTTATATAAATATTTGATATACTCTTTATATTTAATACTAGCAGGCTACACCTGCTTCGCTGGTCACTATTTTTAAATGAATCACTATAATTAATGTATTCTCAAAATTGCACTAATTTTTATCATGTGAAAAAAAGTCTGATCAGGAAAAATGTCGCTCTGGTTCCCCACTGCTGTCGGCAGCGTAGACCTGTGTGCAGTTATTTTAATTAGTATCTGAGATACAAAATAAAACCTTATCAGGACACCTTAAAACAGGTGAAATCTTGAATTCCACTTTCGATAATATAAAAGTACTTTAAAGTATAAGTATCTTTCTTATGATGTATTAAAAATAATTTAGTCATAATTAAAATTTAAAATCTATATGCAGAAAAAAAAAAAAAAAAAAAAAAAAAAGGATTTCTCTCTTAAAAGAATTTGAGTTATGAAATGTTTTGTGAAAAAATCGATGTTTCATAATGTCTGACTTTTTCGTGGTTTTCTCCGAAACTTGCATAATTCCGAGCTAAATACTATTAAAAATCCATAGTATGAAATGTGAATGGAGTATCAGAATTCGAATCTCTGCAAAATATAAAAGAATAAAAGCGTTCTGGGTTTTCCGCCATTTTCTCCGAAACAACCGCTCCTTTTCTACATTTTTGCCCCTTCCCATCCCTTCTAATAATTTTACACTTGAAAATATCCGCAATCGATTTATCTTGCCTTAAAAACTAACAATACCAATTTAAAACGCTGTAATTCTTTTTTTTTTTTTTTTTTTTTTTTTTTTTTTTTGCCCCTACAAATCACCACAAAGCAGTTTCTAAAGAAAATTTGGTATTTACGTGTTAACTGCATGTCATTGGCAAGCCATTCATATGCATAAATACAAATATGTAAGAAAGTACAATGTATTTTATAGGATTACTTCTATGATAATCATATGTAAATATATATATATAAATACATATGTAATATATACTTTGTATTAACCACATGCCAGCAGTTAATCTCTGGCAGGCGGTTAATACATAAATACTGAAATTTTCATTTAACTAGTATGTTGTGGCCACCACAAGACTTTCTTCTATATTTTCCTATACAAATTCACTCAATAACAAAAAAAAAAAAAAAAAAAAAAAAAAAAAATCCCTTTTTTGTTTTTTGATAAAAGTAAAAAAAATTCAATAACTTTGTTTTGAAGTATCACAGATTTATAGTTCAACCATTCCTTTTAAAGGTATTGACGAGTCCTTTCGAAAGATACCCATCTTGAAAATTTACTCCCCTCGAGGGGAGATTTCCCCCCCCCGGGGGGGGCAGGCTCCTACACATACAAAAATTTTTTCCCAGTTGACTATCTCTATTATAAATAATACTTGTAAATTTCACGATTACTAAAAAAGAATTCTCTTTATGCACATTTATACAAAAAATTTTTCCTATATCACCATGTTAAAAATTTAGAAAAAGCGGGATGGCAACGCAACCTGTAAGACAATTTTTACCAAAAGTTGATAGGCATTAATTTATGTCAAGGTGCAACTACATACCAATCAGTATGAAATTCTGTGCAGTAGTTCCTGGGATACAGTTGCCACTAAATTTTGTCACACACACACACACACACAGACAGACATTTTCTAAAAATGGTCAAATCGTGTTCTACAGCTCTAAAAACGTGTAAATCCATCAAAAACCAGAGGTCGAAAATTTTTACGAATCCAATACTTTCTTACATTGAATATTGAAGAAAGTAAAAATAACAAAATTATAACCAACTACAATTAAATAAAAAATTTAAATCATTAAATATATATGATTGAACAATATAAATGCACAAAATCCCAGTATGCAGCAGTTGTTATTATGCATGTATCTACGCTCCATGTACATTAAAAAGGAAAAATAACATTGGTTACTGCTACCTCACTCTGCATGAAATGTTCATAAAATGCTTCAAATAACATACTGTAGTAATTACTGTTACATATGTATTAGTGCTTTGTGCACATGAAAATCAAAGCACCCATTACAAAAAAAGACAGATTATACAGATGTAAAAAATCACCTTTTAAATACAAAATACATGTACAATAATGTATGATAATTTAAAGCAGTAGATAATTTCAATAATTAATTTATATTTGCATATAATCTTCCCCTTTCAAAATACTCTTGTTCCAAACACACACATCTTTAAAATGCAAAATATCTGTTATTTATACAATATTTATTTAAACATTAATTTTAATTCACTGAATAGAAAATAGAATAATTAATATTATTAAATAGGAATTAAAATTTATATAAAGAAATTACCTCTAAAATATTCCATGTTCGCATTTATTATGACTTTTCAAATTACTACTACAAAATTCCACAGTAACACAAACAAATATCTAAATAATTCAAATTTTCATTATATTTCTGTTATTTACCTCAAAATTCACATTTCAGTAAAAATATAAATCAAATCAAATCAATTTATGTGAAATGATTGTTTTCAAAATATTTTATTTACTTTTAACAAATATCCAAATAAAATACATAATGAAAATCAAGATTTGTATATTAACGCCATATATAATTAAGAGATAAAGTTGATAACAGATTATTTCTTCAATAATAAAAATATATACTAATTCAATGATAATTAAATTAATGAATCTCTTTAACTCACCATTGAAGGTTATGGTTAGCATCTATTTTTTTCCCTTAGTGGTTGGAATTTCCCTCATAAGATGCAGGTGGATACTTTCATTAGATGAAGTCTTCAAGTTGTTTTCATAATAACCGAATCGATAATACCTTTGTACGTACATTTTTAATAATCACATACATAAGGCAATATTGATTCAGTTGAAATAAATGTTTGGATTCTGTGAAATAAAAAATGAAGTTTATTTTCTTAGCTAAGCATAGATATATGTAATGATAAATAATTGTACACACATAGAAAGGAAATAAAAGTAATAAACTATAAAAATTTAAACAGATAGCCTGTATAAGTAACACTTTCAAACATTAACAGCCACTAACAGCAGCACAAATAAAAACTTTATATGCAGCTGTGGCAGCACACCACAAAAGACTCTGGATGTGAACTGAACATTTTTCCTCCATGGTCAGTGTTTTCAGACTCATTGTTTCCCAGACTCGCTTAACTGTGTCTGCCAACCTGCCAACCAACCTACCTCGATCGGTAGTTGTGTAAAAATCTGTATGGTATGGTGTGCTAAATGCGAACCTAGCAAAATGTTTGTTAATTATAATTAAATCTAAATGTTGTTATAAAAAATCCTTCTGAGTAATTGATTATTCCACAATACACGAACAGTGGTGACTTCCGGACTCTGGATTATGTTTTTTTAACTGTAAATTTTCACGAACAGCGTGACTAGGCCTAACTTATTACCACACGTGGAATGAGAAATTACGAAAATCGCTGCAACATCTACAGGTAGCAATGTCTATGCAATCATCCTTGAACCTTGTTTTTTAGAATGATTTAATTATCGGCGGATATTATTATCCGTATTTTTGTCTCCAGGTATGGTCGTTATAAATTTTTTTTTGGTTCCCCATGGCTGTTTCCTTTTCTGATAATTTCATTTTATAAATAATCATTTTCTAAATTACATGTATTATTTTCATTTTATGTTTCTTAAAAACGCAATTAAGTGCATTTCTTAGCTAGTATATATGTTTGAAATTATTTTTATTTATCTCAAATTTGCATTAGTTATAATCATATAGTAATTTTATTCCCATTCATGTTGATTGTTCATTTATTGTCACAAAATAAACATGAATACTGATACAGGAATTCTTGCAGTGCAAGCAAAAATGCCTACCTTTTCCAAACATAACATAAAGTTATTTTTTGCCCAACTTGATTCTGCATTCATGCTGAATAAAATTACTGATGAGAAGGATAAATTCAATTATTTGGTTAACATTCTTGACATAGAAATTCTTTCCTCTGTTAGTGAATCTATATACACTCCACCCGCTGAGAACCCATTTACAATCCTCAAAGACAAATTATTAAAACTGTATGAAAGCTCCATTGCTCAAAATACCAAAGCATTATTGCAAGAGCTTACTCTTGGTGATCAAAAACCTAGTGTCTTACTTAGAACGATGAAAGAAGTGTCATCTGGGCAAGTTACTGATGACTTCTTAAAAAATCTTTGGCTACAGCGCCTTCCTAGTAACATTCAGACAGTATTGGCTGTAAGTGGTGATAAGTTAGATAAACTTGCTATACTTGCTGATAAAGTGTCCGAACTCAATACCTCTTGTAATGATAATGCAATTGCCGCAATCTCAGACAAAAATGAAATTAAAATTCTGCAGTTGCAAATTTCTGAACTTACCAAAAAGCTTGATGAGTTAACTGCATCACATGCTGAAAATCGCTCTCGCTCCCCATATCGTCCCAGAGGCGGCAGTTTTTCTAGAAATCGCAGTCATTCCAAAGGCCGTCGACATGACTCGGATATTTGTTATTATCACTCACGATTTGGTTCTCGCGCTCGTAAATGTCAGAAGCCTTGTTCTTTTTCCCAAACGGGAAACGACAAGAGTGCATCACAGTAGCGGCATGTGATCGCACACTACCCTCACACCATAGTCGCTTATGTGTTTTTGATCCGGCTACAAAGACAAATTACCTAATAGATTCTGGCGCAGATGTTTCTGTAATCCCCAACACATCCAAATCAAATCCATCAACATTTTGTCTTTTTGCTGCAAATAATACTAAGATAGCTACTTATGGACAAAAACTTGTAGAAGTAGAATTAAACCTCAGACGTAGCTTCAAATGGGAATTTACTTTGGCTGATGTTAAGCGTCCTATTATTGGATCCGATTTTTTGGCTCATTTTGGGTTACTTATTGATCTAAAAAATAACTGTCTCATTGATCCTTTAACAAATTTAACAAGTAGAGGCCAGTTTATCAAAGGCATATTTACATCAATAAAAAGTATATCTAATGACTCACAGGTTCGCAAAATCTTAAATCAATTTCCAAATCTTACACGCCCACGCCCTTTTAATGGGAAGATTACTCATAATACTTACCATTTTATTGAAACTACTGGACCACCTGTTTTTAGCAAACCGAGAAGGCTGCACCCTGCACAACTCATGGCGGCCAAAAAGGAGTTTCAGTACATGCTAGAGCAAGGCATTTGCCGACCATCTAAATCCAACTGGGCATCCCCTTTACATCTTGTTCGTAAAAGTTCAGGTGATTGGCGCCCTATAGGTGATTATAGAGCACTTAATAAAATAACACAACCAGATAAGTACCCTATCCCACATATACAAGATTTCACACACAATCTACACGGCACTAAAATTTTCTCTAAAATAGATATTGTCAGAGCTTTTCATCATATCCCTGTTAACCCTAGCGACATTCCAAAAACAGCCATTACTACCCCTTTTGGTTTATTTGAATTTGTTTTTATGCCATTTGGGCTTTCCAACGCTGCTCAAACTTTTCAAAGGCACATTCATGAAGTTTTGTGTGACCTTAATTTTTGTTTCCCATACCTGGATGACATTTTAATTGCTAGTAAATCGCAAGCAGAACATGAGCTCCACCTACAGCAAGTATTAAGCCGTCTTGACAAGTATAATTTATCCTTCAACTCATCTAAATGTATATTTTTCGCTAAAGAAGTACAATTTCTGGGGCACCTTGTTACAGAACATGGGTGTAAACCTCTTCCAGAGAAAGTCGAGGCAATCATAAATTTCCCTCGGCCAGAGACAGTGAAGCAACTCAGACGTTTCATCGGGGCCATCAACTTCTATAGACGTTTCCTCCCTAATATGGCTTCCACCCAAATGCCGTTAAATAGCCTTTTAAAAAACTACACAAAGAATGACAAGCGACCTGTCTTTTGGACTGACATTACCATAAGGGCTTTTGAGGACTCTAAAAAGACATTGTCCGAAGCCACTCTGTTATGTCACCCTGACCCTAATGCTACCCTAGTGCTACATGTTGATGCGTCAGACACAGCTATTGGTGGAGCCTTACACCAAAACATTGAAGAATGTCTTCAACCACTTGCCTTCTTTTCTAAGAAACTGTCTCCTGCACAACAAAGCTATTCAGCTTATGACAGAGAGCTGTTAGCCATCTACGAGGCAATTAAATATTTTAGATATATGGTTGAAGCTAGAGCATTTACAATATTCACAGACCACAAACCTCTGTGTTATGCTTTTGCGCAGAAGCCAGACAAATGTACACCTCGACAGCTCCGTCACCTCAATTTCATAGGACAGTTCTCCACAGATATTCGGCATATTAGTAGGCAAGACAATAGCGTTGCAGACGCACTCTCCCGCATCAGTTCAATATCCTTTGATCTCAGTTTGAAAACCATGGCTGAGTTACAAAGAGACGATAATGAACTTTGTGACGTATTAAGAAATCCTTCCTCATCGAGTTTGGTGCTAAAGAAATTTCCTATTGAAAGTGATTCTTCAGTTGAACTTTTCTGTGATACTTCAACTGAGAAAATCAGACCATTTGTTCCTGAAATCATGCGTCACAAAATTTTTGACAGTTTGCATGGACTTTGCCATCCTGGTGTCAAGGCAACTATGCAGCTAATCAAACAACGTTTCTGTTGGCCTTCTATGCAATCTAATATCGCCAAATGGACTCGTTCCTGCATTTCGTGTCAACGCAGCAAGATTCATCGACACACATCTAGCCCTCCTGGACAATTTGCCACACCAACTTCTCGTTTCGAGCATGTCCACCTGGATCTAGTTGGACCCCTGCCTCCATCAAAGGGATTCCAGTACCTGCTCACCATGGTCGATAGATATACTCGTTGGCCAGAGGCTATTCCAGTGGCAGACATCACATCAGATACAATTGCTTTCACTTTTTATCGTGAATGGATCTGCAGATTTGGTGTACCACTCCGCATCACCACAGATCGTGGACGCCAATTTGATTGTCAGCTATTCCAAAGTTTGGCTAAAATACTTGGATCCCACCACATACGCACAACACCATATCATCTCGCCTCCAATGGCCTTGCTGAGCGATTTCACAGAACCCTTAAAGCTGCAGTGCGATGCCATGCAACAGAACGCTGGGTAGAAGTTTTACCTACCATTCTTCTTGGGCTTCGAACATCCATAAAAGAAGACCTACAAGCCAGCGTGTCTGAATTAGTTTATGGTGACACCTTAAGACTACCAGGCGAATTTTTCTGCACCTCCAGAGACTATGTGGATCCAGCCACATTTGTTGGTCGACTGAGAGACCACATGTCAACAATTCAACCTGTCCCAACCAACTTGCGCACTGGCCGGTCTATCTTTGTCCATAGTGCACTCTCATCCTGCAGCCATGTTTTCCTACGACAAGACAGCACCCGTAGCAGTTTGCAGCCATTCTACACTGGGCCATTTAAAGTTTTATCCCGCAATGGCAAGACATTCACCATCCTGCAGAACAGCAAATCTTCAACTGTGAACATTGATAGACTGAAGCCGGCATTTATTGACACCATCCCAGATGCAGTTCCTCAAGAGCCGCTGTTCTTTCCAGTGCCCTCAGCAGATCCACCACAGCAATCTGACCCTCCAACTCAGCAACCACAACTCCCACAACCATCCACCAACAAGCCATATGTCACAAGGTCTGGTCGACAAGTTAGGTTCAACCCTCGCTACCTCAATGTTATTTCAACACTGGGAAGGGGGTGATGTGGCAGCACACCACAAAAGACTCTGGATGTGAACTGAACATTTTTCCTCCATGGTCAGTGTTTTCAGACTCATTCTTTCCCAGACTCGCTTAACTGTGTCTGCCAACCTGCCAACCAACCTACCTCGATCGGTAGTTGTGTAAAAATCTGTATGGTATGGTGTGCTAAATGCGAACCTAGCAAAATGTTTGTTAATTATAATTAAATCTAAATGTTGTTATAAAAAATCCTTCTGAGTAATTGATTATTCCACAATACACGAACAGCAGCAACTAATTACATTACATTAAAATTTTGATAACACAAAAGCAAATTTTATCTCTTATTGCAAAGAAACACATGGATATTTTTTATCCCAATTTATCAATTCAGAATCTTTAAATCTGAAATAACGCTAAATTATTTTTAAAACATGAATATATTCGTAACAAAACAAATGTATATTTACATCAACGTTAATTTTATAAACGTGGCAAACAAATTTCGAACATGTTATTTATATCAGCAATGTTTTTCAGCAGGTAATGACATTGATATCTAATTGTATAACTAATTCATATCTATAAATCTCGAATGCAGTAAGTAATTTCTATTGTTTACCTTAGTTTTGCATTTACATTAAACAATAGATTCGTCAATTGCAAGTCTCCATTAAATTAAGATAGACGTTCGCGCTTGTTTTCGATGTTCTATGTATATAAAACGAGTAGATTAAGAAATTTAATGTTTAAAAATAAGCTTACCACCAAGAAAAATAAGTGAAAATACCTTTTCTATCGAAGTGCCGATTATTGATTACATGAAATAATCTAGAGTGGGGTCCATAGTTCGTGAATCGTGATTCATTCAACATAAACTCCTCCTTCGGTAGTGACGTCATCAAACCACACCTCAAATGGTCGTAGCTAAGAGTGTTTCATAAATCGCGGCGTAGGGTGGTGGCGCGCCACCACCGTGTTGCAGAACGTCTCCTTTTTACACTACTTAGTCATCATGTTGGACGAGGGGGTGTTGTCACCGGAAGAATAGAAACTGTGTGTTGCCACCGGAAGAATAGAAACTTTACGTTTACCACCGGGAGAATCGAAACTTTTAGATCGTCGGGAGGGGTGAATGAGTCATCATCTTAGATGAGAAGTTTGATGGTGCCAACTATCGGGGAGAAGGGAAGTTTTTTCCTAGATTTCGGGACTTAGTATTTTTTTCACAATTTCGGGACTTCAAAATTTTTTCGAGCCATGAAGCTATGCTTGTGAGTGCACTTATAAGGTATATAAAGAGAGGCGTCGCGCTAGTGAGTCATTGTAAAACGTATCTTCATACGAGGAAGATATGATGCGCTTTCGTGTGAATGTGAGTCATAATAAAATTTTGTGTTGTAACGATGGAGGTGTATCAGGACCCAAGTCACGCAGGAAGTTTTGGTGGTGTAAATGCCTTATTTCGTGCTGCCAAAGGCAAAATCTCGAAGAAGATTCAGGACTGGCTGATCGGAGTCGATGCATACACGTTGCACAAACCTGTTCGGAGAAAGTTCCCGACCAATCGAGTGATAGTCTATTCCATCGATCAACAGTGGCAGACCGACTTAGTGGATCTCGGTAGTTTACAAAAGTTCAATCAAGGGTACCGCTACATACTGACTGGTATAGACATTCTGTCTAAATTTGCGTGGGCTGTCCCTTTGAAGCAAAAACGGGGTGAAGATATTGTAAAGGCGTTCCACTCTATTTTCGCGACGAGGAAACCCAAGTCCCTGCAATCGGATGACGGAAAAGAGTATCAAAACAGACTTTTTCAAAAATTTTTGAAAGAAGAAGGCGTGCGGTTTTTTACGACGAATAACAATACGAAAGCATCTGTTGTGGAGCGATTTAACCGAACTTTGAAAACGAAAATGTGGAAATATTTTACCCATAATCACACCTACCGCTATTTAGACGTGTTGGATCAGTTGTTACACAGTTATAATCATACTTACCATTCAAGTATCAAGAGAGCTCCTGGCGAAGTAACCGCTGAAAATGAAAGCGACGTATGGGATACTTTATACGGTGACATGCAAAATGCGAAAAGAAAACCCTGCGTGTTTCAACCGGGAGACGTTGTACGAGTTTCCAAGCAGAAATTAACCTTCGAAAAAGGATATGAAACGAACTGGACGGAAGAAGTGTTTGTGGTGACTGAATGTGTGAGAAGAGACCCTCCTGTCTACCGAATCAAGGACCTGTTAGAAGAACCCATTAAAAGAACCTTTTACCCTCAAGAACTTCAGAAAGTGAAACCAAAAGAGAATTATACGATTGAAAAGATTTTAGATAAGCGGATACGGAAAAAGCGTGTGGAATACAAAGTGAAATTTAAAGGTTATCCCAGCAAATTTGACCAATGGATTCCATCCTCTGATTTATTTGCCTTATAAAACAAGTGTTTGGATTGTTGAAAGATCATTTGAAAGCATGTCGTTCTACGTGACGTTACCTTCGGACAGTTCTAGGAATTATTTTCCTGATAATAAAATTTCTCATTTTATTACGCGATTGCCCGCCCCCGTTGAATTGAAAGGGGAATGGGAAGTAGGCCTCGTTGAATTTATTTACCCCCACACCAGGTATAATGTGAACCAAAATAATAATTTATTTGGTTTCGATTTGAATGACCGGAAATCCCCGTTTGGTAGACGAATTCCCCCTGGCTTTTACGAATCGGTCGATGACATTTTAAAAGCGATGTCTATTGAAGAGATTAAAAATAAAATTTCTTTCACTTATGGCCCCCACACGAAAAAGGTGTGTATTAACGTAAAAGATAAAACAAAACTGATATTGCATGAGGGGATAGCGCAGATGTTGGGATTCGAACCAGGTGAAATCGCATCACCTGATATAAATATCGAGCAAACTATTTTTAGTACCTATGTCGCAGATCCCTGTGCACATTATAGAGTGTTGATGGTTTATTCGGATATTGTGGAACCCCAAATTATCGGAGATGTGTTAGCACCCCTTTTACGAATTGTTAATGTGAGGGGAAAAGATGGAGAAATGATTTGTGAGACATTCGACCGACCGCACTATTTACCTGTCAGCCGAAAATCGTTCGACTCTTTGGAAATCGTTATAAACAACCACCTCGGCGAACTCACGCCATTTGAGCGTGGGCGCTCGTGCTTGAAGCTTCACTTTCGTCAAAAATACCTCTCGTGATGTTTGTTCCTTACCAGTGTTGTGCGAAATCTTTTGAAGATTACTATTCCCATCAGTCGGGTAGTGGTCTAAATTATTATCAAGGCACTACTTTACAAAAGGGATATGGATTCGGTGGACTGTTTCGATCCCTTTTTCGTGCAGCAGTACCCCTCTTCAAATCGGGGGCGAAAGCGGTCGGCAAGCAGTTGTTTCATTCAGGCGTGAACGTGTTGAGTGACCTGTCTCGCGGAGAAGACATTAAAGTGGCTGCCAAGCGAAGATTAAAAGAAGCTGGACAGACCTTAACCGACAAAGCCGCTACTAAAGTGAAGACGGGCCGCCGGTATAAAAAGAGGATCGGGCCGCCGGTATAAAAAGAGGATCGGGCCGCCGGTATAAAAAGAGGATCGGGCCGCCGGTATAAAAAGAGGAAGCGTTCTACCAAAGCTGTCATTCGACGTAAAGCCAAGAAAGTGAAGGTACAAGATATTTTCGCTTAAAGATGTCTGGACTCATCCATAAAGATTCTGCTGCCTGTGCGAAATCCGAATTGGATTTATTTTTAATCCCACCCACGCAAACGGCTATTGAAAAAGGATACTTTGTTGAATACCACCCTCTTGCGAATATTCGAGACGGAGGACCTGTGGAATTTAATATTTCCGGAAATGGTGAAGACTATATTGATTTATCGGCTTCCTATCTGTATGTGAAAGTGAAAATTACCAAGTTTGATGGATCACCCTTAGCGGAAAAGGATGCAGTCGCCCCCGTGAATTTATTTTTACACGCCTTGTTTTCTCAAGTGGATATTAGCCTGAACGAAAGAGTGATCTCCTCGTCGAGTAACACCTACCCCTACCGCGCCTATATTGAAACGCTGTTGAATTATGGGGAAGATGCCAAGAAAAGTTTATTGTCTTGTTTGTGAATGTTTTTACAAAGATGAGAATTTAACTCCTACAGATCCTGCTGGAAACAACCCCGGATTGAAGATACGTTACGTACTCACGAATAAAAGCAAAACGTTCGATATGATTGGACCTTTGTATTGTGATATTTTTCAACAAAATCGATTGCTATTGAATATGGTTGACTTGAAAATTAAGATGACCCGAAGCAAGCCTGAATTTTCCTTAATGTGTAAAATCGATGCGGCGAAACCTATTCCCAACTTCAAAGTGATTTTGGAACATGCTTCTATTTTCATACGTAAAGTGAATGTGAGCCCAGGTGTATTACTGGGTCATGCCAAGGCCTTAGAGAAAAGTACAGCAAAGTATCCCATCGATCGAGTGTTATGCAAGACCTATTCGATCTCAACCGGAAGTAAATCCTTTATGCAAGACAATGTGTTTTTAGGAGCCATGCCGAAAAGAATTATTATTGGACTTTTAGAAAATAGTGCCTACACTGGTCAATATGATTTAAATCCCTTTTATTTCCATCATCACAAGGTCAACTTTTTAAGTGTTTACGTGGATGGACAACCCGTACCAAGCAAACCGTTGGAATTGGATTTCGAAGAAAATAACTATATAAGAGCGTATCATCGTTTGTTTTCGGGATTTAATCGGGATACCGGCATTTATCTGACCCGAGATGACTTTGCGAACGGACATACTTTGTATGCTTTCGACTTGAGCCCTGACATGTGTGACGGACCCCATCTGAATCTACAGCAACAAGGAAATTTACGAATTGAAATCAAGTTTGCGGACTCCTTAGAAAGAACCATGACTGTATTGGTGTATGCGGAATTTGAAAAACATTATAGAAATTAGTAAAACACGACATGTGTTGTGTGACTTCCCCAACTCAAAATGAATTCTATAGAAATCGCCACTATTTTATCCCACGATCCAGTGATCAAGAAATACTTTTCCGGTGTTTTCCCCAGTGATCAATTACCCAAGAAGATCGAGCGTTATCCTGCATGTTTCTTATGCAACGTGGACAAGTCTACAGAAGCCGGAAGCCACTGGGTGGCTTTCTACCTATCCTCCCCTACGGAAGCGGAATTCTTTGATTCCTATGGAAACAAGTCGAACTTTTTTACAGGACCTATATTGAACTATGCATCTCAATTTTCACGAGTGGTGTTTAATCCACTTCCGCTGCAAAGTCATGTGACAGCTGTTTGTGGTCAATTTTGTGTGTATTATATTTATTGCCGATGTCGAGGCAAAACTTTGAAAGATTTTTTAAAGCAGTTTGTAACTGAAAATATATGTAACGATCATCGAGTCTATAATTTTGTATCCAAACGATTTCGTACACGTGCTCCCTTTTATCAATAAAAATCTATTTATAATGTAAACCTATGTATCTGTGTTTATTTAGAATGGAGTTTCCACGCTTTCAACACCCTTTCACAATGCTCTTAGCAGGCCCCACGAGGGTCGGTAAGAGTTAGTTTCTGCGGGATTTACTGGCAGAACGACAACGTATGTTTAACCCTCCTCCCGATAAAGTCGTTTGGTTTTACGGCATCTCTCAAAAGCTTTACGAGGAAATTCCCGACGTGATGTTCGTGGAAGGGTTTCCTTCTAATTATCGGGAATATTTAGGTATCCATTCTTTAATGATTTTAGATGATTTGATGGTGGAATGTGGGGGTGATGAACGATTAACCCACCTCTTTACCAAAGGAAGTCACCATTTAAATTTAAGTATTATTTTTATTACTCAAAACCTTTTTCATAAAGGTAAAGAAATGAGAGGTATTTCCTTAAACAGTCAATACTTAGTACTTTTTAAAAATCGTCGGGACATGAGCCAAATTACGCACTTGGGTAGACAATTATACCCGAGATCAACTCAGTTTTTTAAGAAGTGTTCGAAGACGCTACCAAATAGCCCTTCTCTTATTTGTTGGTGGATTTAAGGAATGAAACCCCCGAAGGAATGCGACTCAGAACGCGTATATTACCGGGGGAAACCCAATTTGTGTACGAGCCCAAAAAAGGTTTAAAAGGAAAGCCCTACCGATTTTAATTCAGTTGTGATCATGACGTTAACGAAGAAACAACTTCGAGATTTGGAGCTTATAAAGTCTTGTCCTGAAACATTACGCAAGCATTTGTTAAAAAAATTACCGACTCGATCTGTGAAGGCTATTTGCGAATGCACCCTGAACGTATTAAAAGGAAACGCGCCACTCTCATCTCATCAGAAAAGGTCATTAAGGAAATATAAGACAACTCTTCGAAAAATTGGTACCAAGAAAGGAAGTTTATTCAACAAGAAAAAATTGATTGTTCAACACGGCGGATTTTTAAATATTTTAATCCCGGCTGCATTGTCTGTTTTAACCAGCATCATCAATGGAATTCGCAGCTAAGTATGCGTTGATACCGGAAGAAGAATTTTCTAAGCATACGCCTTCTAAAAAGCAAATGACGGAATTTGATTTAGCTATGGCTAAAATATTAAATAGTTCTCTACCGGATCACGAAAAAATTCGACACTACTACGAACTCTTAAAAAGAAAAATGGATTTGCAAGAATATAATTTGCCATGGATGTCTAAACAACCCGAAGAAGAACCTGAAAAAGTGGAACCTAAGCAAGTGGAGTCTATAAAACAAGAACCCCAAGAAGACTATGAAACCTTTGTGTTATCTTCTGTACCTAAACCCATGAAGAAACAAGCCGAAGCCTTATTAAATTTTCTTAAGTCTCATTCGAGCAAGTTTAAGTGGAACCCGAAAGGAGAGATTACTTACACCGGAAGGACAATGGAACATTCTAATTTAGCGGAACTCTTTCATTTCATCTTTTCTGTGAATAAAAAACCGCCTATTACAGGACAAAGTGAATTCTTGCAAGCCTTGAAAGATATGGGAGTACCCCAGTGTATTATTAAGAATCGATATTTGTCTTCAAGAAAAAAACATTGTCAAACCGAAAAAGAAACTTATTGTAAAAAAACCTGTTGTTAAACTCAACCCTGTAACCTGGGAAACATACTAAATAAAATGAATTTGTATCTATCAATACGTGTTATTATTTATAGAATAAAATACACTTACCTGAAAACACCGTCCGACTCCAACGGCTGCCTTGAGAGAAATGAACGATAAGGAGACTTCTTATCAGCGACGCCAGGTCACGAGGTCAGTAACGTCACGAGTGATGTGATTGGCTATGCTCAGTCACGTGGTGAGGGACGTCACGAGTTATCTGATTGGCTACCTCGGGTCACGTGACGAGAGTCTTATCTTATCAGAGATTGCTTATCAGCGATCACGTACATTTTTTATGGATTTTCAATAAATAGATTGAAACTGAATATCTGTGTCTGTCTTATTTAGAAATATTTTATTGATTTTATTTCTTAAAAGATTTAATTAGAAATATTTTATTTCTTAAAAGAATCAATCATCGATGAATTTATAAGTTTGAAATCACTATTTTATTTCTTAAAACAATATATTTTTAAAAGATTCACTTTCTAGGGATTCAATATTTTATTGAAAAGATATATTTATTAAATCATATAATAAAACTATTTCCTATGCATTTAATAACTTATATTCAGGAAAAATATTGTTTTGAAAAGGTACATTTTATTTCATAAAACATATAATAAAACCATTTATTCAGGAAACAATCGACTTGAAAAAATATTTTTTAATAATCAAATTGAAATAATAATTGTTATTTTCCTTTAATTAAAAGTGTATATATTATCCCTTCATTAGAAATATGCAAATATGGATAGTCTCTGATTGAATCAACGAGTATGTTTCATATTTCCCGTAAGATATTCTACATGTACGAACAAGGGGGTGAGTCAGCTTGGAAAAACCACGAGGGAAATATGCAAATGAATGAATCAACCTCTACAACGCTGAATCAGAATTCGAGAACTTTCTCGTGAGATCTACAGAGGTGAGTCAGGGTGACTCATGGGGATTTCCCCTTATCTAGATAAGACGCTGCAACTCATTTCTCGCTTTATTCGTAGATTATCTACCGTGTTAGCAAGACATATTTTTTACTCTGTGCTTTACCGACTCACTCGAAGTTTTCTTCCCGCAAATTTGTCGTGTTTTACCGCATCGTATATTTTGCTTTTCCCGTACCTGTATAATGGAAGGATTAAGCAACGACAATTAAGCTATGGATTTTGAAAATGCAGTAAGATATTTATCTAGCAATCATTGATTTTACTTAATTAATTTTTCTAACTGTGTTTAATCATTTTTTAATGAAATATGTGTTATTAAATTGTAATAAGAATTCTGTAACGTAATTTATTATTATTACTTTTTACGATATATTAAAAAAATAAATTTTATTTACAATATGTTAAAATAGAATGATTTTAAAATCTATTTTATTTATAGTGTGTTAAATATAAATTTAATTTCGAATCTTTAATTTGATAAATGGGAAATCTATTTTATTTATAATGTGTTAAAAATAAATTTTATTTACAATATGCTAAAATAGAATGACTTTAAAATCTATTTTATTTATAATGTGTTAAAAATAAATTTTATTTACAATATGCTAAAATAGAATGACTTTAAAATTTATTTTATTTATAATGTGTTAAAAATAAATTTTATTTAGACTATGTTAAAATAGATTAACTTTAAAATTTATTTATAATGTGTTAAAAATAAATTTAATTTCGGATCTTTATTTTGATAAACGGGAAATCTTTTTTATTTTTAATGTGTTAAAATAAATTTTATTTACACTATGCTAAACTAGAATGACTTTAAAATCTATTTTATTTATAATGTGTTAAAATAAATTTTATTTACAATATGCTAAAATAGAATGACTTTAAAATCTATTTTATTTATACTGTGTTAAAAATAAATTTAATTTCGAATCTTTATTTTGATAAATGGGAAATCTATTTTATTTATAATGTGTTAAAATAAATGTTATTTACACTATGATAAACTAGAATGACTTTAAAATCTATTTTATTTATAATGTGTTAAAATAAATTTTATTTACAATATGCTAAAATAGAATGAGTTTAAAATCTATTTTATTTATAATGTGTTGAAAATAAATTTGATTTACACTATGCTAAAATAGAATGACTTTAAAATCTATTTTATTTATAATGTGTTAAAAATAAATTTAATTTCGAATCTTTAATTTGATAAATGGGAAATCTATTTTATTTATAATGTGTTAAAAATAAATTTTATTTACACTATGCTAAAATAGAATGAGTTTAAAATCTATTTTATTTATAATGTGTTAAAAATAAATCTAATTTCAAATCTTTATTTTGATAAACGGGAAATGTATTTTATTTCATTCAATAAACTACATAAAGTGAAATTTAAGTACATGTAAAATCTGTTTATGCTTAGAAATTATTTATTGTATAAGTGAAAAACTTTGATTAGAAATTTTAATAAGTTTATTTTGTTTTTTTTTACAATCTTATCACATAGAAATCTAAATTGTTTTTAAAACAAGAATGAAACTTAATTTTTATTGTAGTACTAAAATATTGTGTGTGATATTCTATATTAAACTGAAAATTTATGGTTACACTCGAAATTATTTTTCCTACAATTGAAAAACTTTCTTAATTAGATGATTTAATTAAAACTTATTGTCATAAGTTTAAACTAAAAATTTATTATTCTAATAAATTTATCATAAGTTATTTATAACTCATACTTCGTTTAGAGAGGCTTTTTATATTTTTCAAATCAAAAAGTTATTTTTATTATTATTGTTTACTTATGAGAAACTTAATTTGCATTCATTATGAATAAAAATTTAATTATTAACTAGAAAATCAGTTTACTTATAAGAAAGTTAATTTTCATCAAGTAGTGTTGTTTACTTAATTTCCAACATCGTATACTTTGTGATTCATATAGTAATTATCGCTTATACAATAAAATGTTAGTGTTCAAGTAGATTCATGTTCAGACATGTTTAGGATGACTCATCGGGTGATGAGTCATCGAATAGCTTATACTTATTAAATTTATTTATGATGTATAAAAGTTAGATTTGCATAACCTTTTGTTTATTAAATCTTTAACTACGAGAATTTATTTTTCTAAAATTTTTTTAAGTAGCATACCTAATCCTATGTTTAGATAAAATAGTGTATTGGCTTATTAAAATGTTAGTGTTTATAAAACTCCTCTTTCAATGAAGTAGATTCATGTTCAGACATGTTTAGGATGATGAGTCCTCGAATAGCTTATACTTATTAAATTTATTTATGATGTATAAAAGTTAGGTTAATTAAATCTTTAACTAGAAGAATTTATTTTTCTAAAATTTTTTAAAGTTGCATACCCAATCCTATGTTTAGATAAAATAGTGTATCGGCTTATTAAAATGTTAGTGTTTATAAAACTCCTCTTTCAATGAAGTAGAATCATGTTTAGGATGAGTTATCGAATAGATTATACTTATTAAATTTATTTATGTTGTATAAAAGTTAGATTAATTAAATCTTTAACTAGAAGAATTTATTTTTCTAAAATTTTTTAAAGTTGTATACTACATCCTATGTTTATAAAATGATTCGTTTATTTTCAGTTGGATATTTCCTTCGGTATACCCAATAATGAATTAAATATGCTTTGTGATGTTGGAGAAAGGAATGATGACGGGTGGCAAAACCCCCAATGGGATGACGCCACCCAGCCTGAAGCCCAACCTGAACCTTCTAAGGTATGTATTGTTTTGCATTAAAAATTTGATGAGAGTGTTTCCTTTTACAAAAGTTTTAAAAATTGTCAAGTGTTCCCTTTTACAAAAGTTAAAAAAAAAATTGTCTTTCTTATTATAGGTTCAACCTGTTCGCCCTACCTGTGGGAAATCGTTTGCGAGGAATTGTGATTTGAAACGGCATATGACAACTCATAACACAGAAAAAATGTTCGTGTGTCTCATTTGCCACAAAGAATTCTCTAGAAAGGATGCCTTAAGTAGACATCGAAAATCGCATCTGTCCACAAGTGAATT
The DNA here is from genome assembly GCA_963930645.1 of Salticus scenicus. NCBI lineage: Eukaryota > Metazoa > Arthropoda > Arachnida > Araneae > Salticidae > Salticus > Salticus scenicus. Next base: position 128,435,103 of record OZ005651.1, on the reverse strand, counting down.
GCAAGAATCTGTAGATCCTCAGCCAGGTCCTTCTAAGGTATGTATTATTTCTTAAAGTTTTTGTTTTGTGATATTTCAAAAAATTGTAACACTTTGATTAAAAATCGTTTTTTATTCTTTTATAGGGTTTCTCCTGTTCTGTATGTAAGAAGGAGTTCTCCAGAAAGGATGCCTTAAACCGACATAGCAAGTTGCATGATGCTGACACTTCCACCTACGAATGTGATACATGTCAACGAAAGTTTAGTCGTCTAGATGAATACAACGCTCATCTGAGGAGACATAACTATTCTTGCAATCCACCTTCTCCTCCAAGTCTTCATTGATGCAATATATGCGAGTTCAACATTCCAATGGTATAAGTGAAAGCCGGAAGAAACAGAAAACGACCCCTCTACAACTCTCTCGAAGACGTCCATATACACAAGCTTTGAATACATTCAAGACAGTGCTCATCGAGCCTGTTGAAGCCACTCGGTACGATGTGAAAGTCTTTTTAGAATCTATTCGTGCCGAGTTAAACGAAAACATCGTACAGGAATTGTATGAGAAAGATTCCATCAAATGGTATCTTGAGATAAAAGTCTGTTTCGAAAGAGAAACAGCAGAAGGAGAGCTTGAAATTATGGATGCTTACTTCAGAACACCCTGCTACCACCAGCACACTGCTGACTTGATTGATGATCAAATTAGTGTGGGATTCATGAAGATCATTCAAAACTATGAAGAATTCTTAGAGAGAGGTTCTAGCTGGGTGGTCAGAAACATTTACTACCTAGAGTTGAAGTCGGCTAAATATAACCCCTTGAGAGCTAGTAGCTACCAAGAATTATCAGCTAAACTGCTTGCCAAGAAAGCCATCTTAAATATACAAAACAGCGATAACAAGTGCTTCCTATGGTGCCTGCTAGCACACAAACTGAATTTGGATCGTGCAAGCCAACCTCATCGAGTCTCCCACTACTTAACCCATGAAGATGAAATCAAGATGGGTGATGTTCAGTACCCTGTTCCCATTTCGAAAATAGGCATCGTAGAAAAACTGAACAATCTCAGAATCAATGTCTGGCTACGAAAACGCTAAAGTGACAATTTTAAGAATTTCTGAAGTGGAAGATGTTGAAGCTATCAATTTAATGCTCATTGCGACCGAGGAAGGAGAACGCCACTATTGCTTAATACGGGACTTTTCCAGATTGATGGGTGATCGAACAAAACATTATGGTAAACAGTATTATTGTTACAGGTGTCTGCACGGTTTTTCAACAGAACTTTTGCTAAAAGACCATGTAAAGAACTTTAAAAAACACACTGCTCAAGCCATTGAGATGCCTTCTAAGGAGAAAAACATACTAGAGTTCACGGAACCCACCTTTAACACCCCATCAGCTATATCATCTATGCCGACTTTGAGAGTTTGCTGGAACCCATTTCATCAGCTGCTCCTTCGTCATTAAACTCCTATCTTCAACACACAGCCCACCATACAGTCTGCGGTTACGCTTATGTAATCGTAGGGTCTGATGGCAAAGCCGTCAAGCCCATCTTTAGCTATCGAGGAGACAATGCAGTCAGACATTTTCATGTAAATATCATCATGGAAAAAGATATTCTAGAAGAAAAACTACAAGAAATCAAGCCTATGAAGCTCTCTACCCAAGAAGAGGAGGCTTTTCAAAATGCTACAAGGTGCAGCATATGTTGTCAACCTCTGTTACCTGGATGTATCAAAGTTCGTGATCACAACCACGAAACAGGAGTTTTTAGAGGTGCCGCCCATGACAGCTGCAACCTTAATTTTAAGCAGCCAAAGAAAATTCCCGTGGTTTTCCACAACTTAAAGAATTATGATGCCCACCATATCATGACAGAGTTGGGTCATTTCCAAGACCATCAGATTCAAGTCATCGCAACAACACTAGAAAAATATATATCTTTCACTTTGAAGAAACCAGAGAGTCCTGTGCAACTCGTCTTTCTTGACTCCTTCCAATTTTTACCTGCTTCCTTAGAAAAGTTGGTGAAGAATTTGGATATTACCCAATTTAACATTCTAAAAGACCAGTTTGATTCAAGTACTGATCTAAGTCTCCTCACCAGAAAAGGAGTATACCCATATGACTACATCACCGGATTTGACAAATTTCAAGAAAAAGTGTTGCCGCCTCCTTCAGCGTTTTTCAACTCTCTTACGAATGAAGCCGTTGAAGAGGATGATTATCGGCATGCACAAAACATATGGGAAGTCTTCCAGATAAGAAACCTTGGCGAGTACCACGACCTGTATGTGAAGAAAGATGTTTTGCTCCTTACCGATGTGTTCCAAAATTTCAGAAGTCTTTGCTTACACTACTATAACATCGATGCTGCCCATTTATATACCTCTCCTGGACTGTCCTGGCAAGCCTGTCTGAAGATGACCGACATCAAGTTAGAGCTGCTCACTGACATCAACATGCTGCTGTTCATTGAAAAAGGGGGTGCGCGGGGGTGTGTCGCAGATTTCACACCGTTTCGCTGTTGCGAACAACCCGCACACTCCTCACTACGACTCAAGTAAACCCTCTAGTTATATTATGTACTGAGATGCGAACAACCTTTACGGTTGGGCTATGTCCCAGTACATGTCTTATGGAGAGTTTCAGTGGATGGATCCATCTAACATTATTGAAGATTTCATCATGAACATACCTGTAGATGCAGCGGAAGGCTTCATTTTCGAAGTCGATCAGGACTACCCGACTCATCTGCATGACCTCCACAATAGCTACCCGCTTGCACCTGAAAGAATGGCAGTGACGGAAGAGATGCTCTCCACCTATGCCAAGTCCTTGTTGCAGAAGCAAAAATATGTGGGAACACCTAAACTGATTCCAAACCTCCAAAAAAAATCTGAGTATGTTGTACATTACCGAAATTTACAGTTATACCTCAAACTTGGAATGAAGCTATTAAAAGTAAACAAAGTTCTGAAATTTCGTCAAGCACCCTGGCTTAAAAAATATGTCGACTTCAACACAGACAAACGAAAATCTGCAAAGAATAGTTTTGAAAAAGATTTCTTCAAACTGCTGAACAATAGTGTGTATGGAAAGACCATTGAAAATTTAAGAAAACGTCGAAACATTGAACTCTGTAACAATGAAGTCAGAGCTCAAAAATTAGTTGCTTCACCTAATTTCACAACCTTTAAAGAATTTAGCAATAACCTCGTGGCTGTGGAGAGATCGAAACCTACCATCCTAATGAATAGACCAATATACGTGGGTTTCTGTATCCTTGAATTAGTAAAGTTGCTCATGTACGACTTTCATTATAATTTCGTTATGAAAAAGTATGAAAGTCGTGCAACTTTGTTGTTCACGGATACAGACTCCTTGACGTACTGTATCCAGACAGCGGACGTGTATCAAGATATGAAGGAACATCAACACCACTTTGACTTCTCAGAGTATCCTGAAAATCACCCGCTACATTCTAATGTAAATAAAAAGGTCCTTGGAAAGTTCAAAGATGAACTCCACAGCCAAGCTGCCTACAAATTCATTGGACTGAAACCAAAAATGTATGCCATACAGTCAGCTGGTGGTGAGAAAAAGACGGCAAAAGGCATATCAACCTCCATCGTAAGAAAAAAATTAAGTGTACATGACTATGAAGAGTGCCTGCAAAAGGAGATAGCCACGTATGAATAACAAACAAGAATCCTTCAAGAATGTCATCAGCTCTACACTGTTAATCAGAACAAAAAGTGTTTATCTCCTTTTGATGACAAGAGGTATATGCTAGAAGATGGAATCACCAGTCTGGCTTACAGCCATTACAGAATACCGCAGCATAGAGATCCACAATGAAAATTGTAAATAGAAAATTTTTGTATATATTGTTTCACCCATGAAGATTGTTCCTGCATCCTGTATATATTTTAAATTGTCCCTGCATCCTGTATATATTTTTAAATTGTTCCTGCACCTATGAAGATTGTTCCTGCACCCTGTATATATTTTTAAATTGTTCCTGCATCCTGTATATATCAATTGTTTCTGAACCCATGAAGATTGTTCCTGCATCCTGTATATATTTTTAAATTGTTCCTGCATCCTGTATATATCAATTGTTTCTGCACCCATGAAGATTGTTACTGCATCCTGTATATATCAATTGCTTCTGCACCCATGAAGATTGTTCCTGCACCCTGTATATATCAATTGTTCCTGCACCTATGAAGATTATTCCTGCACCCTGTATATATCAATTGTTTCTGCACCTATGAAGATTGTTCCTGCACCCTGTATATATATTTTTAAATTGTTCCTGCACCTATGAAGATTGTTCCTGCACCCTGTATATATATATTTTTAAATTGTTCCTGCACCTATGAAAATTGTACAGATTGTTTCGCATCTATGAAGATTGTCTGAATCCATGCTTTGAAGACAACCTCAGAAAACTGTGTGATGAGTTCTTCAGGTTGTAATTTTTTTTATTTTTTTTAAAAAGGAACTAACTCCCGCCTTGTTCTACGGAACGAAAAGGGGCACCGCAGGGCCTCGGGAGGGCAGTCTCCCAGGCGCTCAAGATGATCTTTCTCTTTCTACCTTTATTCTTTCTAACTCTCATTTCTTAAATTATAAATTATAAATTTTGTATTATCTTTCTATACATTTTTCTTTCACTTTTTTCTCAAATTGTGTATGTATCTCTTTTCAGGCTAAGTCTCAAAAGATCGTGATGTCATCTAAACCCCCTGCAAAAATTCGAAAAAATTTTGAAGTCCCCAAAATTGTGAAAAAAAAATACTAAGTCCCGAAATTTAAGAAAATAAATCTTCAAAATTCCCCTTCTCCCCGATAGATGGCATCACCAAACTTCTCATCCAAGATGATACTCAAAGTTTCTATTCTTCCGGTGGCAACACCCCCTCGTCCAAGGTGATGACTAAGAGTGTAAAAAGGAGACGTTCTGCAACACGGTGGTGGCGTAGAGGTGTAAGGGTGGTGGCCCACCAACACCCTACGCCACAACGCCACCACCGTGTTGCAGAACTCTCCTTTTTATACTACTAACAAAACTGTATTAAGTGTACTTTTTTTTACATAGGAATTTTTGCTAGTGTTCGGACACTTTTGTTACCGACTGTACATGGGTTCAAAGACTAAAGCATATTTTGTCTTTTTTTAATGTAACTAGCAGGCTTCGCCCGCTTCGCTGGACCCTATTTTTAAATGAATCACTATAATTACTGAATTCTCAAAATTGCATTAATTTTTATCACGTGAAAAAAAAAGCGAAACAAAATCTGATTAGGAAAAATGTCGCACCGGGTTCTCAATGCCTTCGGAAAAAATTCCCAAAATGCTCTAACTCTTATTTCTGTTATTTTCCCCCATCGCCCCCCTCCCGTCTATCCTAATAATTTTACAAATTCGAAAATATCCGCAATAGATTTGTAAATATCAAAAACCTCTATGCACCAGTTTTGAACGATCTATCTCTATTTTTATTTTTTTGCCCCACCACTCTCCCCCCCCTTCCCAATAATTTTAAAAATTCGAAAATATCCGCAATCGATTTGTAAGTATCGAAAACCTCTATGTACCAATTTTGAATGATCTAACTCTATTTTTTTTTTTTTTTGCCCCTCCGTCCCTCCTACTAACGTTACACTTTCGAAAATATCCCCGTTCGACTTGCAGTCCTCTAAAACCAATCTGTACCAATTTTTAACGGCCTAACTGCATTTCTATTTGTTTTTGCCCATAGCCCCCCCTTACCGCCCCTCCTAATAATTTTACAAATTCAAAAATATCCGCATTCTATTTTAAGTATCGAAAACCATTTGTGTACCAATTTTGAACGATCTAACTCTATTTTTATTTTTTTGCCCCCCATCCCCTCCCCCCTTCTCGCCCCTCCGAATAACTTTACACTTTCGAAAATATCCCCATTCGACTTGCAGGCCTTTAAAACCTATCTGTACCAATTTTGAATGCCCTAACTGTGTTTCTATTTGTTTTTGCCCATAGCCCCCCCTTACCGCTCCACCCCTTCCCGCACCTCCTAATGATTTTACAAATTCGAAAATATCCGCAATCGATTTGTAAGTATCGAAAACTTCTATATACCAAATTTGAACGATCTAACTTTATTTTTATTTTTTGTTGCCCCCCCTCTCCCCTCCCCCTTCTCTCCCCTCCTAATAACTTTACACTTTCGAAAATATCCCCATTCGACTTGCAGGCTATTGAAACCTATCTGTACCAATTTTGAAAGGCCTAACTGTATTTATAATTGTTTTTGCCCCTGCTGCCCCTCCCCCTCCTGCTGCCCCACCTGGGGGCTGAATTTTTAAAATTCCAGAAATTGGGTTTTAGATATTTGTATTAGCTATATTTTATAGCAAAAATTTCACGTATATCTGTTTTTTTTTTGTTTGAGATATATAGGATTATGCGAAATCGCGTTTTACGCATGTGAAATCACGTTTTGCCCGCCCCCCCCCTTGGAGACCGAATTTCGAAAATTCCAGAAATTGATTTTTAGACATTTATATTAGCTATATTTTAAAGCAAAAATTTTACGGATATCTGCTTTTTTGTTTGAGATAGGAAGGATTTTTTGAATTCACGTTTTGCCCCCCCCCCCCCTTGTGGGCGAATTTTTTCAATTTTTTTTTTCCTAAACCATCCCTCACCTATAAGGAAAAAAACAAAAAAAGAATGATCGAAATCGGTCAAGCCGTTTACGATTTTATAAAGGACATACAGACAAACATTCATATATATATAGAGAGAGAGAGAAATAAAATTTTTTGTTCAAAACTTTGAGCAGTTAAAAGAGCGATATTTAAACAATACATTCTAAATTTTTGTATTAATTTTTTTTTTTTTAATTCAGCCGACATGTCCTGATTTCCATTGACCCTTCGGGAAAGTAGTCAACAAAATTACTTAAAAACTGAAGCACCAATCTTATTCAAATTTTGCACATTTTTTTCAAATTAGAATTGACTAGGGATTGAACGAACAATTTTATTATTATTAAAATTGATCTTATAAGGCTATATGTGGGGTAAAATGCATAAAAAATGTATTATTTTTACATAGAACTTCTCTAAAAATTTAAATGCCTTTTTAAAAGAAAAAAAAATGTTCAAGAACATTTTATTTTTTAAGTTTTTATATTAGTAAGTAATAACGAATTTTCAAAATTCTTTTAAATGTAGTCAGCAGCGGCAGAGGTAAAGCCCGCTTGTTTTATTATATTATAACTAGTATTACCACAAGACTTTCTTCTATATATAATCCTATAAAAATTTGCGCAATACAAATTATTTATTAAGTTATTAATTATTAAAAATATTTTCCATGATGAATGCAGACGATTTTTTTTCTTAAAGTAGTATAATAATAAATGCTGAAAAAAATCATTTTTGTGCAAACGTGAAAAGATATACAGTCGAACCTCGTTAACGTGAATCTCAAGGGGGATCAAAAATCTGTTCGTGTTATCACTAGTTCATGCTATCAGTAACTGATCGTCATATAACTAAAGTAATCTTCATTTTGAAGGGTATTGTGGTAACAGTTCATGTTAAAAGTAATTCACGTTAACGAGGTTCGACTGCATATATATATATATATATATATATATATATATATGTGTGTGTGTGTGTGTGTGTATTTAACACTAAAAATAAAAGAAATCGGTAGCTTCGTTTTAAATTAATATAGATCTATGGTTCAACCATTCGTTTTAGAAATATTGACGAGTTCTTTCTAAAATATCCACATTGAAAATTTACACAGGCCCCAGGGGAAGGGCACTTCCCTCCCAGGAGGAAAGCAATGCTCCTAGATGCACACTTTTTTTTTTCAAGTCTATTACTACTATTATCAATAACTCATATAAATTTTACATTCATGCGTTAAAAATAACTCACATTATGTACATTTATATGAAATTTTGTCCTATACTGTCATGTTAAGTACTTAGAAAGAAAATAGGATGGCAGCACTACCTGTTGAGCGATTGATTCCCAAATCTAATCAGCACCAGTTTAGGTCAAGGTCCAACTGAATACAAGTTTGGTCGAATTTTGTTCATATTAGGGGCTATAATTCGAAATTGCTAGAATTGCGTTTTTAGTTGTGTTAAGCGTTTCTTACAGTTTCGAACAAGGTTTAAGAAAATATTATGACATTAATTAGTTTTTCTGCCTGTCTGCTTGCCCACCTGTCCGCGCTCCATTTCCGAGTAAACCCAATTTCTGCTATATGTTGTGACTGGCCGTTAAAGGGTTAACGCAAATTTTCCTGAAGATGAAGATACGTCCAATCGTTTTAGCTCTCTAATCAAAATCATTACATTTATTTCCGAGTAAACCTAATTTCTATTATATGTTGCGATTGGCAGTTAAGAGGTTAAAGCAAAATTTCCTGAAGATGAGAATATGTGCAATTGTTTTAGCTCTCTAAAAAAAAAAAACTTAATCCCAAAATTTAACCAAAATCGTTACATTCACTTCCGAGTAAACCCATTTTATGTTATAAATTGCGACTCATCGTTAAAGGGTTAACGCGATTTTTCCTGAAGATGACGATATGTCCATTCGTTTTAGCTCTCTAAAGAACACTTAACCCCAAACTTATATAAAAATCGTTATATCCATTTCCGAGTAAACCTAATTTATATTGTATGATGCGACTGGCCGTTAAAGGGTTAACGCGAATTTTACTGAAGATGAGGATATGTCCATTCGTTTTAGCTCTCTAAAGGACACTTAATCTCAAACTTTTATAAAAATCGTTATATCCATTTCCGAGTAAACCTAATTTCTGTTATATGTTGCGACTGGTCGTTAAAGGGTTTACGCGAATTTTCGAATTTTCCTGAAGATAAGGATATGTCCAATCGTTTTAGCTCTCTAAAGAACACTTAACCCCAAACTTTTATAAAAATCGTTATATCCATTTTCGAGTAAAACCAATTTCTATTATATGTTGCGATTGTCAGTTAAAGTGTTAACGCAAATTTTCCTGAAGATGAGGATATGTCCAAACGTTTTAGTTCTGTAAAAAAAAAAAAAAAAAAAAAAAAAGGTACTTAACTCCAAACTTTAATCAAAATCGTTATATCCAATTCCAAGTAAAACCAATTTCTATTATATGTTGCGATTGTCAGTTAAAGTGTTAACGCAAATTTTCCTGAAGATGATGAGGATATGTCCAAACGTTTTAGTTCTGTAAAAAAAAAAAAAAAAAAAAAAAAAAAGGTACTTAACTCCAAACTTTAATGAAAATCGTTATATCCATTTCTGAGTAAACTCAATTTCTACTACATGTTGCGATTGGCAGTTAAAGGGTTAACATTAATTTTCTTGAAGTTAAGGATGTTCCAATTGTTTTAGGTCTCTAAAAAGCACTTATCCCAAACTTTTATTAATACCGTTATAACCATTTCCGAGTAAACATAGATTTCTACTATATACAGTCAGTAACAAAAGTGACCGAACACTAGCAAAAATTCCTATGTAAAAAAAGAACACTTATACGGTTTTGTTAAATAAATCCTTGTCGAATCCTATTCTTAGTCAGTGTAAGAACACGATTCGATAAGGATTTATTAAACAAAACCTTATGAAGTGTACGTTTTTACATAGGAATTTTGCTAGTGTTCAGACACTTTTGCTACCGACTGTATTGCGATTGGCAGTTAAAGGGTTAACTCGAATATCTCAAAAGATGAGGATAAGTCCAATAGTTTTTTGACCAAAAAAACTTCTAACGAGACAGAAATAGTAGATGAAAACGATAAATTTCTTTAAATGTTGTTTTTCCACGCACAAAAAAAAAAAAAGAAGAAGAAGAAGAAAAGAGAGAAAGAAAAATGAGTATCTGGAGTTTTTTCATTCATCTTTAGTACATAAATTATTCATAAATTTTATTTGCTAAATTATCTGTGTGTATTCCCGAGAATAGTCACTCGGAGAAAGACATCCATAAGAGAGTAAAATGGCCCTCTTTCCCCGAGTAAAAAAGGCACCACTTTTTCGCCCTCGCTGATCAAGCTATGTCTTATTACTATATCTATGGAAATGATAAGTTTTTCAGAAGAGCCGCACTATTTTGTTTCGGCCCTTATGAAGGTGCGATGCCAGAAATCCGCTCTAGCTCTTTCATAATAAAAATAATATATAAGAAATATAAAGATTGTTTAAATGAAAGTGAATTAATTTTTAATTTATACCAGCCGCCTTCGGTGACCAGCTGGTTCGCGATCCTTGAAAAATCCTATTTTACAAAATTCCCGCTCGGTGGCGAGTGCGGCACCTTTTTCCCGTTTCAGATCCCGAAACTCCCGTACAGAATTTAACGACTTATATTAGTTTAAAAGTCCGCAAAATTTTAAATGATGTGTTATAAGTAATTTAATCATAATTAGAATTCTAAATATTGAATTATTAAAACATTAAAGCGCCCTCTGGCGACAGAGATTTACAACATACACTCTTCAATTTCAATTCAAATAACTTTTAAAATGATACATTACTTATGTATCGTAAAGTGAACCCCAGAGAAATATTGAACATGAGGTTCGCTGGTAAGAAGAAAATGGCGCAGGGACGCCATCTTGAAAATTTTTGAAGAAGCACCTCTTAAATATGAATTTACTTAATTACACCTAACAGTCAATTTTCCACTAGTAAAACTATGGTTACATATAAAATTTCGAAGCATTATTTTCGATGTAGGAAAAGTTATATCCCTTTAATGTGACCGTCCATAGTCGTTGAGTAACCCAGACTTAATAGCATCACTACAACTGGCTTTGTTAAAGATGAGTAATTTTTTTTTTTTAATGGAGATATTGTAAATAATATCATGCAATTAGAGTAAAAAGGAATTCTCTCACCAAGAAATAGAAGAGGCTCCATTAGAGGTAATCCATTTTTATTCAAGGAATTCATCAGAAGAGAATGACTGCCAGCAGGCCTGGCTGCGTGTACCTTGAAGCACAATCCTTTTCAATCGGCACTAAGTTGACACACATTTTAAAAGAAACTTATTAATTATGTACTGAATAAAGCAATTAAATCTATATATTAACGTATTTTAGCATCGTGACAACGTGTTAATCAATTTGCAAGCCATCCTTCGGATAGCACACGTTGTATTATATGGTCAATACGAGACCGTCAAAATTCTGCGGCAAACACCGCCCAGACTCTCTAGCTACTCACTGCCAAACGCGATCGATCTCCGGACTGAAGAGAGAGAACGACGTCACAGCCCTCCAAGCCAATCGGCGACGAGCAATCGCGGCGGCGTGCGCCGAGAGGGAGAGGGGGAAAGCAACCTCGATTGAAGTTCCACGGAGGGAAAACGATCAGCGCGCAGCCGGTAAGCAAACGTACAGGGGAGAAACGGGAAGATAGCTGAGCAGAGGAAATTACAATTAAATGCTGTTAAATTGGAAGATATTGTTATTAATGCAGAAACATAACTCTGAATAAATAAAACGCTGTCGTGTTTCACGACACTCTCCCGGAAAACACAGTGAAAAAAAATGAAAAAGGGCGGGAAGAGAATCAAGGAAAAGGAATGGTGACAAGCAAGGGACACGCACAACCAGCCCGTCCAGTAGCATCAAATTACATTGAAATCAAGGTACATTACGCAACAGCAGTTGCTTGGTGACATGAGAATCATACATAAGAGAGCTTCTAGTACATGTATATAAGCATATTCAAAGGAACAATTGTACTAACAAAAAAAATTGAGAAATTTGTTACATATTCAGGTATATATGACAAAAAAAATATCACACATTTCTGGTTTAAATACGAACATAGTATATTATAATTACTTATTATGTGAAACATCAATTTCTTAATTATCACATTATGAAAAATTACACAAAAATACACATGGATCCATAAAAATGAAAGTTAGGGTCCAACAAAAAAAAATTGTTTGGCCAAACAAAAAAAAATAAAAATCTAAAAAATGGATATATACTTGCAAGACAGAAAAATTGTATACACATAAAAATCACAGAATACATGACACTTATATCACATTACCATATTCTTGACTAATTTTGTTAATGATATGTATATTATATTATGCATATATAAAAATAAACTGATTACACTACAAAACCAAGGTGTTTGTTGCATACTACATTGTCATACCATCCATAAGAATCTACATATGCTGCAATACCATATCTACTTGAGGTACAATTCAGTAAAGGAATTACATTAAGGGGTTTGATAATAAAAGAAATTTTACCTTCAGGCTTTATCAAAAAAATTCTACACACATTACCCAAAAGAAGATCTTCAGCTTACATAAGAGATTACTGAAAGAAAGAGACAAATATTAGGTAAGATATTAAATATTATGTGTTATACTGTTAAACATTCTAGATTCATTCGCCTTTTTGATTACAGAAGAAATGTGCACTCCAAGCTGGAGAAAAAAAATTTTTTTTTTTAGAAAAATGATCACATTATATTAAAGTTCTATATTAGATAAACAGTTCACAGTCTATTGTCAGTTCTTTAGAAAAACAAATGGTAAGATCTGTATCATAGATTTAAAATACACTGTCCTATGGAACTGAAGTATAGTTCGCAAGAGTCACTAGAGGATTCTGCCAGCAGATTAGACTAGCAACTGAACAAACTCTACATGAATGATGGACGTCTCCACCATCCGTGCAGTTACCACAGTTCAACGAGGACGCAGATTATAATTGTGACGACTATTCGAAGAAGATGTATTGTTGATAGAAACGTTATGTGCATTATGTTGAGAACTAATCTGTAGATGGTCGTTAATTGAAGAATTTGAATCTGGACTTGGTTCAGGTGAGTTATTTCTTGAAGAAGTATGAGTAGGATTATTTCTTAAGTTATTCGTGACTGTAGATTGATTAGATGATTTAATATTTGTATTTCTCTCAGGTGCAAGAAGAAGACGGTTGATATGAATATTCTTTATAGGAGCCTGCGGTTCATCTACTCTCTGAATTTTGTAGATTACGTCAGAAATTTTTCCTACGACTTTAAAAGGAGAAGAAGAGAAGAATTTTTTGAAACCATTATTATGTTGGATGAAAACCGTGTCATTAACTTTTAATTTTCTTAGTTTTGCATGTGAGTGTTGTTTCTTATTTTGTAGACATTGGTATTCCAGCAGATTTCCATGGACTCGATTATATAGCTTCTGTAGATTTTCAGCTAAGACAAAATAATCATGATGTACATCTAAACGACTTTGATATTGCTGTATTTGAAATGTGTCAATGACACTGGCCATGGCACGGCCAAAATGGACATAATTTGGAGATGATTTTATTGTATTATGGTATGTATTATTATATAAATTTTCATGGAATTTTACAGCATATTCAAATTTGTAACCGCCTTGTACAAGTGCTTTTATGGTGGATTTTATAGATGTATTAATACGTTCAGAAACAGAATTTGCAGCAGGATTGGCTACGGTGGTGTGTGATAATTTAATTCCTAGCATTCTAGAAAATTCATCAAAAATTTCTGCAGTAAATTGTTTTCCATTATCTGTTAAAATTAACTCAGGTCTTCCAAATGTAATAATATAGTCGAAAATAGCATGAACAGTGTTCATGGCAGTAATTTTTCGTAAAGGATATAATTTTAAATGTTTACTAAAATGGTCGATAGCTGTAAGGATGAATTGGTTATTAGGAAAAGGACCAACAAAATCTAAACTGATGAATTGGCCAGGTCTTGTAGGTATATAAGTATTCTGAAAAGGAGCTGCTTTACTACGTTGTGGTTTAGAAGTAAGACACACTGTACAAGATTTTATATAATTTGAGATATCTGCAAACATACCCCTCCAGTAATATTTTTGTGAGATGTTTTTATATGTTTTGTCAATGCCAAAGTGCGTGACATGATGGATTCGTATACACTTTTCTTGCAGTTCTTTTGGTAGGACGATGCGGAAACAATTCTCCTCAGGATTGGATTTAAAAGAGGGATCATGAAGCAAAAGTTGAGTTTTTTTACAAATTATATAATTTTTATGTTGAGAGATCTTCTGGTTCTTTAATTCTTTAATTATTTTACTAAGTTCTTTGTCCTTATTCTGATGAAAAACAATGGTCGGAATAGTTATGTCTAGTAAAGGATCAGGCAGAGGAGGGTGGATGTCTTGATTATCAGTAGAATGTTGTAAATTAATATTATGTATCTGAGCATTGGTCTTGAGATTTATATTGGGATCATCCTCAAAAATAGTTTCCGGAAGTATCTGATTAGATTTTAAGATATCAGGGTTTGTGTTTACGTCCTCTTGGTTGGTTGGAGTACGGGAAAGAAAATCAGCAAGAATGTTATTTTTACCAGGAATGTGTTGGAATGTAAATGAATATTCATCAATTTCTAACAGCCAGCGGGTTATTATGTCAGCAGGGGACTTAGCTTTTTTATACTTTTGTAATGACTTGCAATCGGACAAAATGACGAACTTCCTACCGTAGAGGAGGTAACGAAAAGCTGACAATGCTTTGGCGATGGCCATGAGCTCATGCTGTAAAGGAGGATACTTGGTTTGTGCCCCTCTGAGAGCTTTAGAAAAATAAGCCACAGGCAAGAGATCCTTGCCATGTTTTTGCAAGATGACAGCTCCAATAGCAAATTTGGATGCATCCGTGTTGAGGTAGAAAAGTTCATTAAAATTAGGTTGCTGTAAAAATGGCTTTTTAAAGAAAACTTGTTGTAATTTCTGAAACGCTTCTTCTTCACATTGTGTCCATTTAAAAGGAACCTTAGGTGAGGTCAGAGTGATGAGTGGCTCCGAAACCAGAGCAAAGGAAGGAATGAGGTGGCGATAAAAACCACATAAACCAAGAAACTTCTTCACTTGTCTTTTTGTCTGTGGGGCAGGAAACGAGTTGATTTTTTTAATATTAGAAGAAACTGGGTAAACTCTGTTATTATTGATATGAAATCCCAAGAAGTCAACAGAAGTATGGTGAAATTTACATTTATCTAAATTAAGAGTAAGATTATATTTTTGGAATGACTGTAAGAAGGCTTTTAATTTACGTGTAGTTTCATCAAAGGAGTTACTGCAGATAATTATATCATCTTGGTACGAAAAAATGCCAGGTAAGTTGATCTCTTCGATAATCTCATCTATCATGGCTTGAAAGATGCTGGCGGCTGTTTTTAACCCAAATGGAAGACGTTTGAAACGGTAAGTACCCCATTGAGTTGTAAAAGAAATTTTGTCAATATATTGTTTAGGTAAATGAATCTGGTGATATGCACTAGGCATATCAAGTGTGGTGAAGAATTTGAAATCAGCAATGTTATTAATGAGAGTTTGAATTTTAGGAAGGGGGTAACTCGAGAACTCTATGATAGAGTTAAGTAGACGAAGATCAAGAGCTGCCCGATACTTCTGGGGACCTGAATCTTGAGATTTTTTTTTAACTAAAATCATGGGACATGCCCATGCTGACACATTTTTTTCAATTATCCCTGCTTCGATCATCTGGTCAAGTTGCTTCCTTGCCTCATGTTGGAGAGCTTGAGGAACAGGAAAAGGAAGTGTACGTATAGGAAAATCATTAGTGAAATTAATTACAGGCTTTGCCTTATCAGAGTGACCAATGGAAGAAAGAGAGGCTGAAAATGCCTGAAAATGTTCCTTTAGAATGTTACGTAATTGAGTCTCTTGAAATTGATTTAAATGTTTTAAGTTAATTTTACTTTGGTTAAATTCTTGTCTGCGTTTTTCGATTATTTCATCTGACGGAATAATTAAGTTTATTACTTCTTCCATAGATGGAGGAGAGGATCTGAAGTCATTAGATTTCTCATCAGGATACTTAATTGCATCAATTTGTTCTACAGTGCCTATAGCCATATTCTTATTCAAATGGATGGGGGATGAAGACAAATTTTTGATACACACAAAAAACTTAAAAGGGTGACCTGGTTTGGTCTGAGTGTCACTATTTACAAGTGGAGCAGCTTGCTCCATAGAAGATGTGAGTAACTGAGAGTCTGTGCAAGGCTTGCGGCTAAGAAAATAGACTGCCTGCATTGCCTGATGTGTGTCGTTTTGTTTAGGAATGAAGAGAATATCACAGTCTATGAGTTCACTAGGTAAAAAGGCGTGAACCTCAACATATGACGTGTCTTGTGCGTCAATTACTGTCTTCTTAGTGACATGAACCTTAGGTACTTGATTAAAGTTTGAGTTTTGAAGAAGTTTTATGTTGTCTGTTTCCTGAGGAATAAATGGCGGAACATCTACAAGATTTTTAAAATTCACAACAGTTCTATCATTATGTTGGTTAATGTACGTTAGGTTTTCCTGGAAACTTTTTGAAATTGAAGCCAATTGAGTTGAATTAGAGGATTTAAAGTGAATCAACTGTTCGTTAATTTACAAAGTTCTTTTTCTGGAAATAATAAGACGTTAAATTTTCTTATGAAGTCAAAACCCAGTATACCCAAAAAAGAAGAAGAGGGGTTTACATCAATTAAATATAAAGGATGTCTGAAATGTGCATTGCTAATTTTAAAAGAGATGTCGACACAACCTTTGAAGTGTACTTGTGAGTTGATAGTAGTCATCTTTACTGAACGAGCCAAAAATTTGTATTTTAAAGAACTTTTGTTCAAATCAAAAAAATTCTTATCAATTAATGAAATAGAACTCCCTGTGTCAAATAAAAATGGGATATCTTGATTAGCAAAATGAATATCTACAATTGGAATATTCGGCGCTTGGCCTTGGACATTGGCAATAATTTCATGCTGTGAAGTTAAATTGGAAAAAGGAGAACAAGATTTTTCACTTTGAATGTTATTATTATGACGTAAGGATTTATGCTGGTTAATGTGTACATCATTATTATTATCTTGGAATGTTGAAGAAGTAGAATCTAAACTGTTATTGTTTTGAATATTACACAAATCTGGAGCTGAAGAAAAACACGAGGACATGCCTCCAGTTACAAGAACCTCGTTATTTAGTTTAAATAATTATTGCTATCTTGATTTTGGTTAGAAGAATTAAGAAGAGGTGCAATGACACATTGACGAGCAGAATGCCCATTGCACAAGCATAATTGACATTGAATTTTATCATTATTTTGTTGTTTAGATACATTATGGAAATTATTATTATTATTATTATTATACCTTTGTTTATTAGGAAAACGTCGATGTTGAAATTTTGATTTGTTTTTATCTTTATCATGTCGCTTAAAATTAAATTTTTGCCGATTTGAATATTGAGTACCACCCTGCTGTGTTGGTTTGTAGAATCTCTTGTTTTTAAAAGGAAAACTTTTATTCCTGTGCTCATCTTTATTATTTTTATCTTCATTAATTTTATCCAGAGCAATCTGTAATGCATTAACTTGGTGAGTCAATTGACTGATTTCTTGATTATCTGACGTTGACGCAGAGTTATTTGAGGCAACTGACAACAATTCGTTATTGACTTCACAATCCTGAGCAAGAGTCGCTCTTTTAATAGCTACCTCATAGTCCGTGATATTGTCCTGCATGATCAAAAGCCTAATGTTGGGCGGTAAAACCTTTAAGAACTTGCTAAGTTTAATTTCGTTTATTGCTATCGGATCAGTTATTTTAGAATACACTCTACTGACAAGTAAGTTAAGTCTGTGGGAAAGGTTGGTAATGGATTCACCTGGAAGTATGCTGAAATTCTCAAATTCTAATAAATTAGTAGCAGAAGACTGCTTATGAAAAAAACTTTTAAGTTGAGTAAATAGATCATCAGTACTGTTAAATTTTCTAATTTCTTGTGTCTGTGACACGAATTTGAGGGCAGCGCCCTGAAGCTTGGATTTTGCATACGCAAGTGTGTATTGATCCGTCCATTTATGAACAATAGCCAGTTCTTGAATCTGTGAAATAAAGAAATGTAACTCTTCTGAAGACCCGTCGAAGGGTTGTACATGCACAATTGGAAAGAAACTACGTTGAGAATGTTCTTCACCCGACCCGGTGGGGGTAACCATGGGTGTTAAGTTGGGCATGTTAACTGAGTCCACAGATGCCTTCTTTTTACTCTTGGGCATTTTCAAAAAATTAAACTTTGTATATAGGACAGAAGAAACTGATATACATATATAAATTTGTACTACAATACTGTTCTTGTGTAGGATGACTAAGTTATTTTATTAATTCTGACACTTTATATAATAGATATACATTTCCATAAAAAAAAAACTCTTGCCATAAGAACATCCTTGTACTTAACGCAGCAAACCTTAAAAAACTTTTTTTTTTTTTTTTTTTTTTTATTAATTTATTTAAATATATTTTTCTTTAAATTATTATTATCATGCATTATACATATATATGTCTAGCAGAATGGTTAATACATATAGCACTTGTAGAATTTGACATGAAATATACCAGCTCAATTAACCTTCATATCACTCTGGGACTTATTATGTTATTATATATTTTATATGTACCCTTGTACATCAAAAAAAAAAACTTTACTATGAATAATTTTAAGTACAAGACAAAATTCAAAATTAAATACCATATATTTTAAGACTGCACATGTTGTTATGGCATAAAAAAATTAATAAAAGTATACACACACCACCAAATCCGTGCTGCAGTTATTTATATAACCATATATGCCAATTTACTCAAATTTCATACCATTATGGATTCACGTTGTATCCCACATTTTGTAAGTGTTGGTTGCTAAGTTGTGATCAGTTACAAATTAGATGACGAAGATCGTTGATTTTTCTATTATTATTATTAAATCACAATTTACACTAAGCGGATAAAATTATCCGATAAAAATCAAGTAGAGATTACATGAGAAGAGCTAAAATGCAATGCACAATCAGAAATCGCAGCAACATGCTGCATAACCGCGACATTACCAACTGGCTTTTTTTATTAGTGTTGCCAGAAAATGAAAAAGTAAAAGAATGTTCAAAATTAAAGTTCGATTGAAATTAAAGTTCGATTGAAAATTCGATTTGTCATGAGTCCATGGTTCACCACAGTACTCCCCTCCCTAGTGCTGAGCACCATGTTAGAGGTATCGTGGGTTAAATCTAACTGTTCGACCCGAGCGGGTCACTGTGGGTGGTTTGAGTATGTCCGTTTGGTGTTCAGGAATTGGAATAAGAGTTGAATTGGGCATTTCGGGTATGTCAGTTTGCTGTTCAGCAATTGGAGCCACAGGTGTCGGAGTGGAAATTCTGTCAAGGAAAGCAGGCTTCAACCTATCTATGTTGATGGACACATGTTTTCCTTTTATCTCAAGGGTAAATATTTTTTGTGTGCGAGACACTACTCTATAAGGCCCATCATATGGTGCTTGCAGTGGTTTCCTCACACCGTCATGTCTCACGAAGACATGTGTGCAACTCTCAAGAGCAGGGTGCACAAATATAGATGTTTTGCAGTGTGCGGTTGCAGGGGTAGGCCTTAGGTTGTTCATGGTAAACCGGAGTCGTTGGAGGAATGAGTGAGGGTCAACCTGAGAAGAGGGTGGATCCAAGAAGTCTGCAGGCAACCGTAAAGGTGAGCCATATACTAATTCAGCTGCTGTGCACTGGAGATCAGCTTTAAAGGCAGAACGAAGGCCTAGCAGCACTAGAGGCAAAGATTCTGTCCATTTTGCACTGTCATAACATTTTAGACTCTGTTTGAGAGAACGGTGGAATCGCTCGACAATACCATTGCTAGATGGGTGGTAAGGTGTTGTACGAATCTTTTTTATACCAAAAGTATCTGTCAGTGCTGCAAAAAGGTTACTTTGGAACTGCCGACCTTGGTCTGTGGTGATTTTGGAAGGGCTACCGAAACGTGACACCCAGTGTGATATAAAAGCTCGTGCCACAGTTTCTGCTGTGATGTCTGGAATAGGTATGGCTTCTGGCCACCTGGAAAATCTATCAATACAGGTGAGGATGTACTCGCAGCCTTCTGAAGGTGGTAGAGGTCCTACTATATCAATATGCACATGGTCAAATCTTTGTGATGTAAGTGCAAATGGTTGTGGAGTGCTCCAAGTGTGCCGTATTACTTTGGACTGTTGGCACTTAAGACAGGAACGAGTCCATGAGGTAATGTCTTTGGCAATAGAAGGCCAAACGAAGCGAGTTTGCACTAGTTTTTTGGATGCTCGTACACCAGGGTGTGCTAGGCTATGTAAAGTTTCGAAGATCTGTTTACGGAAATCTTTTGGAACGTATGGTCTGATTGATGTGTTGGTGACATCACAATAGAGTTGTACATTGGAGTCTACAGTCCATGGTCGCAATTTTAATGAGTGGTGAGAGTCTACAAGCAGATCTGCTAGCTCTTTGTCACACTTTTGAGCTTCTGCAATGGCTTTGAGGTCAATGGGTGGTGAATGAATGGCATTGATTCTAGACAAGGTGTCCGCCACAACATTTTTTGACCCTGATATGTGTCGTATATCAGTACAGAATTGTGCAATAAAATCTAGATGTCGAAGCTGCCGTGGTGAACAAGATTCAGAATTTTTGCTAAAAGCAAAAGTTAAAGGACGGTGGTCTGTAAAAATTATAAATGCTTGACCTTCTAAGTTATGGCGAAAATGTTTAACCGCCGAATATATTGCCAGTAGTTCCCTGTCATAAGCACTATATTTACGCTCAGCTGGGGATAGCTTTTTTGAAAAAAATGAAATGGGTTTAAAACCATCGGGTGTTAAATCATTCAGAGCAGCACCTATAGCTACTTCTGATGCATCAACCATTAAACAGAGTTTTTGATTAGGTGCTTGAAAGTGGAGTGTGGCTGCATTAGATAAATCCTGTTTGCATTTTTCGAAGGCAGCAAAAGCAGAGTCAGTCCAAGGGACTTTACGCTTGTCATTCTTTTTTGAATTTTTGAGAAATTCATGCAAAGGGGCTTGAGTGTTAGCGGCATTTGGGAGAAAACGACGGTAGAAATTAACCATAGCAAGAAAACGCTTTAGTTCAGCCATGGTTTCAGGTTTAGGAAACTCTACGATAGTCTGCACTTTTTGAGGTAGCGGCCTTACACCATCAGGTGTAATAAGGCATCCAAGGAAACTAACAGAGGGTTTTCCAAGAACGCACTTTAAAGGATTAAGCTTTAGGCCATGTTGTGATAAACGAGTGAAAACTTCCTTAAGATGTTGTTTGTGTTCTTCAGCATTAGCAGAAGCAATAAAAATGTCATCAAAATAGGGTATGCAATAATCAAGACCAGATAAGACGGTATGTATGTATCGCTGAAATGTTTGACCAGCATTTCTTAAGCCGAATGGCATGAAAAGATACTCATAAAGACCGAAAGGAGTTGTAACGGCAGTTTTAGGTATATCTGGAGGGTTTACCGGAATTTGGTGATAGGCTCTTGTCAAATCAAGAGTTGAAAATATAGATTTACCATGGGAAAGTTGTGTACAGTCCTGAATATGTGGAACTGGATATCTGTCAGGTACTGTTATTGAATTTAGCCGACGGTAATCCCCACATGGTCTCCATTCCCCATTAGATTTTTTAACCATATGCAATGGGCTTGCCCAAGGGCTATTAGATGGGCGAATTATGCCTTGAGTCATCAAGAACTCAAACTCTTGACGGGCTGCTGTTAACATGGCAGAAGCTAAACGTCGAGGTTTTGAGAAAACAGGAGGTCCAGTAGTTTCTATATGATGATACACTGTGGTATGTTTATGTTGTTTAGTCGGTTGGGATGGGTTAGTGAGCTCTGGAAAGCAAGCGAGTATTTTGTCAAATTCAGAGTCACCAAGCATAATTGAAATGTTAGATTTTAAAGAATTTAAGTTTGAAAATTTCCCGCGAGAAGTCAATTTAGTTTTGGCATCAATCAGAGAACCATGTTTAGCATCAACAAGGAGGTTGAAATGTTTTAAAAAATCTATTCCAATTATTGGCTGACTCACATCCGCAATGACGAAAGACCATGTGAAGACTCGACGCAAGTTTAAATCGAGACTGAGAAGTTTGGTGCCAAAAGTTTTTATTTTCGTCCCGTTGGCAGCAAAAAGAAGTAAATCTGTAGATGGGTTTGCAAGAGGGGCAAAGCTCTTAGGCAGAACAGATATATCTGCTCCCGTGTCAATTAAAAATTTTTTATTTAATTTTTTATCGGCCAACATGAGTCGACTGATCTGGCGGTCACTATCATGGCCAGTGAGTGAGCGCCAATTTAGTTTTCCGGATTGTGGAAACAGCAAGGTGGGTTGCACTTGTTTGCTTTTTTTCCAAAGTTAGTGTGATAAAAACAAAACCCATTGGCCGGCTCTTTATATTTTCTAGGACGTTCATGGGACTGATTACGCCTGAAGCTATTTGATCTTTGTCGAGTACGGGATGAACGTTTTTCTATTCGGAGCTCATTAACTAAGGTTGTTAGGTGAGAAATTTGTTGTTCGAGCTGAGTGATTTTTTGATCGGAGAATGATGTAGCTGAAGTGCTAGGATTTGAAATGGCATTAATGCTAGAATTACTTGTGAGATCATTAACTTTGTCAGCTACAGCTGCTAAATTAGAAAGGTCCTCATTAAGTACAGCTAAAATTGTTTGGGTAGAGTGAGGTAGTCTGCCAAGCCACAAAGATTTTAAAAGAGGTTCACCTACAGTATCACCAGCTAATGCACGCATCCGTGTAAGCAATTGAGAAGGCCGCTGGTCTCCTAATTCTAAACCTTGTAGTAAGGTACGTATTTTAGATGCTTCGCTTTCGGAGTGAACTTCAATAAGCCTATCTTTCAAAGCTTTGTAGCGATTTCCGTCAGGAGGGCGTAAAATGAGATCGCTTACTGAATTAAGTACATCTGCGTCGAGGGCAGAAACTACATAATTAAATTTAGTAACATCAGCAGTTATGTCCGATAAAGAAAAGTTCGATTCCATTTGGACAAACCACAGTGCAGGATTATTTTTCCAAAATGGGGGTGGTTTAATAGCGACGCGGGCTACTGCATTGCCCTGACTGCCATTATCGTTTTCGTCTGGCATTTTGGATGAAGGGAATAAAATATGGTCTTAAAATGTATAATAATTACAAAATGCAAGGTCAAAAATTCAAATATGGCGTTAGGGTTAATCGTAAATACAAGTGTGCATGCAACACAAAAAAAATATGTATATATATTCATACAAGTAAAAATAAACAAGTTATCCTATCAAAGAAAAAAATATATATACAGAAAATAAAGGTAATTCGGGACCTTTTCAAGCTATTAAAAAAGTACTGGCAATATATCGGAAGAGGGATCAAATAAAATCTTACCGTTCACCACGTGCTAGTAATAACTCGCCATTTGCAAGCGCAATATTTTTATCATGACTGTTATGAGCTTTGTTAAAAAAACACATGTTGACATCAGTGAAGATTGTTGAGAATTTATAGCGAAGGTGCGTTTTCAGATGAAATACAAAAGGGTCACCAATATGGATTCACGTTGTATCCCACATTTTGTAAGTGTTGGTTGCTAAGTTGTGATCAGTTACAAATTAGATGACGAAGATCGTTGATTTTTCTATTATTATTATTAAATCACAATTTACACTAAGCGGATAAAATTATCCGATAAAAATCAAGTAGAGATTACATGAGAAGAGCTAAAATGCAATGCACAATCAGAAATCGCAGCAACATGCTGCATAACCGCGACATTACCAACTGGCTTTTTTTATTAGTGTTGCCAGAAAATGAAAAAGTAAAAGAATGTTCAAAATTAAAGTTCGATTGAAAATTCGATTTGTCATGAGTCCATGGTTCACCACACCATTATTAAATATATATTCATTATATCATTCATATTTCTGTATTGAAAGGATTATATCTAAATACATACATTTTTTTGAATTCATTGAATATAAATTAAATTCATTGAATATAATTCTCTTATATAATTTAAATTCATTGCATATATTCTTTTTCATGCTAAAATTCTTATTATATATTCATTTACTTTACATCGATATACATATATATATACTGTCCTTTTTTTTATTAAGCAAAATGGCGTTATACACTCAAATTATAAAAACAATTATTTTTTTTATTTATTTATTATATTTTTTTTATATCTCCATTGTAACTGAACGATGTATATTAAATCTAATATTTCATATTTTATACTTTAAGAAAAGCCAGTATGTGAAAACCTTACGGCACCACTTATCGTAAAGTGAACCCCAGAGAAATATTGAACATGAGGTTCGCTGGTAAGAAGAAAATGGCGCAGGGACGCCATCTTGAAAATTTTTGAAGAAGCACCTCTTAAATATGAATTTACTTAATTACACCTAACAGTCAATGTTCCACTAGTAAAACTATGGTTACATATAAAATTTCGAAGCATTATTTTCGATGTAGGAAAAGTTATATCCCTTTAATGTGACCGTCCATAGTCGTTGAGTAACCCAGACTTAATAGCATCACTACAACTGGCTTTGTTAAAGATGAGTAATTTTTTTTTTTTAATGGAGATATTGTAAATAATATCATGCAATTAGAGTAAAAAGGAATTCTCTCACCAAGAAATAGAAGAGGCTCCATTAGAGGTAATCCATTTTTATTCAAGGAATTCATCAGAAGAGAATGACTGCCAGCAGGCCTGGCTGCGTGTACCTTGAAGCACAATCCTTTTCAATCGGCACTAAGTTGACACACATTTTAAAAGAAACTTATTAATTATGTACTGAATAAAGCAATTAAATCTATATATTAACGTATTTTAGCATCGTGACAACGTGTTAATCAATTTGCAAGCCATCCTTCGGATAGCACACGTTGTATTATATGGTCAATACGAGACCGTCAAAATTCTGCGGCAAACACCGCCCAGACTCTCTAGCTACTCACTGCCAAACGCGATCGATCTCCGGACTGAAGAGAGAGAACGACGTCACAGCCCTCCAAGCCAATCGGCGACGAGCAATCGCGGCGGCGTGCGCCGAGAGGGAGAGGGGGAAAGCAACCTCGACTGAAGTTCCACGGAGGGAAAACGATCAGCGCGCAGCCGGTAAGCAAACGTACAGGGGAGAAACGGGAAGATAGCTGAGCAGAGGAAATTACAATTAAATGCTGTTAAATTGGAAGATATTGTTATTAATGCAGAAACATAACTCTGAATAAATAAAACGCTGTCGTGTTTCACGACACTTATGAAATTATGTTAATTAGAAGCTGAGATACAAAGGTAATATAAACATTTTTATAAAAAGATTTGCGTCTGATTTATTCAAGGCTTTCTCCGAAACTTGCGTAATTCCGGGATATATAATGGTAAACATCCTTAGTAGAAAATGTGAGCGGAAACTGAAATTCGAATCTCTGCAAAATATAAAAGAATAAAGGCGTTTTCTGTTTTCCGTTGTTTTCTCCAAAACTCCCGTTCCTTTTCCCTCTCTTGCATACCATTGGAGAAAAGTTCAGAATGTGTCAAGCGAGGAGGGTGGAAAAGAAAAAAAAATTGCGTAAGAGCCACACTCATCGTAAGAGCCGCAGATAGAAAAAATACAACTTTTTTTTCGTATCCTCTGCGGCTCATCTGCCGGTTTTTACGGCATTTATATGAAAAACTTGCCTTGTATATGAAACAAATGATTTTTTCTAATGATGAATGCTGCATTCAATTTTTACTTTGCCATTAACTGGTACTTATAATAAAATCTCAGCGTTTTTTTTCTGCGTGTGTGTGTGGGGGGGGGGGGATATGTGTGTGTGGTAAAAATAACTCTTAATTTCAGGTATGAAAATTCAATAACAAACTTTATGCATGGGAAGGTATATTAATTGTAATATAGGTGTATTATAATAAAGGCCAATTGATTATACAAAAGTCCTAGTGCCTTCTGTAGGAAGTGGGGTCTTTCTAAGAAGTACTATCTTGTACACAAGTTTCGAGCGAAAACTCCAGATGGTATAGCTCCAGATGTTTATAATAAAAGCTCAACATGTGAGTTTCTTTTCTGTGTGTGTGTATGTGTTATAAATAACATTCAATGTCAAATTATGAGAATTCTATAACAAACTTTAAATTTGTGTATGAAAAATTTTAACGATTGTAATATAAGATCCTAGGTGTGTTGAAATTGAGGCCAATTGACTACATCAAAGTACCAGAACTTTCTGTGGGAAAGGGGAGTGAGTCTTTCTAAAGAGTCCTGATTTGTACACCAGTTTCAAGGAGAACCATGGAAAATTCTAGACAAGTAGGTCAATGAGGTAAGTACTTATAAAAGTTCAACCTTTTTTTTTTTTGTTGGGGGGGGGGGTAGTATGTGTGTGGTAAAAATAACATTCAATATCAGATATCAAAATTCAGTAACAAACTTTATGCATGGGAAAAAGTATGATTTCTAAAATAAGATCCTAGATGTGTTATGGCCATATCACACAAGCGATTTCGTTCAGCTTTTTACTAGACACAACATACTCAACTTTTCCAAAAGTTGGTCGAACAAGTTGATTACATGCTGACCTTGTATCTTCCCCGTACGCTGCTGTGTTGTGTTTAGTAAAATATTGCGCAAAAATCTTTCATATGACATGGGCATTAGAGTTAAGTCAATTTGACTGTGCGAAGGTTCTAGTCTGTTCTGTAAGGAAGGAGGGGGTCCTAATTGGTACATGAGGGAAACGAAAGGCTGAGGTAGATACATATAATAAAAGCTCAACATGTGAATAGTTATGTGCATGTGTTAAATAACATTTTATGTCAGATATAAATAATTTATGACAAACTAAATTGCATCAATTGTAACAAATCCTAAGTTTGTTGGAGTTAGGCCAATTGATTACATGAAGGTCCTAGGGCCTTCTGCGGGGAAAGGGAGAGGGTCTTTCTAAGGGCACCTAACTTGTACTATAGTTTCAAAGAAAACCATGGAAAACTCCTGATGGCTAAATCGATAAAGTACAGGTATTTATAATAAAAGCTCAACATGTTTATATATGTGTGTGTGTGTGGTATAAACAGAGATGACAAGTTATTACTAAAAGAAAACATCAGTTTCATACCACTATAAAGACAATATATTGAAATTCTATAACAAACTTGGAAATTGGTTTTACAAAAAAAAAAAAAAAAAAAGGCCCCCACTATTTTTTTTAACTCGCTATATATAAGTTCTGTTTAATATGTCTTTATAAGTCAACTTTCTCTTACAGGAAAATTTTTAGGCGTCAACTTTGTTAGGTCAATTTTATATTTTCTGATCACATTATCTTAAAAAAAAAAAAAAAAAATGCTTATAATACGTGTAATAGTGGATTATGGAAGTCGTGTGGTTCTTTCACACCAGATTTTTTTTTTTTTTTTTTTTTTTTTTTTTTTGTATGTATTGTATTAAATTAAATGCATTAAATTATTATTTGCATTAAATGTTAGATATGAAAATTCAATAACAAGCTTTACATTTATGCATAGGAAAATGTATAAATTGTAACGTGAGATTCTAGATATATTTGTCATTGGCCAATTAACTACATGAAGGTCTTAGTACTTCCCTTGTGGGGGTTTTCCTAAAGAGTCTTAACTTGTGTTCAAGGTTTGATATTTAAAAAAAAAAAAAAAGATAATTTTAAAATGCTATGTTGATGAGTGTGACCTGGCACTTTTTGTTTAGAACCTTCTTCAGGCTAAGAAACTCTCAGATACTCAAAATTCTTTTTTTTTTTCATGACAATGTAAGATGAGTACATTCCTTAAAATACATTTCTTACCTCCCACACACACACATTCCCTCTAAAAAAACCAATAAATGGAATTTCTGAGAAGAATAAATTATAGTTAAGTTGTATTTCTCAATTTTTTGTTTTGTTTTTTAAATAAAAGAAGATATACATAGTTTTTAGGTATTCATTATTTCATTATACACACGTTAGTTACAGTTCATATCAATTTAAATACATAGATATCAATTCATGTTTTTATTTATGTGCAGGGGGATAGAACATTTAAGTAGCCAGGGTTTACTTCTAGCTCATAATACAGGAAGTCATTGATAACTTATTTATTATCATAGATCTTAATTAAATTTCTGATGTTTGTACTGAATTTCAAAATATGTAAAAATAAAAAGCTTGAAAACGGAAGCGATTTCCATGCTTTTTCTTACATGCTTATTGGTTTGAAATTATACAGTCGGAGGCAAAATTATTGAAGCACATATCCACAATTTTCATATACTTTTTTTAAAAATATGTTCGCTAGTTTTTATCATTATCTTGCATTTTTAGAAACAGCATAAGATTAAGTTAATGAACTCAACAAATATTTACCTAAAAGAACAGTATTAGGTGCCAATCTTTTACATAAGAATTATTGTTAGCGTTTCAATAATTTTGCTGCCGAATGTACAGTTTGGAAAGTAAAAAAAAATACATGTTTTAAATTACATTAAATTTTACAATAATTATTTCAATTGTATTTATGATCTTTCACAGATATTCAACAATTTCCTGAATTGATTATTAACCCCTTCCGCTCCAGGCTAGCTGTAGTGTAAATATGTGAAATACCAGATTATAATTTTGAAATAATGCAATACATAACGAAGTAACAATGTGCATTTTGTTGTGAAGTAAATATATTTAATTAATGAAGGTAGTAAATATGAATACATATCAAAGTATTTCAATTATTTATAGCAATGACTGCTGTAAGTGGTTCATCATCACTGTCATCGCTTTCGCTGTCTTCACTTGTTGTAAAGTCATCATTGGAATCTTCAAGTTCGTCATAATCGGGGATATAATCACAATCCGAATCACTAGAATCAGACATTATTCACAGTTTCAAACACCGGCAAAACACACAGAATCGAGGAGCGAAAATTACACACAACCACAGCCGCGAGAAATCATGAAACAACTGGCGTAGCCAAAACTAATAGGTCACCGAGAGTACTAACGCCATTCAGTTGTCAGTAATGAAAATACAATTTGAAAATACCATATAACAAATAAAATAACTCTCTCTGATAATATTACAACGTTGGGCTTATTATATCGTCATTGGCGTAACTAGATAGGGTCCAAGGAGGCCTGGACCCCCCCAGAGTTCCAGTTGGACCCCCCCCCCCCCCCCAGAATTTTTCAAAAATCCAAATTACCATTTCTTCCTTTTTTAAGTTAAAATACATAAAATGTGCTGTGAAAATAGTACATACCTACGCACACACATAAAAAAAGAAAAACGATAAAGAAATTGCAACTATTGCAACTTACAGACACAACAGACAAGGACGTACCCAGGGAGGGGGTCCATGGGGTCCGGACCCATCTCGAAATAAAATTTAATAAAAGTTTCTTTAATAAATATGCCCTTCTGGTGTTCTAAATTCTTTTATAACCTACATAACTTTGAAAAGAAAATACGTTTTTTAATCAGTTCTTTAATCATTTGATAGAATTAGTTTTCCATGGAGGAGGGGAGGGGGGCAATAGCCACCTACATTAGAAACATATGCTAAATCAATCGGGAAAACTTATGATTTCTTATAGATTTTTTTCGTACATGAGCAACTTTTTGGTTACTTTTTCAAAATTTAAAGGTTTATGAAATAGCCCTAATGATATTTTTGTGGTCTATAAACGGACAAAAAAAAAAAAAAAAAAAAAAAAAAAAGACAGTGTGAAAAATAAGCTTATTTTCGATTTAAATTGCTTTTTTCTTTTTCTGATATGCAGTTGCGCCTATTGTATTTCTTTAGCAATTGAATGAAATTGACAGTTTACGTGTATCTACTACGAGCACAATGACATCTCATCTTTTAAAGACGTTTACTATAAACAGAACTGTGCATGAAAGACTCATTTTGCTTAGCAATATTCTCAAAACATCATAATTAACGTGCAATTTTTATGATGCATTGAACAAGATGGCCTCGAGACAACAAAGTTTCAATTTGATTCTGTATTTTTTATTACTATATAAGTAATTTCATAAATATGTAAATAAACAAACATTTATAGAAAAGTATTTAATATTATAGTATCTTTACTTAACATATCTTCGATTTTATAGCAAACAATATCCAAAATCGCTGACAGCTGTGGCCCCCATGTTATCCTCTGAGAAAATATTTTTCTATAATTACTCATTACCTAATGTGTTTTTAAAAAATCCGTTTTCACATTCAGAAAACTCATAATCATGAAATTGGAACTTATTTTCCAAAAACTGATTTTTAAATTTTTAGTATTTCATATTGTGGCTAAAAAATTAGAAAAATAAACTTCGTGAAAATTCGCTTATTTTAACTAAAAATTAGAGAGTAAAAATTTAAAAAAATTTATTTTTCAAAATTGAGCACTTATTTAACGATTGTGACTTTTCTGAATGTGAAAACAGAAATTTAAAAAATACATAAGGTAATGAGTCATTGCGGAAAGAAATTTTCCCATATGATAAAATGGGTCCACAATTGCTGCAATCTATTGTAAATGTATGTACTTCAATTAAGTATGTTCTCAAAAAATATTTTCCCTCTTCCCGATGCCCTACCAGTGGCCGAGCGTTTCTGTGCTGCTCGTCGACTCAGCTGTTTGGAGTTTTTCGTGGTTTTCTCTGAAATTTGAGTCAATCGGCCTTAAACCAACAACCACAACTAACCTCTTCTGGTACAGAGAAATTTTCTAAAAGTTCCAGAGTCATCTATAAATAAAAATGTACAAAATTCGCTGAAGGTACTATTTAGGTGTTAAGGAATCGAGTGATGTTTTAAATATGCGAAAAACACTTAGAGAAATGTATAATTTTTTCATGTGGATTCAGTAAATATGAACTCAGTATGAACTGTAATTTTAAATTTTGATATTTAAAAAAGTGAGATTAAACTTAAATTCTAGGAAAAGCTTAAATTTTACATAAGTAATGGTGAAGGTTTCAATTATAGTGAACAAGAGGCTCTTTATGAGAGGGGCAAAAGATGCTCAATTTTAAGCGTATTTATAATAGTATGCAAGGGTTCCTTAAAAAAAACATAGCCTTGCACCCTACGTGCCTTAATGAAACCTTGATTTTGGACGCTTCCCGAAATAAAATCCTGGGTAAGCCCTTGACAACGGAATTTTCTTTCTTTATTACTGAGTTGGAGAAGAAAAGGTGATATGCATATAATAGGTAGTAGGCAGAGAAAAAAAAAAAAAAAAAAAAAAACCTGTCCTGTGTCCTCTCTCTAGTAATAGAAATTCTGGTTAATTGTGAACCAAGTATACTCTTGATTAACGGAAGCAAACAGGGGCAAAATAGGCATCTGTATTTTGGAGAGGTCAGTTCCACGAATGTTAAATGTTAAAGTTTCAAAGTAAAGACATTCGTTGTACGTTGTTGTTGGACCACAACTTATTGCAGATTTTTGAACCAGTGAAGTGCGTGTTTGTCATTTTCAAGCATCCAGAATAGTTTTGGTAAGTTATTTTTAACAAAGATACTACATTATTAATTATTATTATTATTATTATTCCTTTTTAATAAATTTTTCTTTGTATGTATTTGATGATTTCTTGTAGAAAGATTTTCTTATTTTCCAAGGCCCAGTCGGCCCATGCGTTAATCAGACCCTATTTCTTCTTTCATTCTTAATTACAAATTTTAAAGAATTAATTTTTCATAAACGAAGCAAAAAAGCAGTTACATGTAAAATTTGAATAGTGTCTGCTTTATTTTAATCTCACGAGGAAAATAATTTTTAGATATTGATTTAAATTAAGAAAGTTAAAATCGTCTGCAGATGAAACTGAAAAATAATTACTTAAAAATCGCCTGTTTTTTCCGAATATTTCTTTTAAATATTGCTTTAAGAATCATGCTGCTATTTCATGCAAAAACGAACGGCAATTTGCCGTTAGACCCTAGGCTAACGGCAATATAAATCCGGCATCTGATCCTGTAAATGAATCATTAAGAAAATCATGCTGTTTTCATAGGAAACATACTTTATTGCATCTGAAAATTAAACGATAATTTTGTTACATGTCATTTTCAAAGTTTTAAGAAGATCTTAGATCGTAATGCATTTGAATTATTCCATTAATTTACGTAGTTAAATCACTAATGCTGTTTATGCTATTTTCAACTGAAAACAAGCCATAATGAACCTGCTGATGTATGATAAAAAAAAAAAAAAAAAAAAATACACATATATACCCATAAATTTCAAAGAAATAAATATTTTTTAGTAATATGAGATCGCAAACAGATGCTTGGTTGATTAGTTGTAGGGTTTAAGTCCGATTGACTACACACGGGTCTTAGTACTATCGGAGTGATGCTCTATGTGGGGGTCTTTCTAAGGGGTCCTAACCTATACTTACGCGAGCTTCGGAGAAAATTACGAAAAATTCCACACGGCTAACTCGATGAGCGCGACCTGAGGTCGAGCCCAGCATTTCCCATCTCTCAGCTTTGCGCGCAGAACAACTCGGCCACTAGTGGGATCTATATCAAACAGATAAGCAGAAGCCATGCTCATGACAGATAGATGTACCGAAGCCATTTCTGCTTTTTTAAAACATTGTTGAAAAGTGTTAAAAACAAAAAACTTACTACACAACTGAAGAAAAAAATCTAGCATGTTATGGCGATTACAAAACTTTGTTCTATATTTTACCATATGAACTCCCGCAATGCGATATATTTATAAAAATTATTATTCATTAAAAATGTTTTTCATGATAATACAGATGCGATTTTCATGTCAGAGAAGCATAAAACTAAATCTAAATAAAGTAAAATAAAAATGAATAAATGGATAATAAATTCTTTCTTCTATATTCAACGAAAGAAAGTATTGATTTCGTAAAAAATTTATATTTATGGTTTTCAATGGATTTATACGCTTTGAGAGATCCAGGACATATTTGACCATATGTCTGTCCGTCAGCGTGTGTATGTATGTGACAAAATTTTGTGCAGATTATTGTATCTTAAGAATAACTGAACAAAATTTCATACAAATCGATATGTAGTTACATCATGACATAAATTAGTGCATACCAATTTTTAGTAAAATTCAGTAAACAAATGGTGCTACAATTCCTCCCCTACCCTAATTCTTTAACGTAACGTATTGTACAAAATTTCGTAGAGAAGTCCTTCCACGTTGGGGAAGAGGTGTAAGTTCTTAATATCGGTATCTTTCAAAAGAACTCGTCAATACCTTTTAAAAGAATTGCTGAACTACTGATCTTGGACAATTTAAAATCAAGTTATCGATTTTTTTTTTCCTTCTTAAAAGGAAAAAAAAAACCTTACAGAAAATTGATTATTTTAAATGTTATTTTGTAGAACAAAAAATTGACCTTCTTTGTTTGTTTAGCATTATAAATCTCTGGGATGATAATCGTCTTCATTCTTCATGGGAGATAAATTTTAATAAAAAATAATTTTTTAAGTTATTTGCAGAGAATGAGTTCGTATAGATGAAAGTTTTATGATGGCCACATCATATTAGGTTTATGTAATTTCTGGATGGTTTTGAATATTTCCTCAGAAATATGAGTCGTTAGTTGTTACCTGTATATGTACCTCCCAGTAAAAATTTTAAAGGCAATTCGACATTTTTTTTTTTTTTTTGTTAAATTTTTCTTGACGATTTTTTTTTTTTTTAATATTTATTGAAGCTATATATATGCCGAAAGTAATAAGTATCGTTGTGTATAGCATTCGCTGAGATCAGAAAATTAAAATAAATAAATAAATAAAACCTTTTGCATATTTATTTATCCCATAGTGTTACTGAGTGCATTTATTTACAACTACATTATCATACAGTAACTACTTCAAGTGTTGTCTTTAATAATAACAAACTTATTTTAAAAAAGGGGGGGGGGGGTAATATAATAAGCAGGCAATTAAAAAATTCTATTTATGTTTCTCTCAGTTAAATTATATTTTAAATAAATTACTCATTTTTAATATTAGTATATTCAGTTTTATTTTGATATAATATTCTAAACAGAAATGCTTTTTAATTATAACATTAACCACTTTTACTTAATTTTTCTCACCTTAAATCGCTTTCTGGGAATATTTACCTAGGAATAATCCTTGCCATTTTTAATCAAATTAGTTAAATCATTTATACTCCCACCATCCCACCTTCTTTAATCATATGATATTGTGTTGTAATGGAAATACAAATAACAGTCACTGTTATATTAAGAGCAGAAAAAGAGCAATTCATTTCATATTATTATGAGAATTGTAACTTTTTCCTTTTAGATTCCATGTATATTTCTTCATGTATTATCAAGCTGTAATTCAACTGGTAAGTTCACCTATAATTCACATATAATATTCACCGGTTTGTTTTCGAAAACTGGGGCTTAAATAAATAAATAAGTAATAATAAATAAGTAAGAAACACACACAAGTCTTTCGGTACAAAACTCCGTTATGCACTTTTAACATCGTCCGTTATGGAAAAGGGTTGATACTGAGTCTTAAAAACTTATAACGTAAATATTAATTACAAATTTGAAAAATCGTGAGATAAAGGGGCCATGGCCCCCCCTAGAAAAATGTTCTAGTTACGCCAATGTATATCGTACACTTTCTTTGGACGTATGCACGTACGTCCATGGTATTAATGGCCATTAACACTAGGACGTACGCACGTACGTCCCTGGAGTGGAAGGGGTTAATATTTTTCATCATTCATTCGATTTGCAACAAAAAATTGCAAGTTAAATAAAATATTTATGGAATATTTATTTAGAACCATATTGTTGCTACCGCTACTAAGATCGCGGCTCGCAGGTAGCCATGTTTGTTTAGAAATATGTTTTCTATTGCTAGCGATAGGCGGCGCCTCAGACGTTACATATGCCGAAAGCGTATTGAAAACTCGATTTTAGGTACTATACCTGACCTCCTGACCCTCTAATACCATGACGATTTGGAACAATTCTGACGCAAGAAGGTTCAATAGTAGGAAATAGTTACATGTAAGACTACTATAGAACAGGCTGAATCATTCGTCGCCATTTGTCCATCAAGTCCTTCATTGCTAAAACTAAGACTATTGTGTATGACTATTATATGAGATTATATAAGACTATTATATAATAGTCTTAGGTTTGGCAATACGAACTACCATATAAGATTATTATATGAGACTATATAAGACTTTTATATAGTAATCTTAAGTTTAGCAATGACGGACTTGACGTACAAATGGCGGCGAATGATTCAGCCTGTTATTTAGTAGTCCTAGTTACATGTGAACAACACATGTAACTCGGACTGGACTCAAATGTAATTGGGTTTAGACAACATAATATTTGCTTTTACGTTATCTCATATGTTTATTTTGTTTATCCAATCAACCATTAAATGACAGCAATTTCACGCCATATATACTGTGACCGGCTACGTCTGTCGCATGAGACAATTAATTTTTTGTGTTTATATATAATTCAGGGGTTGTAAACCTGATAGTACAGCCTTATATAGTTCTCTTTGGCGGCTTTTGAATTTTTGTCACCATTTTAGACTTAATCCATTGTAATAATAAGACTTAATCCCTTGTAACAATATGCTATGAGTGCTATTTCTGCCGTATTTTAGACAACTAATCTTTTTATGGTTATATATATTTCCCATTAAACATATTTTTATTTATTTATTTAAATATTAATTTGAATTTTTCAAATATTTCTGTTCGACAGCGTGCAAGTGCAGTAACACACAGAGGCTCATTTGTTTGTATGATAAATTAGCATAGTGATTATTATATATAAAAAATAAATAAATAGGTAAACATTATCGTGTTACACAACTTTATTATGTCGCTCCATTGGCGGCTTTTGAATTTTTGTCGCCATATTAGCGATGGATTTTTTTTTTTTTTTTTTGTATGAAAAGGAGAAGACTATTTTGCTAATAATTTTATCAGACTCTTTTTTGTTTATGCATAAGAATCCTTTATATTCCGCTTATATTTTTAATGATTTTTAGGTTTAAAATAGTGCTTGTTGAAATAAATTTCCTATCTTTAAAAATGCATTTGTTCTGTAAATTTTGTGTAAAAATAAATCATTTATGTTTTTATATATTTGATGCGCTACTTAGATTAAAATGGCTGTTGCTATATTAAACTTTTTGTCGAAAAACGTTCGGTGTACTTCAACACCAAAATTTAAAAAATCGCCCAGCAGGATCTGTTAATGAAACTGATAAAATAAAAATATGGTTCATAGAGTTTAAATAATCTATTTAAAAAAACTTTTAGAACCCAAATTCTTAATGTATCGTATCACATACATAGATATAGTAATAATATATAGATTGATCATTGGGGAGAAAAAAGTGATTCCTTTTCACTCGGGAAAAGACGGTCATTTTACCAAAATATAGCAGTCTTTCCCCGAGTGAATACACACGAATGTTTTAGCAAATAAAATTCATGAATAATTTATTTACTAAAGGTGAATGAAAAGCTCCAGATATAGTTTTAAATTCATTCTTCTTTTTTTCCTTCAATACCACTTAATGGCTGATTCCAAAGCTTTTTTTTCGGCATCAAAAATCTTTGCACGATAATATGGGGATGATAGATCTATATATATTATTATATCTATGATCACATAAATCTTTTCGAAGATAGAATAAAACTTAATTTGAAAAAAAAAATAATAACTTTTGTTTATTAACCAAAATAATTGATGAAATTTTAAATGCAAGTTGGTCTTGTGGGGTACAGGCTGTATATTATATTTTTGTGTTCGTAAGGGAAACTTTAAAAGAATTTGAAAACTGCAATTTTTAATCCCACTTAAAAATCATGTGACTTAATGTGAAGCAGATTTTTCATTTTTTTTTCTCCTAACAGTTTCCATACAAATTTCTGCTGTTGACACCTAAAATTCATACTTTAGTTAATTTAAAAAAATCTAATTGTCCGATTGATAAGCTGTTTAATGCATCGGATTTGCAAATATTTTCCCTTTCATTTGCTATTTTATTTGTAACGATGCGACTGATATTTCTAATTTATTTTCTAATCTTTCTGATTTATTTTCCTCATTTTAAATAAATGTACGTTTTTATTTATTTTTATTTTTATTATTATTATTATTTTGTCGAAAAAAAAATTGGCAACAATTAAATTATGGATAAAATGTTAAAATTTAAATGGCTTATTTATCAGAAATTAGAAGGTTATTATTTTCACATTTTAATTAAATAAGAAAAAACTAATCAAAAGTTCGAAAATCTGACTTCGATGTACACAATGACCCTTTGGGGGGCACCTTTGTGTTAAATCTCGTGACTGTCCGAGCTACCGTTTTCGAGAACAGTGAAATATACAAATATTGCTCACTTAATAGTATAGGATATAAAGAGCTTTTTCTCTTATTGCCGACTGAATATTAAAATAAACTAGCAATGTAAACACTGTTTAATTTTATAGCCACTTTTTTTTTATGGTCTGTTTTGTTTATTAAATTTAATAATTGACATCTTAAACTTATTTTTACCAGAATTAAAAATATGTGGAAGGATTTTAATTTATTTACTTATAGTTAACTTATTGTTTTAAAGGTAAAAAATATAATCGTTTACAAACTTTTCTATTTGTAAACAAAAAACAATCGCATAAATGAAAAGCTTTGTCTGGAAAAAAAAAAAAAAAAAAAAAAAAAATGAAATAATTTTCCCCAGCTTATTTTTATATATCAAAATATGATAGCGTCCGAATTAAAAAAAAAAAAAATATTTCGTTTCAATTAAAATTGTGTAAATTTTTGTTTTAATTTTATGTTTAAATGTTATGTTCATCAATAAAAAAAATTACGTATTGAAAATCGTTATTACGTAAAAAATCTTTTTTACAAAATAAATAAATAAACTTAATATAGTTTAGCATTTTACGGAATTACTTACCTTATTTTCTACAGCAGAAACAGTACACATAAATAGGTACATCAGTATTCATCATCAGCTAATTAAACAAATAAACAATCATTGTGTCAAAAACAGATATTCATTGTTCAGGTATATGCTGCGTAATGTCAGTCAGAGCCTGATTTTCATCCTATTGCGCATTGGATCAATCACGTGACCCAATGGATCAAGAAATTTTTCTGGGCTTTTTGATCTACGACCGGTCGAGATCGGTCCATTCCACTGAACGATGTAACTCTGGATCGGTCGACACCACTGAACGCTTTGGCTCGGAATCAATCGACCGGTCGTGGTTCGAGCGCTCGAACACACTCATTGACTGTCGACCATCTGGCAACACTGCTGTTTGTTTTGACAGCTGCTCAGCGCTCGTGAGATTGCAAGCGCAGGGCCACGGAATAGAACTGTATAAAAAATCTTAATCCGTGCCGTGAGCAGGGCGCAAGCATCAAGCAGCCAGGGCCAATAGATTGGTTAATAATATCCTTTTGTTGATTGCGTAAGAAAGACCCGTAAGTTTTGGTTTTTTTGGACATGGCGAAAAATAAAGTGAAAATGGATGTAAGTATCGCAAATGTAAATATCCTTTGATTGATGTTATTTGATTTTAATTTCTTTTAAGCTAACAAAACAACACAAACAGCTTAGTAACACTGATGACATAAATTAGCAATAATAGACTTTCTTTGTTAGTATTCGATTTCGACATGTGACAGTTGTTATACTATGTAATCCTTTAACTTATGTATTATTTTGCTGACGTTGCTTAGGTTGAAGTAGTGTTTAAGTAGTAAAGAATTTAAGAGCAGTTTACAAAGATTCTGATTGTTCAGAAGTTTGAAGTAAATTAAATTGTCTATTGTAACATTTGTAATTTTCTATTGTAACATCGCAGGCGATCTCCTGAGACTGTTTTTTGCACTACAATTTTCACAAGCATTTACCATTTTTCCTATGCTAACAATATTTTGAGACAAATAATGAAAAGTAGAATCATAGTTAAACGCACACTAAAAAACAATTAGCAGCATTCAATGCTCGATAAGCTGTAGCAGTATAACATGTGGCATCAGCTTGAATTAAAATATGCCGTTGCTCTTCAGTTTCTTCTTGTCTTCTAAACGCTGTCTGTTGAGCATTTGCACAATGTCTGTCTCATTGCAATGCATTAGTTTCGTCTAGCAGCTTTTCTTGCAACATTTTCCTGATGCCTGGCTAGTTTTTGTTGTTTGATTTCTTCTTGTCTTTTAGCCACTATAAGTTGAGCATCTGCACACAACCTGGCTTTTTGCCGTTCATCAGTTTTTCTCATCTTCTAGCAGCACTATTTTTAGATCATCGAAGAGTTTCGCTTCTAGTTGTCTCAGAAATTTTTCTTGAATTAATGTAATCTGTGGGTGCTTGCTTCTGTTCTCTTTGTCATATTCACTCTTTTTGCAGCAGAAGTCTTTCTGTAAGAAAAATACTTTTTTGGTGGCATAACCAGGCTTTATTTATTTAAAGGTACTGAACGTAAGTTTTAATTATTTATATGACTGTTGAGTTTTAGAATGAAAAGTTGAAACTTTGAAAAAAAATATCTCACCAAGAAAAGTTGTAAAAATGAATCACTAATTAAACGATCTCAATAAAATCTATATTAGAATTATCTGAACTGAATGCAAGACGAATATTCTTCAAACAATCAATAAAAATTTTAATTTTTGATTTTAATGTGTTGTGTGAGTGCAAAAGTTCTACCTGTTTTTATTACCCATAAAGAAGAGCAAATAAACACAAAATGAACAGTACCTATTACTGTGCATAATCCTCATTGTTATCTATGACCTCTTGCCACCTTTCTGGTAGGAGATTAATCCCACGGCTGTAAAATTCCGGCGGTTTCGAGTAAAAAAGTCTTGAATGGCAGTTTTCACAGCATCAAGATCATCAAAGATTTTCTGACTGAAGGAATTGTTCAACGCACAAAGTAGGTGATAGTCAGTCAGTGCCAAGTCAGGAGGATAGGGTAAAACCTTCTAACCAAAGCCCAGTAACTTTTGGCGAGTGATGACAGCAGCATGTGGCCTGGCATTATCGTGATGAAGGATAACACCGATTGATGAGACCTGGCCGCTTTGCTACCAAATTTGAATGCAGCCTGTCTAACTGTAGACAGTAGAAGGTAGCATTGATGGTTTGGTTGAATAGCAGGACCTCCCAGTGAATTATTCCCTGCACATCCCACCACACACTCAATAACACCTTCTTGGCATGAAATTCAGTTTTCGAAATCGATGCAGGCAGATCAAAAGGGCAACACACAGTCCTACGATGCTTCACGTTATGGTACATAACCAACTTCTCATCTCCTGTCACAATTCGTGTCAAGAATGGGTCATTTTTATATGGGAAACCAAGGAAACAGGTGGTGATTTGGTCATTCCATTTATTAGCTGTCAGGTTATGTGGAACTGAACAATCCAACTTTCTCGTAAAACCCAACTTAACCACCAGTCCTTCAACCTTTGTCCGGTGTACGTTGAAGGTCTTTGCTAATTCTAGCACAGTTGGGTTTGGATTGTTTCTTATAGCTTGGTCAATATCGTCATCTCCAACATGTGATGGCCGTCCACTCCTAGCCTGATCTTGGCAGCTTCTGTCTCCTACCCTAAATTTATGACACCATCGACGACATGTGCTTTCGTCTGTTGCATCCTCCCCGTAAACTTGACAAACATTGCGACATGCTGCAGCTGCCGTACTCTTTTTATTGAACTTGTATAACAAACAATGTCTTATATGCTCCTTCTCGCTTTCCATGTTACACCCTCTGATATTTTTTTTATGTGATTAACTATGTGAGGCATCCACACGTTTGATTGGCCGACAATTTGCATCATTACAATGTCATGCTCATGTGTGATGTCAATTCCATTGCAAATTTGCATATCCAAAAACGGGTAGAACTTACGCACTGATGCAACACAGAGAGAGAGAGAAAAAAAACTTAATTTAAAACTTAAAATTATTAAATAAAAATACAAAGCCGATGCTAATAAAATAAAATAAAAACAAATATTAAATATTTTGAAGCTTATATGACATCAATTTTATTATCTGCATGTAAATAAATATATCTTAATAATGATAATAAATAAATAAAGGACTTGTGAATTCTTTTCATCAGCTCTGTAAATTTTTTTTTTTTAAATATTGTTAAAGATAACAAAGTTTTTAATTACTATTGCTTAAACTAATACAATTGAAGTAAAAAAATATGACATTAGCTAGATTTTGTAATAATTAACAAGTGTACGAGATTTCAATGGGGATATGTTGAACAGTGTAATTCTGCATTGAAAACTTAGAAATCCAAACTGATTTACAAACAGATACAGATTTATACGGAAATTGTCAAAAGTAAGATGTAAAATAAAGAGTTTTACACATACTTTTGGTAGAAAAGCTAAATCAAATTTAACGAGATTGAAGAGTCTAAGTCAGAACTAGAAACTGAGCCTATTGACAAAACATGTCAGTGTCCAACAAACTGAGCTACACGATCGATATATGACCAACACTAGTCACTCATATGATATATGGAATTTTTTATTTGATTTGAGAAATAAAGATCTGGGCCTCTTGGAATATTGAGATATTAATGTCAGTCAGATCTCTTCTGTGTTTCTGTTTCTGTTGGTTATGTGGGAATTTTACCATAAAATATAATTATATTGTGGTAAATTGTGGTGACTATAATATGAAAACTTTATGTGTGTGAAAATCGCAATAAATAAGCAAAAGGTGATTGTATCGAAGCACGGGAAGGGTATGAATGTAGGTGGAGCATTTCTGTCTTTGATTGGAAGCTGAGCATCTATTGAACAGATTGCCAAATGACTACCGCACATATCCCATAAATATTGCATAGAATTGAATGGAAATAACAAAAGGAACTCACACCAATAAAATTGCGCAGAAAATGAACATAAACTAAAGTAAATGTATCAAAGCAGAGAAAGGGTGATTAGTGACCCTCAGTTAGAATGTCAAACAACCACCACACATCAGAAGTGCATAGACATTTGCATAGAATATCACAGGAATAACAAAAGAAACTCATGCCAATAAAAATGTACAGAAAATCAATATAAGGTATTTGTCAGGCACTACAAGTGACCGAGGGATTCTGCCATCAAAGGTAGTAGATGGGCAATACTGGGTTTGAATACAGATCAACAATACCGGGTTTGAATACAGATGAAGATCATTGGTCTATCCGTTGTGAGTGGTTTTCACAAACATTCAAGTGAATGTGGGCTAGGACATTAGAGAGAGACCCCACGGAGAACATTCCACTCAGGCTGAAGACTCTAGCTTAGTCAATTTGTCTTAATCCCAACAATACCACAAATTTGCTAACCATACAAATTTGATAAAATAATAATAATGTATTTGACAGTACTTTTGTATGTACTTTCAGAGCACTTTTATTTTTCTCTGGTCATCTCATTTTTTTAAACTCAACTATACACTATCTTCTTCAGATTTTTCAAGGAAAAGGATTTTTTTTTTTAACCTGATCGCATAAGAGAAACGAATCTGGATATGTAATAACATTCTCATTTACTTTTTCTTTTATAAATAATAAAATAATATTCTTTTTGAATCATAATCATAAATGCATAATTTGTTCATAAATACATAATTTATTTCAATTTCCACTTTTCATTTAAAAATCATCCGTGAATGTTCAGGAATAAAG
Source organism: Salticus scenicus (assembly GCA_963930645.1). NCBI lineage: Eukaryota > Metazoa > Arthropoda > Arachnida > Araneae > Salticidae > Salticus > Salticus scenicus. The sequence goes on along the minus strand of OZ005651.1, from coordinate 128,392,376 downwards.
CAAACGACAGTAAGGTGTTTTATTTTTATGTTTAAATACTTAATTTGGGTGACAGTTTTCAATAAGCTTTTTTTTTTTTTTTTTTTTTTTTTTCTTTATTTATACAAAATAAGAAAAGTGCACAGCATTTTAACATTTTTTAGGTATTTAAACAGAGTTTTAGAAATAATTTTGTTTGGAATATATTTTTGGGGAAGAGGAATATTCTACAGCATCCAGAAAAACTCTCCCATTTGACAAATGCAACTATATTCTTATAACGTTTCAGACTACAATTAAATTAAAAATATTTTTCCAATAATTCAGAGAACATTTACCAGTACCACTCTTTGAAGCTTACCGACTTTAATTAACACTTTCAAGTTGCATTTGCGTATGATATGCATTCAGAAAATTTAAAAAAGGAAAATAAAATGCACCAATGAGAAATTCTATTAATAAACAATAACATATTTAAATAACCTTGTAAACAGGTATTTTTCCGATCTCAGTAAGAAATATACAATGTCACAGATGGGTGATATTGGTGTTAAAGGTGATTGGGAGTGCTTTGCGACTACACAAGTGTCTAAGCCTGGGTGAAGTGCTCCTCACGTGCAAGGTTTTTCAAGGTTCCTAGCTTGTATTCATGCAAGTTTCAAGGAAAAAGAAATATGGAGAGCTTTAAACAGCTAAACCAACCAGCATTGTCTGGGTATGAACTTGACACCTCCCATGTACCAGCTATAAAAGTATTACCACATTTGGTATTTAGGAGAAATGAGGAATATATATACATATATATATAAAGTTTTTGGTACGTTTTTCCATTGTTTAATTTTTACTCACTATTGGCGAGTAAATTGCTGGAATTCCCCATACATGGCACCCAGAGCACCCCCCCCCCACCCCCTTGGCTACGCACGTGCTAAATCTGCATCATAGGGATGATTCTTGAAACTTTTTGTTAAAATCAAACAAATGGTTTGTGCATTGGGACATCCAAGAGAATTCAAATACATTTGTCTGTGGACAAAATTTCTGGTAGGTGCTGTTTAACACCTTTAATTTATACTAAACAAAATAAAATGAACATATTTTTCTTTCCTATGCATAAAAACATGATTTGCATAAAATATTATAATGTGGAAATCATTCTTTCTTCATTTACAGGACCACACAAAAGAATTCTGATATATTAAGGCTATACTTGGAAATTCTTGGGAGTGCATTTAAAGTTGTGTTATGTGTTTTTAATATCATGCTGTGTTAAAATACTGTGTGGTGTGTATATATAATTTTACTTTAACAATATATACAGAGTCACATAAAATTAAGCAAACACATTATTCTGTATTGAATGTAATTGATGGAAGAGCTTTTATTTTATTTTATTATTATTTTTTTTTTAAAGAAAAGAAAGAAAATGTTTAATTATTATTATTTTTTTTTCTATCTGCCATAATTCAGAAACATATGGTGCTATGGTGTTTTATGCTCCATATGAGCTTTTTCATCATTCCCTTTGGTTTGGCAGATTAAGCATATTTTACTGTGTATAATTTCTTTGTATTACTTCAAATAAAAATGTCATGAACCTTTAATCTCAAAACTGCAGTTACTCCAAAAGATTTTTATAATTTTGCCGACTATTGTATTGTCAGATTAGAGTTGCTTGTGAATTATAGATTAGTACTAGTATTCTACTATAAGCAATTTCTATTTAATATATAATCCAGGGGTCGATCCAGGTTTCAATTTTTGGGTCCCTTTTTTGTGAAAAACAAAATATTTTTGTGAAATTTTTATTTATTTTTGTGAAATATAAAATATTTTTGTGAAAAAGTAAAATATTGTGTAAAATCTTCAGTTTTTACAATCACTTTATGTAATGTTTAATATCAAGTTAATAGACTTTTGTTGAGCCAAATTAAAGCATAAATTAAAAATAATACTGAAAATATGAAAACATTTAATAAAAGGATCATTTTTATAAAACAAATTCTGTAAAGGGACTCATTTTATAAATTTGAATTTTGTGAAGGGTCCCTTTTTATGGATTTGAATTTTGTGAAGGGTCCCTTTTTATGAATTTGAATTTTGTGAAGGGTCCCTTTTTATGAATTTGAATTTTGTGAAGGGTCCCTTTTTACTATGTTGAATTTTGTGAAGGGGCCGCAAAAGGGACCCAAATTTTGCCTGGAACGACCCCTGTAATCTATATGCATAAAAAAGACTATCCAAAAAAATCAATGTAAAATTGTTTGAGCATATTATGTTTGATTTTTAAATATATATACAGTCGAATCTCGTTAATGTGAATTACTTTTAACATGGACTGTTTCTGTAATCTCTGTCAAAATGAAGATTAGTTTAGTTGTATGAAGGTTAGTTACTGATAGCATGAACAAATTTTTTATCCCCCTTCAGATTCACATTAATGAGGTTCGACTGTATTTTGTTTTATTATATAAAAAATGCATTTGTTATTTGAACTTTTTACCTTAGATTTCTGATGGTGATATTGAAAGTAAATTTACTCAAGATGAACTTGAAATTTGGGAGGAATTGTTAGAGGATGCCATATGGGAATTTGCTTTTGATGTTCATCGAGCTGTGAATTTGAATTATCTACACTTGGATCCAGCTTTAGATCCTAGAGTCAAGGGCAAAATGTATTTTATTTTTTATTCTTTTATTATTTGTTTGCTTGCAATTTTCTATTTTGTGTTTTCTTTTTTTCTTTCCTTTTCTCAAATAGATGAACAAATAACTTAAAGGTAAAATGTTTATCAGTGTGGCCATTGGTCTGGGAAATTCATTAGCGATCCCAGAAATTTTTGTTTAAAGTTGAAATCGATTGCTATTAAGTCAGGAGGTAGTAGGGAAAGTAGTGTGGAAGAAGAAATAGCTTTCTTCATCTATTTAGTTCAGGTAATAAGAGATTTTACCTGGAAAAAGAGCAGTTCTAAAAATAAGCTTACTTTATTTTTGGGGTCACTAAATTAAAATTTTTAACATCTCGCCGAAAATGTCCTCCTGTATCTCTCAAATTTTGAATTCTCCACAAAACACTATTGGTTTTTTGAAAAATAAAATAGGGTTTTTTTAAAAACTATTTTAGAGAAAAATACTCAATAATTTAAAAAAAAATATGTTCTATTACATTATTCTCTGGGGTCCTTTGGTACCCAATTGGGTACTTTTGTAAAATGTGTGTAAAATGAAAATATTATCTTTACCTGCATTCAAGTCCACGATACTCAATTAGGGAGAGACTGTTTTAATAGTTTTTCAAGAGATTGCAGTACTATATCGTGAAGTGGTCAACTTTATCATAGCGTATAATGGTCTAAGAACAAAAAACGTTGAATCATCGACAAACAGGAAGATAAAGAAAAATAGATTTTTATATTTTTTAATTATAAAAAAGAAAGGAAATTTTAATGTTTTAGTCATATAAATGCATAATTATTATAGGTAATTTTAAGAATTTTAGATTTTATTTTGTTGAAAATATTTTGTTTGCAATTACGCTAATTGCAAACTTACAGCTACTATGTAGTTGTTGACATTGCCAATTTCTCCCTCTCCCTCTCTAAATTATATACTGTAAAATCCCGATTATAAGCCCCCTCCCCACTTTTAGGCAATTTTGCATTTTTTGCATAATCCTATAAATAAGCCCCCCCTCTCCATTTTTTTCATTTTGAGTAAAAAATTATTTTCTGAAATCTTATGTATATTTAATGATTTTAAATAAATGTATTCTTTTAAAATATTTTTTTACCACAAAATTTATTAACTCCCTTCTTTGGTTTTAATAAAATAACAATGAGGGGGAAATGAGAACTATGAAATAAGTATAGATCTATATTGAAATTGTAAACCTATTTTCCGATAGATGGCAGCACCAGTCTTAATTCCTGAAAATGTTCTTACAGGCTTCCTCAATATTCATTAAAAGTAATAATAATAATAATAATTAAATCTATAAGTAAACTTTTCTTTATTTACTTATTTAATAAAGGTTACATTAAAAAAAATATATTAGCTTTTCTTTTAATTTATTTATTTCAGTTAAAAAGATTGATGTCATATTTTTGTAAAATGTTATGTTTAACAATAATATATAAAATGAGTTTTATGCATTTAATATTCACCTAAATATATACTCTTATTAATTCGTAAACACTTAATTAATGTTTGATAACCTTTCAAGATATACCTTGCCTTTACTTTACCAAAATCAGTCTTAATTTTTTTTATTAGTCTTTCATATTAACCATATGAAAAAATTAATTAAAACTATCAATTCAAATTAATAATAAAATAATTTTAAATTAATAATTTAAGATTTATTTCTGTAAGTTAGATTCAATTCTGGATTAGATAATAAATATTAGTTTTATTTTCCAGTGGTAGATGGCGCCACCAAAATTTTTTTAAAAAGATATTTCTAATAATCCTGATTTTAGCCCCTCCCTACTTTTTACTGGTTTTGCATTTGAAAAACAGGTGTCTTATAATCGGGATTTTACGGTAATTTTTTAAAATTACGCATTTTTGTTATGCAACTCTACACTATATTTTTAAGATCAATATTTAAGGAATAAGGGTCAAGGACTTTTAAACATGCAGTATACTGTTCATAAGTGTGATTATCTCTTATTGTATAAGTAGTAGATTCCCAGAACCCGCACTCCTAAAATTCAGAAATTCACTGCCAATGTAAAAAAGGAATTTTATAGTTAAGTAAAAAAAAAAAAAAAGATATCACTGGTATTAATTGTGATTTTTTTTTTTAGAAACTCAGTCTAAAGAAATAAAGATACTTAATTTTGCACAAGATTCTGGTCTTAGAGATAAGAATCTACAGTAAATGAGCAAATATTTAGATTTTTCAAATTCTTTTCAATTTTCTGAAAAAATACTTGAAGAAATGACCTTGATGTTCAGACATGCTAAGAACATTTTAAAAACTCCCGCTTTCCAGTACTGATTTAGTAATGAGTACAATTAGGGAACAGATATAAATTGAAGAATGGCATAAATACTTTGGATTACCCTGTATCATAAAAAGTTATATATGACTTGTTTGTAACTTTAACACATGATTTCATTTACTATGTTCAATATTTGTATGCTTTTTTGTGAGAATCACATGATTATAACAAATATAATTTTTTTTCTAAAATAAATTTTTTGGCAAGGTTTTTTTTTGCATATAACAAGAATGAATTTCAACAAAATTTTACAAAACTTTCAGAAAATTCGACAAAACATTAGAAAAACATTATTCTGAATCATGAAATGCCGAAGCAGGACACTTTGTTCCCGCCATTTTAGTCCTGTCGTTTTGGTCCTGAGACATTTTGGTCCCTCTAATTTTTTGCTATTTTTTAAATATATATCAGTTTTTTAATATGATAGCCTATTTGTTGATACAGGAAAACTGAAGTGCTCTTAGAATATCTTTAATTAAGGAATATCTTATAGGTAAATACATAATTTTTCGACATTACTTCCTAGTCATTGAGATTTGGAGAATTTTGTTCTGATTTTTTATGAACATTTAATATATTTAAACTTTCTTTTTTATGTAATTGCACTTTCTTTTCTTTTCTTTTTTTTAATTGAGATTTTTTTTTTTTTTTTTTTCATTTGATTTCGATTTAACTAACTTTAATTGTAATTTGATTCTTAATTTACTTAGTGACAAAATTTTGTGATTTTAAAAGTATTGTTAATAATGACAACAGTAATTTCTTATTAAAAAATAATCCCCATTTGAATATATTTATTGATAAAGTCTGAATTAATTTAAAAATAATAAAATACAGAAAAATTTTGTTAAAAAAAGGAAACCTTAGAATATTAAAAATAATTTTCTTTTAGTGACAGAATGCTGTTTCTTTCAAAGAACTAATTATTGACCTGCTCCCATCATAGACTCTTCTCCATAAGCATAAGCTTGTGATAATTTATGAAGTTTTTGCATTTACATATGAAGTTATTCATATATATATAAATATATATATGTGTGTGTGTGAGAGAGAGAGAGAGAGAGAGAGAAATATTTCATTCGATTTGATTGTGATTTAATTTTTATCATTAATCTAAGAGGAATTTGTTTCAAAATCTGTGTTATATTAATCATAATAATAAAATGCATGTTTGTCCATGATATTTAATTATGTTAACCATGTATATATGTATATAAATTGCTTTTCTTACAACTACAAAGATTTTATTTTAAAAATGAAAAAATGTAAGTAGCTCAATATTTAATCAACTGTGCGCATTGCAAGCATCAAAGTTTGTAAAATGTTGATGCACAGTATTTTACTTTTTTAGTTCAATCTTATGTTTAAAAAAATAAATATATATGTATATATTATATCTGTCTGATATGTCTCTATGACTAAAAATAATGCCCGTATTGAAATCTTTGAAGCGCTTGGGATTAGTTTCACACCTGTTTCTCTAACAGACAGTAAAAGGGAATTTCACTGTTTTGTTTCAGCGCATTTAAAAAAAAAAAAAAAGAGGAGGGGGGGGGGGGAGAGCTTTCAATCGAAATTTTCTTAAACAATATTATAAGGGAAGAAAAATGCTTTTCCAATTCTGTGTGATGTATAACTATTTTCTGTGTTTGACAAATGTATCCGGATTGGCATTTGTCAAACACAGATTGATTCATGTGACATTGACATTCATTTTGACATTGGTTCATGTTTAGCAGATCTATACAAATTAAATCCTGAGATCGTTATTTAGATTCCTCATATCTTCTTTTATTATTAAACTCTAACATTTAGAGGATGCGTGGATAAAGCATCAATTTCCTATAAATTTTGTATTCAAATACTTTAAATTTGAATGTGATATTTAAGAGCCGTATTACAGTGTTTTATTTTAAAAACCTTATATTTTATTTAAACTAAAATTTTCAGGACTTTGATAAATTAACAATGTTTAGATCTTTGCTGATATCTAATACCCTTTATCATACAAAATTCACTCCAAAATAATAAATCTTCTGTTTCATGTGTCCTATAGTTGCATCATTTTCAAAAAGGATTCATATATTTAACCCTCCAATTGTAAAAATTATTATTAATTCTCTTTTGCCCGAAGTTCCCTCATGTATTTGCTGTCCTTTTTCCTTTATCGTACAAAGAAAAATTCTAAATTTCAAAATCTTAGACATTTTTTCAGTTTTATTCGTTACTACAACGTTCTGTTGCAAAATAATAATAATAATAATGATGATAATAATTTTAACTTTTCCTACCCCCTTGTTTTCAAGTCAAATGACAAGAATTCGGAATATGAAAAAATAATTTTGCTTTTTTTTTCTGTAATACTTTGATTATTCCTGATATCGGGACCAAAACGGCAGGACCAATTCGGCGGGACCAAAGTGTCATGTACCCATGAAATGCACACGTTTGATTTTCATTGAGATGAGTACAGTCAATTCTCTGAAATCTGCAATAGGCTTTCGTGGATTATCGAATTTTGCAGATTATAGATCATTGCTTTGTTTACTACATCAGTGGTGCCGGAACCGGTATAGCAGGTATAGCCATCGCCATACCAATTTATAATTTTATGTGGCAAATATTTTTTTTAAGTGACAAAGATTTCAATTTTCATATTTTTTAGGGAAAATTTTACTACCATAAATTTTAATGTGAACGAACAATAAATTCAATTTTTCTCAAAAAGTTTCTGGATGGCTTTTACTCTTCTTTTTCTCATCATTATACTTCATAATTCTCTTTCTGTTTGCCCTTTTACTTATTTTTAACACCAGGGGTCGATCCAGGCAAAATTTGGGTCCCTTTAGCGGCCCCTTCACAAAATTCCGCATAGTAAAAAGGGACCCTTCACAAAATTCAAATTCATAAAAAGGGACCCTTCACAAAATTCAAATTTATAAAATGAGTCCCTTCACAAGATTTTGTTTTATAAAAATGATCCTTTTATTAAATGTTTTCAGTATTATTTTTAATTAATGCCTTAATCTGGCTCAACGAAACTCTCTTAACTTGATATTAAACATTGCATAAAGTGATTATAAAAACGGTAGATTTTACACAATATTTTACTTTTTCACAAAAATATTTTATATTTCACAAAAATAAATAAAAATTTCACAAAAATATTCTGTTTTTCACAAAAAAGGGACCCAAAAATTAAAACCTGGATCGACCCCTAACACGTTGCATGCCGTGTCAGCCATCAGTGGCTGATACTGAACTTTCCATTTAGGCCGCATCATCCACTGGTGGCTAACAGTGTCAAGTATGATATAAAGTCGCGTCAAGCATTGGTGGCTGACAGTATAAAATATGATATAAAACTAAAAAATTACATTGTTTTAAGTAATTACTAAAAATTTATTTAAAATTTACTTAATTTTTATCTATTACAGAATTATATCATTAAGGAATTTTAATGGATTTTATTGAAACATGGTAAACATAACACGCTTCTAAGCAGTGCACATGGTCTGATGGGGATTTCTTTAAGAATTCGTGTGGCGCTCAACGTGTTAAGCAAGCAAAATAGCATAAAAATAAATTTGGAATCATAACAATGAATTATCATATAGAAAATTGAAATTACGTTTAAAAATGTAGGGGTTGAGAGATCACGTGCCCGCCATTGGCGCAGATTACGGAGAAGAGGAGAACGTTTTGGGGCTGTTGCCCCCTTTGAAAATTTCCAGGAGGTATTGACAAGTGATAGCCTCGTTCGATATTCAGATTAAAGGGCACCAAATAAGAAAAATTTTCTCAAACTTATTAATTTACAATTTTAAGAAGCTTTTATAAAAAAAAAAAATCAATACCAAATGTTTGCTTATGAATCTTAATCAGTCTTCTTTCTTATTTCACTGCAAAGAGAAAAAGAGAAGCCGAAATACCCATATTGGCCTAGTTTTTTGGAGTTTTTGTTTTCCCTGAAACTCAGAAGAAGACAGGCTAGGACACCTTAGAACGCCTCCCCTCCTCCGAAGGGCATCTTACTCAAGCCTAGATCCCAAGTGTAGACAATCGGCCTTTTAATCCAAAGCACCAGCACAGTGGATACTTCACCTAATTTGATCAGCAGTTATTCAATGAAGTTATCAGTTTAACCGCATGTTATTCAATGAAGAAATTAGTTTTTTAAATTATTCATTATCTAATGTATTTTTTTTCCCGTTTTCACATTTAAAAATACACAACCCAGCAGCGAGGCGTGAGATTTCGCCGGGGTCATCGCTAATTCTAATTCCCCCCCCCCCCCAATACACCCAACATCTAAATCATTCCTACATTATCTTTATTATATGATACATTTTGTAAGGAATTGTAAAAAAAAAAAAAAAAAAAAAAAAACATTAATTTAGTAATATTTATATATTTAATTTTTAATTTTAAACTTAAATCTTAAAAACATAATTTTTATTAATTGATTATATTCAATCAATTACATACACTCAGTTATTATTTGTCTCACTTTTGCTATAACTATATCTCGTAATATGGGAAAGTATTTCATAGTTTACAAGAGCTGCATGATTTAACATTATTGTCTTTCAAATAACATTTATGTAATCATTCTCTTACTCACTCTCACTTTTGCTATATCCAGTAACATGCTGCAATTTAAATTAATGTGTGTAATAATTAATTGATAAATAATGGTTAATTTAATTAATTGTGGTATAATTTCAAAATTCGTGAGCAATACATAATTTTACTTTGTCTTATTATTATTATATTAATTTAACCATTCGCTGGCTTATTACCACTTTTATTATAGCACTATACTGTAATATGGGTAAAAGTAATAGCTTATGAATAATGTTTTTGAGTGAGTTTTGCAACATGAATTTGTCTTACACACGTGTAAACATGTATTAACTAATCAAATTCTTCATTTTATTTTTACCAGTTGCGATTACAACTGAATCCCATAATATGGAAAAATGTGTTCTTCATTTGTCAGTGACGCATACTTTTTATGATGACGATTTATCTGCAGATTGAATTAAATAATCATTGTCTGTGACTGTCTAACTAACTGTAGAACAGACTAAAATCACAAAAAATTTGTTAATAACATTATAATTAAATATATGAATGCATATAAATTCGGAGAAATATCATGTTTTCAGCATGTGAAAGTACTTTGAGAGGGGGATAATATAATCTTTACTATTTTGTTATGAAAATAAATAAATAAAAATAAATCTTGCAATAAGAGAGAATTTGTTTCATTCTTGGAGCAACAGAGAGGAAAAGGTAAAGAAGCATTTTTTCATAATGTAACTAGAGAAAAATTGATTTTGTTGTTAAGGGTTAAAAATAGATGATTAACTTATGCACACGGGTTCATTGGAACATTTAAAAAAAAAAAAATCGTTTAAAAATTTTGAAGATATTTTTCACATTGCCAATAAAAAATATTTTATTATTGGATTTCTTTTCTAACGAGGTATATGAAGTTTTATTTTAATAATTCAATATTTTAAAGATTTACTGCTGGCTCAGTTTGGACTTAAGGTGCATTAAATACAATAATTTTATGAGTGTTTTTTCATTTCAAACATTTAACTGAACAAAATAATAATAATAACAATGAATATAATTGTTATTATTTTGTTTATGTTTTATGGAAAAGAAAAGAAATAAAGCTATTCTAACAATAAATAAAAGGATTAATATTAACTCTGGTACAAATTAACCTAAAAAAAAAAAAAAAAAAAAAAAAAAAAGACACAGATTCTCAAATTTAAAATTCTTTATTAAAGCCATAATTTAACCTACTGAAATATCTTAAATTATTGAATGAAATTTCATAAAATTGTTTTGAAACTAAATATTCCATATTGTCCATACACAGAGCACAAAATATCTTTACATTAAGGATAAAAGTCCTTACTTAAATGAAAAGTCACACATAAAAAAAAAAAAAATTATGGAAAATCCCTGATAAAAGACTTACATAAGACCCCAAAAAGCTCCTACAAAGTTAAAATCCGTCCCTACATTCTGAAGGAAACTTCTGTACTGTCGTTATATGTAGGGATAAATCCCTACAGTTCACAACACTGCCGATTTTCCTAACACTAGAATCACTAAAAATATAGATGACTAGCACCCAATTTTTAAGCTATTTGATATGTTGCAGACGAAAAGTATTTGCGCGTGCAGGCTTACGCAGACGTAAAACAGATTCACTCCAAGAAACGGGGACTCAAAAATGTTTTTGGATGGTTCTTTGTAGAACCGATAGATGGTAGCACCAGATAAATTTATGATACGCTGGGGATAAGAAAATGTCCAAAAATATGATATTTTAAAATAGGATAATATAGATTTAAATTGACTTATATTTAATTTTTTCTACAGTCATCGACGAATCTATCGATGACCGGACGCCTCGCCACTGACACAACCATTAACATGTTTCTCATTTTCCAAAAATTGAATTTTTAGATTTTTAATAGTTCATTTTGAAGCTAAAAAGTGATTTAAAAAAATGTTAGTTAATTTTTTGCGTATTACAGCTTTAAAACAAAATATTAAAAAAATAATTTTTGAAAAACAAGAAACATTTTTTATGTTTGTGAATTTTTTAAATGTGAAAACGGAATATATATATATATATATTAAGTAATTAGCAATTTAGAAAAAAATTTCAAAACAGACAAAACAAGTAATTGATAGGGGGAGGGGGTGCTTTTATGGATACTTGCACAGGTGTCAAAATTCATTTGGACCATTCCTGCTGGCTCTGATATCCAATCTAACAGACGGAAAGTGCTCGGCTCGAACTCAGATTGCGCACGTCAGTCTTAGCCTTTCGGTGTTTTTCATGTTTTTTTTTTTAACTCCCATAAATATCAGCTAGGTTTTCTTAGAAAAACATTCAGACCTAGGATCCATTTGAAATCAGTCGTATCTAATCCCAAATACCATCTAGGTGGAGAGTACTGTTTTTCAATTGGTCTCTTCTGCTGATTTTTATTTTTCTTGCCATACCAAGTTTAATCAATTTCTGTATCAAATTCCTGTACTACATTTCTCCTTTTATTAGAGTGTAAATTTACAATTGTAAGAATTAAAATACAAGTTATATTCAAAAAGCAATTTAATTATTTAAAACATATTTTTTTTAAAATTATATAAATTAATAAATAAAATTAATAATAAATAGAATAAGGAAAAATTTGGATATATCAATTAAATATGAAAATTGAATATGTACATATTCATCTACTGGTTATAGTTTTTCGAACATTGAGTCAAGGATAGTTTGCTTAAGTTTTGTTTGTTGTCTATAATTCTTTTCTGTATTTGGCATACAGCCATTATCTCTTTTTCAGTAATAAAATTTTGTCTTTCTTGTCTGAGCTTCTTTAGCAAAGTGATTTTGAAACCATTCTGCCATCAAATGATCAAATCTCTAGTAATCCATACTTTTTTATTGCTTTTATAGATTAAAGGCAAAGATTTTACCCCTTTTAAAGATTGGGATTAGATGATTTGGAAACCAGCAAAAGTTTGCATTTGTGAGTTCCTACAGCATTACTGCATACTAATGCTTCTATTGCACATAGCAATTTTTTGCACAACTTTTGAGCCAATTGTTAATTTGAACCAATTTTGTTGGCTCAAATCATCTCAATCTCTAATGTAATAGGAGTTGGAAGTTCCAACAATTTTCTCTGGCTTGTCATAAAAAGTTGTTCATATGAGCAATTTCTTCTCTGATGATAAACCAATGAGGTGATAGCTCCTTATACACATTGAGAAAAGACGGGGCCAGCCTGCACGGCAGTGTGAAATCATTCATAGTTCTCTTCATTGTACTTGAAGACTTCACATAGGCCCAGAAAAAAGCGATAAATATGTGCGCCTTGACATGTACTGAACACCATGAAAACCTGTTTTTTAGACATTTTTTGACTCAACTTTTGCAATCCTCTTTTGGATTTTGGCTTCCAGAAATTGGAGCAAAAATTGGCTCAAATGAAAATTGCATAAAAAGTTTTTGTGTGTAATAGGAGCATAAAACTGTTACTCTTTCTTTAGCCTGTTTAAATCCAAATTTATTAAACAATTATGAATTTACAAACCTCAAAAGACTAATATCTAGCATTTTTTTTTTTTTTTTTTTCTTTGTAATTCTAAAAAGCGTAATTAATCAAAATGCATATTTTGCAAAAATTTTTGTTAAAAATTAGATGCTTTTTACACAATTTGACTGAATTACTGCCAGAAATTATTTACAATTTTATTATTATTATTATTATTATTTTTTTTTTTGAGAAGAATAATTCAAATTTGGTTAATTGTTAACCATGATTTTCATTGTTTACATTCAGAAAAGAGCTGCGATTTGTAGAGAATTGGAAATTATAGATCAGCGGATTTCACTGAGTTGACTGTATTTGTGGCAAATATTTTTTTACTGTGCAAGCACAAAAGGTAGATTTTTTTTAATTGCGCAGGTTGAAAGTTAGGTGTATTGGACAACTTATGTCAAGAGTTCATTTGAAACAGTCAAAATTAAGTAATTTTTTGGCAAAGGAATGAAATTTTAGATATATTCAGAGAAAAAATTTCATAAGGATTTTTTTTATATGCCACAATTTGGTTCCAATTATTTTAGCTATATTGCAAAAATTATTTTTTGTGAAAAACCCACTGGCGTATCCAAGGGGAGGGTAATGGGGGTAATTAACCCCCCCCCCCCCCCCCACTTCCCCCCTATCCAAACTGAAAAGGATCCTAGTTTGGAGATTCATGATGACTGTTGTGAAATTTCGATGTTTCCTTTTTCATATTTCCTGATAAGATATTTCTTTTTATTTTTTACATTTGTGTCTTTTTCGATATTTTCTTTTCAGCCATCTTCAAGACTAGCCTGTTCACAACCTCTGAAAGTTTAAACTGTGACAAACATCTGCCCTGTGGTGTCCTCTTTTTGCGCCAGACTCCTACAGCTTGTTCATTAGTCTTGAGAACACTCTCTTCGCTGGCATGTTCGATCTGTTTCTCTAAATAAATCTGACCATAACAAACACAACACTTCCAGACTTTTGCGATCCTTAAAGATCCTGCTCCAGAATTTTCACATCAGTTTTGTGCAACCATTATTCTATAATTACTCTTATACAAAATCATTTTCTTCAATCTTAAAAATAATAGAGCAATTATTTTTACAAAAAAAAAACGTTTATAGTAAAAATAATTAAATCATTTTGGTTTAGAAAAAAAAAAATTAAAAACTCTTAAAATCGCACAAACTGTTGTTGATTTTTTTGCCGTTACCATAATGACCGGTGACCGCTTAATCTTTCAAATCTATTCCTGTAATCATATTGAAAGAGCTCTTGTTTACTTTTAATTGAACACAAATGATTTCTTTTCGTAAGCTTTTTTGATGTGTTCCTTTAAACAATTTTGAATGTTGCACAGAAGAAAAATGAAAGCTCAAGGATTACAAATGAATAGCTTTCTAACATTATATAGTAAAAGCATATAGTCTTCGAGCAAGAGGAGATATTAGCAGAAACGAAAATAGAGCCAGCCCTCTTCCCCATTCTAGCAATAAGAGAAGTTAAAGAGTGTTCGTACCATTACGCTACTTCTGAGAATTCGGCAGTTTAAATTATAAGGGTCAATTGTATTGAAATTAAGATAAGAAGACAAAAGTTCGAAAGCAAAAGTAAAACCCTAAAGGTGAGCTAGGTTGAAGTGGAATTAAAAGAACTTTAGGAGTGGAGTATTTAAAAATATTTTTAAGCTCTAAAACAAAAGAGGATGGAGATCGGAAGGAGGAAAAAATATGGATCCATTAAAATTTATTCAGTAAAATACAGCTTCTTTAACAATATGTTAGTAAGTAAGTGAATAAGATCATGACAGTTTAAAAGAAGATTTTGTGGATTTTTTTATAAGAAGACAAGTGATTGCAAATTTATCCAATTAAATATTTAATTCTCCAAAATTTTTAATTTTGAACCGAAGTTTTTTTTTTTGTGCACTCATGAACATTATTTATAATATATTTTATTTATTTATTGTTAATTTTAGTCGAAAATTCACAATAGAAAAGAAATAAATAAATAAACAGCATTGTTTGCCCTGCTACTATAACCTTGTGACAACCTTCCACAGTTGACTTTTGTCTACCACAGTATCTGATGACAGGTGTTTGATTTGCCGAAGTAATCAGCCTGATAAATTTAACTATATATATATTTCTTTTTTTCAGTTGAATTGAAATATTTTATGAATTCCTGATCGTTGTTTATAACCGATTTCCAATTTTTGGGAAAATCAGTTCATAAACAAACAAGCAAAAAGAGCTATTTTTTATTAAATTCTAGAGACCACATAACTTAGGCATTACTGGATTACCCCTCCCATTATTTGTGTCTGGATATGCCACTGGAAAAACCCTTAGAGTTTGTAACGCTAACATAGTTTTATTTATTCATTAGGATTTGTAAGTTCATATGAGGTTTTTCATAAAAAATATTTTCATAATGGGGCTGAAATAATTAGATCTCCAAATTAAATGTGGCATGTGTGGGAAAACCCCTTAGAAAATTTAAACTTTAGAAAATATCGGAAAATGTAGCTCGTTCTTTTGTCGATAATTTGCTTAATTTTTACTGTATTCAAATGAACTTTTGTCATAAGTTACCCAATATATATAACTTTCAACCTGTGTAATAATAATAATAAAAAAAAAAAAGCTTTGTGTCACGCACGCACAGTAAAAATTATTTATCACCAAATACTCATATCTCAATGTAAATTAAATGTGTGCATCTTATGTTTCAGATTAATGTTTCCCTAATGCTTTGTTAGTTTTTATGCAGGTTTCATAAAATTTTGTTGAAATCCGTTCTTGTTATAAGCAAAGACCTTGCCGAAAAATTAATAATTTTAGGGGGAAAAAAGTCTGTCTAAATAATTGTCCGATTCCCACAAAAAGGTATACAAATATGGCAAATAGTAAGTAAAATCTTATGTTAAATTTATAAGTCATTAGCAGCTTTTTATGAAATAGGGTAATCCAAAGTATTTGTGCTTTTGTTCAATTTGTGGTTGGTCCCCTAATTGCACTTGTAACTAAATTTATACTGGAAAGTGCGAGTTTATGAACATACTTTGCATGTCTGAAACTCAAGGCCATTTCATCCAATATTTTGTTAGAAAATAGAAAAAATGTTAGAAAAATAAATATCGTATATTTCTGTGTATAAGCCGAGAATTTTTGGAAATTTTTCAGAAGCTGATGTACGGGGGTCGTCTTATATACGAGTTCACATTTCTAGCAAAAAACATACATTAGAAACGATGATTGAATACTTATATTTTAAGCTTAAAAATTATATATAAAGTAAAATAGTGATATTAAACCTTATTTTAAAATAATTATCACATATAAAACTCTTAAATTAGCAATTTTAAAATTATTTCTAGAGCAGCTCAATGCAGTCATGTGTGTTTCTTTTTTTTTTTTTTTTTTGACAATGAAGCATTT
Organism: Salticus scenicus; assembly: GCA_963930645.1. Lineage (NCBI taxonomy): Eukaryota > Metazoa > Arthropoda > Arachnida > Araneae > Salticidae > Salticus > Salticus scenicus. The sequence goes on along the minus strand of OZ005651.1, from coordinate 128,375,828 downwards.
TTCACCCAAGATCACATTTATGGCATTCAAAAGTAAACATACGAACAATTTAGGACATAACAACCAAAAAAAGCATTTTTCTAGTCTAAATAAATAAAAATTATGCATATTACTCATTCTAAAAAAATAAAACTGGCTTAGTTTTTGCATGCAAAGCATATGTATGCCAAAGCAATAATGCGTTTTTTAAAAATCGTCTTTATGAGTATGAACATTGATCTGATTGATAATAAATTAAATACTGATTATTTAAAAATGGAAAACGTAAACTTCTTAATAAACAGGAAAAAAAGTGTTTCCCGAATTTTGCCAGTTTGTGGAATGCCAGTTGACAAAGAGTTAAATGCATTTATTATTATTATTTTTTTTTATCACTGCAATTTAATATATATAATAAAAGCTCTGCAATCCAGCATTCAGCTAACATAACTCTCAAGTCACATGTACAATGCTTTGAATAAACACCACAAAATTTTGCAAACAAAACGCAGGCAGCAATGCTTGCGCTTTGTTTGCCGCACTAGTGCCACCTTCGTTTGCCTGAAGAAGGATCGTGTTTTCTTTCTATCCGAAACAATTGTTGTGAGTTCTTAGATTGTATGGTGTTTACTCTTATTACTTTTAAACACCAATTCTGTGCTGGTGCTTTTTTATTATAACTCTCAAGTATTTAGAAAATCTTGAATATTTTTCTTTTTCCCCTACACATCAAATAGTACCTAATTGATCATTTTTTTTTTCTTCTTTTAAAACAGCAGGCAGATGATCAAGCTTTCTTTTTTTTTCTCTGTGTTTATCTTCAAAAGCGCACATTTGAAACTACAGAAATTATCACTGAGAAATATAATCTGCTATTTTGAATTAATTATCACAGCTGTCAAACTTAACCAGACTGCCACAAAGAACTATTTCACGTTGATAGTCGAACACAGGCGAGGGGGATCTTCCCTCCCTCCCCAACTATCTTCAATGCCCTTGACTAAATAATTTTCCAAATTTCGATACTGAAAGATAATTCTGCCGTGTTAGAGATGACCTTATTTGAACTTTCAGCTAATAATCAGCATTTGACTTGTGCCAATTTATTTTCATTATGTCTGGAAAGCAGATTCTGTAAATGTTTAGCTAACTATTAAAGGAACAACTTTAAAAGTTTACCCCCCCCCCCCCCCCCCAAAAAAAAAAAATAAATAAATAAAAATGTGGATTAGATTTTCTTTATTTCATGTCTTTATTTAATTTTAACATCGGGAAGTGGCATTTACCTATCATGCGGTTAATCGAACTTTTACTGCAAATGTTTTATTTTAAAATCATCATTTATGCCACTTAATTTTAGCATGTCATTTTCTATACTTTCCCATTCACCCGCCCCCCTTTCGAAATATATACAGTTTTTTCTAGAAGATTGAGGTAAGCATTTTACTTACCTGTTTTCATCTGAAGAAGTGTCATGCTTTTATTTTTTGACCCAAAACAATTGTTGCGTGTTTTCCGTATTTGATGGCCTTTATTTATAAACTTCTCTCCCTTCAGTATTTAGCACCAATTTGCGGGGGTTTTATTGCAACTTTCTTTAAATTAACAGCATAAGCTCATTATAGCAGGAAAAAAAAGAAAGAAAGAAAGAAAAAATATTATATAAGGTTAATGGAAATAAACTCTAGTTCATCTTTTTCTGCAGCATTCAAAGTCATTTCAAAACACTATAAACGGAACTCAAGGAAAACGTTATCTTCTAATGTTATTCAAGGTCAAAGGGCAGTGTGCTAGTAGATTGAGAGAAAGGATAAAAAGATGCTAATACCATTTCAACTGAAAGAAAATTTTTGTTTATTGTTCCGTTGAGTAAAGAGATAACGAAAATAGGGAGAAAACGGAGAGTGCATTTGTCTTTGTAGTTGTAAATATATGAGCGTATTTATTTTTATTATTATTATTTTTTTCGGGGGATGGTTGGTTGTATAATTTAAGGCCGATTGTCTATGCAAGGGTCCTTGGCCTATAGATGGAATGCCCGTCATGGGGTCTTTCTAATGTGTTCTAGCCCGTATTTAGGCGAGTTTCAAGAAAACCACGGGAAATTCCGAACAGCTAGGCTGATCGGAACTGATGAACTCAACCTGGAATAAAACTCGCCACTTCCCATCGACAAGCTTTGAGCACTCGGCTGCTGGTGGGTCCTAATTTGAGAAATAATTTAATAGGATTAGATAAATGAAGCTTTGCATTTTCGGATCTATTTATGTGGACCACATTATAGCGCGTTTAAATCAATCGTTTTATGTCATAGCTAAGCAAGGTAAGGAATTCTATTGGATAAGCACGCATTTCGCGCAATTTCATTGGACAGATTATCCTGGAAGTTTTATAGATTGGCAATATTTTTGCCGTTTTGGTAATCTACTCGAACTTTAAAAGAGTATTTTTTCAATTCGGCTTATAAACAGGTTTGCAATTTTGGGCAAATTTCTGCAGGGAAAAACGTACTCTCGGCTTATATATGGATCGGCTTATATTCGGAAATATATGGTAATAATAATAGTTTGATTTACCTACTGTAAATATTTTAACATAACAATGTTTGTGTTTAAATAAAAAATGACTATGCATAGACTGCAAGAAAAAAATTCTAAGTAAAAATATGTTACTTTTATTTTTCTAAATTGTATTAAAAATTGTAAATTTATTCAAGTATACAAGTTCTACATTTATACAATATATATTATATCAGATACAGAAGATCTTTATAATGCAATTCTATATAACACAATTCTCTATATAATGCAAAACTTCTCAGATGTAAACAAGGAATTTTGCAGTTAAGAAGCACTTGCATTTCCTCCTTTTTAAAAACTATTACTCTCTAAGGACTAAATGTGATATATTAATTTTTCTTTATCTCCTTGATTTGAAGCTTTTTAATGAAAAGATTGCTGTCACTACAATATTTATATACATTATATATATTTTATTGAGTCAAATAATGAATGATTTGGTCCAAGCATATTTGGGCTATAAATTTAACAATGAAATTTATAATCTAACCTACTTCTGGTCCAAAGCATGTAACTTAATGATACTCGACTCAATTTTGATATGTTTCAGACATATTTAGACATGTTTACAAGGTAAGTTTAATGATGTGTGGAACATGATCTGTATAATGCAAAATTCTATATGACGAACAAACTCGTGTTTTTAAGTTAACTGAAATTTTGTGTTTTGCTTTTCAGGGCAAATTTTAATTTGTTAATTGAAAATAATAATAATAATAAATAAAACTTTATGCATTTATTTTTTACTGTGTTTGTTTATTATTCATTAATTTCCTATTACATTTTTTTAAAAATATTTTACATATTTCACATGTTTATTTGCGTGTATAGTTGCTATTATTTTTAATGCATTATTCAATTAAAAATCTAGTTTATAAATACAAACAAAAAGTGCTTAAAATCCCTAAAATTCACATAGTCTCTGGCCCCAAGCTGTGTGGATTTCTGGGAATATATACTGCATGTGTCTTCATATTAAGTACAACTAATTTGCCTTTTTTCCCCCCTTTTTCTGTTTACCTGATGCTCGCTCTCTGTAGCAATGAAAGTAAGTTTAAGTTTTTTATATTTCATTTTAAAAATTGAATAATCAATTTTATACTAAATTACGAAAATGTTTTGTAGAGATTGAAGAAATTATTTGAATTTTATCTTTATGGTTTATAAGAAATAGGTAACACACAATATATATATATATATAATTGAACGTGTCTGTTGCAAGTATTGCTTTTGTTTACTGAAAATAATTATATATATATATATGAATTTTCATATTTGTAATTTATTTTTTATAAATGATGCACATTGCACTAATTGAAATGATTATACATTTTCTTGAATTTGATCTTAAGTTGTTTTTCCAGTACTTGTTTTTCCTTATAAATGCTATAATTTAAGCAAATATTTCACATAAAATTTAAAATACTGCATTTTATCCCTGCAATTGTGTGTAGTTGTATAATCATTTAATATTTTTTTATTGCTGTGTCATTGCAAGTTAATTCTTATATTAAAATTTTCCATTTTTATGAAGTGATCATTCTCTAGAAATATTGATTTCTATTTTGGATAATGTAGTTTATAGAAATATCTTATTTTATTTGAGGATCATGCCTCCTGCCCATTTTTTGGAGAAAGTAATTTTTTTTTTAATTATCTTATTTTCTTTGAGGAACATGCTTTTTTTAACATTTGGAAATAATCATTATTGTTTCATATAATTAAGTTAAACTATATCTAGATAAAAATTACCAAAAATAAATTCCTGCTTCTCTTCATTTTCTTCATGATTTTATAATGTAGCATGACTAGATTTGAATGTTAAACCATAAGCATATTAGTTACTATTGCATTCATATGATTTATGCATCTTGCTCTTATGTAACTACTGTAATTTCTTTTTTTTTTAATTTATTTCCTTCTTCATATATTTTACTTTAGCCATTGTTTGGGCATTAGTGTAAAGAAATTTCAGCAATATGCATTTTACTCACAAAAAACCACAATTCCTGTAATGCCACTGAAGACATCAGGAATTCAGCATGCTTTCATTTGATTTATAATCTAATTTTGATCTTATTCAATCTGCTGATTAATTATTATTTCATTGATTTTGATCCTTTTATATCTGAGCAGCTGAGTGGTTCTGTGCTCAAAGCTGGTAGATATGAGGTGCCGGGTTCGATCCCAGGTCGCGCTCGTCAGCCTAGCCGTCCAGAGTTTTCTGTGGTTTTCCTCGAAACTCATGCAAATACAGTAGGAAAGTTTATTTTTTAAAATTACCAAAATTTAATAATAATTATAATTTATAACTTTGACCAGATCTTAATTCTTCATTCTTGTCCAGGAATGTTGTAGTTTAGTAAATATAAAGCATTCTTTTATAACACTGCATTATTAATTTTAAAACAGTTAAAAAACTTTGAATTGTGCAAATAGTGTTGATCAGTTATCAATGGGTAGTTCAGATCACTCATGTGTTATGCCAAAATTGATCTTTCCATATAAAATATATTTTATATTGTTTGTCTTTTTATGGAATACTTAAAAATCACACCAAAGATGTTTCATCATGTCACAGAGGTATCAATTTTTCAGATTGATAAATACTAAACATGAAAGGAAAAAAAAAAAAACTTAATTTTAAGCAAGTGTCTTTAAAGAACATTAAATGCATTAAATATTACTATAGTAATACATTTATAAAAGTTCTTTAATCTTACAGAAGAGGAAAAGTGTGAACTAAAACGTAAAGGGATACCCATGTTAATTCCTTGTCCAGTATGCAAAGAGATCAAAGAGGAAGAAGGGTTCATTAAGCATGTGGAGTTATGTGCTAATGAAAAAAGATCCAGGGCCAGATTGGATAACACAGGAACTGTTGAAGAAAACCCTAGCACTGGAAGGTATATTTCAGGAATTTTTCTGATATTTATAGTTTTCTTACATGAAAAATTAAGTTTTTCGGTAAAATTAAATTTTTTTTTTTTAATTTCTAAGTATATGAGTTAATATATGCCAGCTAGATTGTCGAAGGTTGTGTGTAGAACTATTTACATAAATTGATTTTAGACTCAAGCTGATTTTGTTATAATTTATTTTATGTTTATTTAGTGTTTAATGTCTTATTAATAGTAATAATATTCTAGATATTGGGAAAACAAAATTTAAGAATGAGATTCGTCTGCTTTTTTGTTGTTTTCGTGAATTTCTGCTTTTATTATTTTGTTTTTACTTTATGATTTCTTTCTTTTTTATTCACAAAATTTTGTTTCATCTTTTGAAAATCCAGGGCCAGCCTCTTTAAAATGAAACAAAATAACTCTATCTTTAGATTTTAAATGAAAGTTATTGATAATTGTGCTTCATTGCTCAGCCCAACTCTACAGCATACTACCCAAAGTGTCAATTCTGTTCAAATACTGCAAAGTTGTGAGCGCTAATCAGAAAATTAGATAGCATTGCAATAAAAGAGAAATGTATTGACTGGAAGCTATTTGAGAAAAACAATTTTCAGCTGCTTCAACTCTTTTGAGAACACATAAGAGAAAGTAAATTTGAATATAAAAGTCAGTTTTCATATGGGGACCGGTTTGCTATTAATCAATGAGATTGTGTCTAAAGCCACTATCAGACGAAGTTCGATATGAAAGGCATTAGAAGATACTACCTCATAAACAGGTTTTTCATGAGAGAAATGGTCAAAATATCCCCATTTGATACAATTTGCCTCATGTGTATTCTTCAGTCATGAGCATTCAACTGTTTTCATCTCCTACATTAGTCTTCAGCATGAATTCCTCCAATCAGAGGATCATGGTTCCAGAAAAGCCTCTATCCTTACTGCTTTCAAACCTTCTTGAGAGGAATTTTTGCCTAATGTTGCATTCTTTGTTTACATTTGTGGATTTCATAAAAATAACCCTGTATTCCTCTTAACAGAGCTGTTCAAGATCTTTGAGAGGCCATACATATATACTTCAGAATATATGTTCGTTTATCTGATAGCAGCTTTAAACTTTAAAGAGATAGTATGACTTGAGTTTCTATTGTACCTTTATTATAATTTAGTTTTGTGTATTAATGCCACTTATATATGAAAAGTATATGAACCTTGTATAATTTAAGTACACTGTGTTTATTTTTTTCTTTCTTTATAAGTATCAATTATATATAATACAGGGTTTGAAATTAATGGTGGTCCATTGGTCTGGTACCACAAAAATATTCACCAAACTAGCAAAATGTAAATTCTAGTGATTCACTGCACTAGTGAAGTTTTTCAATTTTACTTTTTTCTAAAATTGCTTTTAAATCTGTAATAGAATAGTTATAACAATAGTAACAATGTTATAACAATAGTAAGTATATTTAAAAATCACCACGTCTCGTATATAATTATATTAAACTTTAATCACATCAAAACCGAGACCAATATACATTAAAAATATACAATTTAAAGCATTAAAATACACAAAATATAAATTTAAGTGTTTCGAGCCTTTTACAGGCTGCTCATCAGTAAAACATCAAAAAGTAATTTGTTGAGTAGAACAAGAGAACTCCTTTAACAGAGTACAGTGTATTCAGGGGGAACTGTGCATGCCTCATTAAGCGGGGAAAACTGTTGCTTTGTATACCGGCCTTCGAGGGAAAACATACCAGCGTATACCTTCGTATAGCAGCCTTTTTTTTTTTTTGTTTGAAGGCTAGTATATGAAGCAACATTTCCCCCCGCTTAATGAGGCATGCACAGTTCCCCCTGAATACACTGTACTCTGTTAAAGGAATTCTCTTGTTCTACTCAACAAATTACTTCTTGATGTTTTACTGATGAAGGAGCCTGTAAAAGGCTCAAAACATTTAAATTTATGTTTTGTGTATTTTAATGTTTTAAATTGTATATTTTTAGTGTATATTGTCTCGGTTTTGATGTGATTAAAGTTTAATAGTAAGTATACATCATTATAACTGTTAATATTATTTATTCTCTTTTATTATTTATTTTCATTTTAATAACTTTTCTTTTTTTACTTTTAATACTTAATATGGTAAATATGTGACATTTAGCTCATTTATTAAAGCATAAATTTTTGATTGATATAAGACTTCATTTGTATTATTAATTAATTTACGAAAAATAAATAATAATGATAATAATAATATTTGCCATGTAAATTTATTTTGTTTTACAATTTTTTAAATATTTTAAAAATGTAATAGAATGGGTAAATTGACCGGTGAAAGTATGTACAGACTAGTGTAATCTCAAAATTACTAGTCATTTGGGCCACTGACTTAATTTTCTTAATTTCTAGCTCTCTAACGCATCGTATTATCTCTCTTTTTAATTGTTGTGTATGGTATTTTATTTTTTATTTTTTCAGATAATTACAAAATAAAAGCGTGTCTTTATAAAATCATTCAATTCTGTATGCACAGAAATTAAAATTTATATCATAAATAAAGTTAAAAGATTTGGTTTAAATACAAATATTTTAAATTCCTAGATTCAAAATATTGTCGTGGAATTTTTATAGTTTCATTTCCAAACTTAAACAATAAACCTGTTTTGAGGATAAAATTGGAGGATCTTTTCCAATTGAATTCATATTGCTTAAAATATCGGGATTATTTTTTAGAATAGAAGAAAATTAAAACATGTTTTACAGATATCTTTAATGTTAACTTTCTGTATTTGGGATGAATGCCAATTTGGATATTTTAAATTTTAACTGCTAATGCCAAAGTGCCAAATTCAATTCTATAATAAGCTTTTTTTTTTTAAATAAAATTTGTTAATTAATTTTACTATTCCTCATTCAGTGTTTGTGTAAAAATTTTTGGAATTTAAAAAAATAGCATTGTTAGATTATTATTTAATTCTTTATGACACCTAAATATGAATATTAATTTTAGATTTTCACATAAGATTTGATTTGAAGGCTGTGCATGTCACAAAAATTTGTGTGACATTCTCCTCCAAAGCCAATTACTGTACAATTTGAGACTGGCACTATTAGATTCAGAAAATTTAGAAACTTACATCATTCACTTTTTGAATTTTTAATCAGATTTTTTTAGGATTAATTAAAATGTGATTTTTCAGCCGTATTATGTTGCATTGTGACAAATGTCTTATAGATGAATGTATATCTTACATAGACAGTATTCAGTGGTAGCTCGTGCAAATTTTCACAGGTGGGGCCCGAATCATCACATGACATGTTATTTAACCCGATCAGTTTATCGTGGGTCGTTGGAGACCCAAGCCATTTTTCTCTTGTCTTATTTCTCAAAATTCATGATTAGAAGAAATGTCTATCCCCACCGGAAAAAAAAAACTTTAGGCTATTGGGTATCTTCACGCTAAGTTAGGTTTCACTGGTATCGATCTGGTCCTTGTAGTGGGCAAGTGAAGTTTGTGTCGGGTCGCCAGCGACCCATGATAGCTTTAACTGTGGTGTGGAACTGTTTGAAGTGACAAGGTAAGTTTTTGCTTGTTTTATAAAATGTATTAATATATTCGAAAAATTATACATTTTTTAGAATCATACATTGATTTTTCCTTTCTTATAGCATGACTCATCGTGGGTATAATGAATTATCCAGAATACTTCCTACGCATGATGAATCAGTGAATTATTTGGATGAAGAAAGTGAAGGAGAGATCGATTACGTTTACGAAGAATCAGAAGAATCAACACAGTACAGTTGTTCCGATAATGATGACAGTGGAAATGAATGAGAAGAAAGAGTTATAGAAGATGAAGAAGAGACTGGAAGGCAGAGTGTTGAAACTTCGAGGAAAAAGAAATTTGTGTATGGAAAAAATGGGCACAAGTGGTCAACGGAAGTCCCAGATCCTCGAGGACGGAGGTCAAAGCTGGCAATTCATCTACCATGGAGGAAAGGTGATACTCCTTGTAATAAACCACTTAATTTTTGGAGTTTGCTATTCACTGATACGATGCTTAACATACTGGTCCAGTACACTAATGCAGAAATTGAGAACTGTCGCAAGTCAAACAAATGTACATATCCGCCAAGATTTTATTTTATCAGATTTTTCATTACAAATTACGTGTTCTAACATGCTTTGGGTCTTCAGTGACCCAAGATAACCTGACAAGGTGCTGAAAAAAGTGATAAACTGATCGGGTTAACATATCATGTGGGATGTAAAACGAAATTTTGCAAAAAAAAAAATTGATGGTGAAACTTAAATTCAACATTATGGAAAAAAAACTGCATAAAATTATCTCAAAAATCAAAGTTTTATAACTACAATTGCAAAATTCTGCAATGTTCTGATCAATTGAACATTAAAATATTTGGAAGCTGGTAGACAGGAATTGCCAAGTTCGATACCAGGTCGCTTTTGTCGACATATACATTTGGAGTTTTCCGTGGTTTTCTCTGAAACTTGCATAAATAAAGGCTATGTAACACTTAGAAAGACTTTTTACAGAGAGTACACCACTCAGGTCTAGGACTTTCTTTTAGTCAACTGGCTTCAACCCCAACACTACGCATTATTAAAATATAAACTAGAATGTCAGAGTGTAATATGATTTAGCTTGAGCGAATTATATACCAAAATATTTAAAGTATAGAATTTCAAATGTTATATTCAGGTTTTTTATCTTAAAAAATAAATAAAATGAACCTTAACTAATTTGTAAGAAGTTATAGTGAAATTTTAGATAATTTAAATTAAATTTAAATAAATAAATAAGACGGAATATTTAAAAAAGAAGAAAAGGAAGAAAGAGAAAAAAAAAACATTGCAGATGTTTCTATTAAATTATAATTAAAAGAAAAATCATTTAATAATAATAATAAATTACAATTTTATGTAGATATTTAATCCATATCTATGTAAATCCATTAATTATTTATCTAAAAATTTTACAATTCATTTGCATAAAAGTTTTAGCATGCCATTTTGAAAAGGAAAAAAATGGCTTTCTCTTTCTTTTTTTTTTTTTTCATTTAAATTCAAAATACTTTAGTTAAAGAGGTCTCATATTATTATACGAGCTTTTATCTCAAAAACTAATCTAGAAAAATATTTTTGATTATTACCAGATGTCTTTTTTAAACATTAAAATTTTAGACTATCATATATGATTCTGAAAAAGCGCTCCAAAAAATCAATGAGGGAGAAAAAGGTAATGCAGAAGCTGCTAAGTTTTATCTGCAAATTGTATGGTTAACATATTTCAAAGGAGACAGTTTTTTCCCTATAGTTTTGTTTCAATGGGCCAGCCTTCATGGGCCCATCAATGAAAATAATTACAGCATGCTAATACTGATAAAGCTCTTCGTCACCAAATCTGTTAACCCGCTGTTCTAGTAGAATAAATATGTACAAATAAATATGCCAATCTCAGGCCACTTGAAAACGACTCATTGCAGCCCATTCTCTCAGATAAGAAAAAGGTGTAGTAGCTGTCGGTCGGTGAGTCATTAAATGATTTATGACAGCTGAATAGAATATATAGACAAATAAATGATTAAGAAAAGAAAGAAGATTAAGAAAACGTTAGATGGCCATTGTTATTTTGTGTATATATTTTTGAACAGTTACGAAAAACAAAAGAATTATTATTTCAATCGAGAAAAAATGTAAGTGGGGCCGTGCCCAGTGGCCCTTAATGACGGACTGCCACTGACAGTATTATAGATGAATGACAGCTGTCAGAGGTTGTCATATGGCTTTATTTTGGGGAGGGGGGGGGGAGGGCAAAAGAAATCTTAAAATAGCATGAATTTTAAACTGATTTTTTAAAAAAATGGAAATTGGCAATAAATAGTTATTAGGAGTTTTTCAGTCTAAAAAAGTTTTAATTTAGTTGGAAAGAATATATTTTAGGACAAAAAAAAATTAATCAAATTCAAGACTTTGCATGCAATTAGATAGTATCACTGACAAGTGGTGGCAACTATTAAAATGGTCTCTCAAAGGATAAGTCATTTAATATAAAATCAAATATTATGAAATATTATGTATTGGCTAGTTTGGTTTCTGTAGTGGAATATAAGAAAATCATGAATTTTCTACTGATTTTAAGAAAAATTGGAAATTGATTATAAATAGTGATAAAGTCCAAGAATCATTTAAATTGGTTGAAAAGTAAAAATTTAAAAAAATGTTTTGTTAAATTCAAGGTTGTGTATACAGTTAGGTAACACTACAGATTTTTTAAATTGCAAAACTTCAACCAATTTTTATTGAAATAAAAAATTGCAGTACATAGTGATTATGAGTTCATATTTAAAAAATCTGTTAACTCAGTAAATACATATAGTAAAAATAAACTATTTGTTTTTCTAAAAAAGTTTTAAAAGCTAAATTATTTCTGAGGTGGAACTAAACTAAATTCTTCAAAACAGTTAAACTTTTTTTAAAAAATGAATAAATAAATAAATAAAATAACTTAAAACAACAATATGAAACATTAAATTACATATATCTTGGAAAAAAAAAAAAAAAAAATATATATATATATATATATATATATTATAAGTAATCAAAAGTTATTCATTATCACAAAAAATAGTGATCCATGATTTTGATGACAGCATATAGCCTTTGCTACTTATTCATATTACAGTAAATAATTTATTTTCTAAATGTATATATTAAACTACCTTAAAGTAAATCCTTGTGAGGACTTGAAAAACTCTATTACTATTTATAAAATAAATAATTAAATAAAAATTTAGCATACACTCCAGTATTTAATTTATATTAGCTGATCAAAATAGCTGAATTCTGTTGGGAACTAAATTACTAGCTTCTAAAACAAGGTCAAACCTGATCGACAATCAAAACACTGATGCTCATTGGACATATTCATATGAAGAAAAGCTATGTTATATGAACTTAAGCAAGTTGGACAAATATTCTTTTCAGTGATATATAAATTTATAGTATTATTCTAAATAAGAATTTTGTTAATATAAGCCATTAAATCTCAAAAATGTAAATTCCGTCAAAAGTTTCCAACAGTTTGGGCCACTGCTGCAGTTACAGATATCTCCTAAGCACTAGGCTGTATACTATAGTGTGCAATATCTGCTTTTACTTTACAAGAATATTAATCATGTAACAATCCCATCTGTGAGAGAAAAATATTCTGCATGTTTGATGTGATTAAAACAATAATTTCTGCCTATAACTTTACAGTAAAATGTTGATGGGAAATGTAGGTGTAGTATGTAGCATATTTCTTTATTTAATGATTACTAATTTGTTCTACTTTTAGTTCAAGTGCAGAGAGAACTTCTGTAGAAATTGTCAAAGATGCTGAAACTGGTGAAGAAGTTGTTAGTTGTAGCAAAAAAGCAGATATTTCTGGTGAAGAAGCTAGTACTTCCGGTGAAAAAGCTTGTACTTCTGTAGAAAAAGCTGATACATCTGCAGAAGAAACTAATACTTCTGTTGAAAAAACTGGTACTTCTGCCAAAGAAGCTGGTACTTCTGGTGAAGAAACTGGTATTTCTGAAGAAAATGTTGATATTTTAGAGAAAAAGGCAGATACTTCTGGGGAAAAGTCAAGTCCTTCTGGTGAAAAAATTAATGCTTCTAATGAAAAAATTGATATTTCTGTCAAAAAAAGTAATTATTAGTACTTTTTTTTTCTTTTTCTTTTCTTTTTTTCTTTTTTTTTTAATAGCTTGTACTAGAAATTTCTACTCTTGGGGAGGGGGGGGGTTCCCCCTAAAATCATTGAGCTTTAAATTTCCATGCATTTTATTTAATTATTATCTTCAAATAGTTACCAAATAATAATCTCATTATCATGTTGTCATAAAAACATTGAAAGTAGTAACAAAATTTAACTATTAATAATCTGTTTTGGGAAAAAAAATCATTTATTTTTACAATTTTTCCAGATGCACCAATTATTTTGCTTTCACAAAAGTGTTTTGGGTAACATTATTACTTTTGTGTTTTCAGTATATTACTGATAAATATTGGAGTTGCAAATATATTAATTGAAGGAGACATGCTTGAATTTTTAGTTTCTACAGTTTAAACTAAAATATTAGTTTTGAAGGAGTGGCAAAACCGAATTAAACATAATCCTATTGTTTTATTTTTTTCTTATGTTTTCTGTATTTATTTGCTCTCAACTTCCTAAGAAAATTTAAATAAGAAGAAAAAACGAAATATACAATAACTACATTAAAACATAAATCACCTAACTTTACTTCGTGGTCGTTTGAGATCTTTCGGTACCGGGCACCCGGTCCTCCTCAGAAACGCTATCTCTGTGGTGGAAAAGTTGCTTCTGGTCACTTCTCTGCTGATTTCTCATCAGATGGCTCCAGGCTCTATTTGGGGCCACTGCACCGCTATCGTTGCATACTTCGTTATTGGTTGATATTTCTATCGATTCGCGATACATGGCGTAGCTGTAATTATCGTAATTGGCTAATTTTGTGGTTTTATCAAAATCTATTTTGGTATTGTTTTTACTATAGGTTTTAGCTAATGCGGTATTAAATTTTCCGGTCTTAATATCATTTTCGTGTTCTTTAACTCTGGTTTTAATTTTTCTCTTAGTGACGCCTATGTATGAACCGGGTTTATTGTTTTCATCTAAGTATGGAATTTTATAAATGTCTGCGGTTTCGAGAGGGGGGACGGGGTCTTTATCGTTACGGATTAATTGAAAAATATTTTTGTTGGGTTTGATGGGGATATTTATGCCATATTTATTAGCTGTACTCTTAATTTTATTAGCGGCTCCGCGATCGTAAGGGATGGATGAAGTAAATTTGAGGGGTGGTTTCTGGTAGCTGGGTATTTGGTCTAGGTTTTTGAGTCTATTTTTAATTAATTTGTTGACGATTTTATCTGGATATCCTGCTTTTCGTGTGAAACATATCGTTTCGTACTAACTAATTGATGCTCTAAAACTTTCTAATTGGAAATTTTGCTCTATCTCTTTTCGTTTTCGATTTGCAATGGCTAACTTCCAAATTTTGCCACTAGGGGCACTGCTGTCATTTGCATTAGGTCGGGCATAGTCACTTTACTATACTGTTACCTCACTTGCGTGGCTGTAGCACTCTCCGTTCGCAAGTATTTTCAGGTTAAAGGGACTTTCCTATGCACCCTGTATAGGTTTACTCTTATAAAGCATCCAAATAAATATTGTAAAAGTTTAGAAAGTTATCATTTTGATACAATGAGTTCAGTTCCAGTTGCTCTCAAAATGAAGTAAAACAATAAGCATTTTACCTAAAATTTTATGTTTCATCAATTTATGACAATATAGTATGCATTGATCTAAAATATAACCTTTGCAGAAATATATGAGTTATAATTATAACAGAGCTGTGCTTAGGGGAGGTAAACAGTGCGATCGCTCAGGTTGGCTAGAAGCTAAGGCAGCTAAAAATTATGAAGTGCAGCTGAAAATTAGGTTTACTGAGACTGGTTGTCAGTTTTTTTTTTTTTTTTCTTTACCAGATAAAAGGAAAAGGGTGCCAACTTTGATAACTTTTCATCTGTGGCAACTTGGCAGTTTTTGGCTGTTTTAAGGAAAGTTTTAAGAAGCAAAGAAAGAAAAATGATTTTTTTGAAAATTTCATGTGGTTTTGCTTGCTTTTTAATACTTATTTGTTTCTCACAATATTCTTAATAGAACAGCATCATCTATTGGTACATCATTAACAGTGCAAAAGCTAAAAAAATTCATTTTCACTCTTCTAGCCGAAAATGATATTAGATGATATGATATTTGTGGGATATATTTATTTCTTGTAATATATCAGCTATATATATATATATATATATAAATATATATAATAAGGTTTTCAAAGACCTGCTTTTTTTCAAGAATTATCTCATCACTATCCTTTAAAATAAACTTTCTCTTAAACGCATATGCTTATTTTATGACAAAATTTCTATTCATTCATCATCATCACGGGGCTTCGAGGAGGACCTACGACGGTCAAGACCATCGCTTATCTCTACCAGAAAAGTGAAGAAGAACTGGGCTTGTATGATCTAGATGATCAGGACCATGAGCAGAGTGAGTTACCTCGGAAGTCAGATGTGATGATTTGAAGCATGACGGAGGAGAGAAACAGAGCAGTGCCGATCTGGAAGCTGTTATTTTACCTGTAGAAAACGAGCAGGAGTCGAAAATCTTAGCACTAAACATACATTTTTTTTTTCTAAAATAATCTAGGATAGCCTAACAAGACTGTTAAGCTGTCAGAGATTACAATATTACATTACAATTTAACAATTAAGACTATTTACAATAAAATTAATATTTATAGATTATTTACAAATATATTTACAAGTTAAAAATATTAAACCCTACAAGTGAGGTAACTGGAGGAAGGTTCACCATACATGACTGTAAAATGACACAGTAGGTTGCAGATGTCAGGGGGATAGCTAAATGTCGGTGAATAAATTATTCGATCTATGGGAAAAATGAATTTAGAGTGAGAATTATGTGTTATGTAACGGCAGAAGGATCTCGCCTTCTGCGCTTGGAGACAGGGACAAACCCGTCCTCCCTGTAGAGGATGGCGAGAGGGCATTTCCTGCCCCTTCCTCTCGTAGGATCGTACCTCTCGATGGCATTTAACATAGGATTCTGGACTTTTGGGATAGACCTGTGAAACTTCAATGTAAGTTTCTAATTTCAGAATAGATTGGCCGAATTTTCAGGTCTTTATGAATGACATTGTTGTGAACATAGCGATGGGCTCGAGCAAACCTATGCAATTGCTTGTTTTAGAATACTTGGATTTTTTCAAGTGCAGACTTTGAAGCAGACCCGAACACCGCAGACCTGTAGGTCAAGCTGGGTCGGATCATGGACTTGTAAAGTAACAATTTACTTTTAACTGACAGGTGGAAAATAAATTGTTACTGTACAAGTGTATGATTTTTAAAATTAATTGTTCTATTTAAAATTAATTGTATGCAAAATTAAGGGCTGCAGGAATCTTGTATGTGTATGTATATATACATACACATTGTGGCCTACCTGAATGAAATGCATTTGCCATTGGGGTATCCATGGGGAGGGTAATGGGGGTAATTACCCTCCCTATCCAAACGGGAAGGATCACAGTTTGAAGGTTCATGCTGACTGTTGTAAAATTTTGATATTTCATTTTTCATATTTGCTGATAAGATATTTCTTACAATTTTTATTAAAATCACACAATCAACTGTGGAAGAAAATCATATTTATTGAAATTTTATATTTCCGACTGAGTGAAAATAAGATATTTCTTTTTCACATTTACCGATGCCTTTTTCGATATTTTCTTTTCAGCAGTCTTCGAGACTAGCCTGTTCACGATCCCTGAAAATTCAAACTGTGACAAACTTCCGCTCTGCAGCGTCCTCTTTTTGTGTTAGACACCTACAGCTTGTCCGTTACACGTTTGAACGGTGAACACTCCCCTCACTGGTGTTCTCGAACTGTTCCTTTAAACAAGTCTGACTGTAACAATTACTGCTAGACTTTCGCTATCTTTGAGTATTCTGCTTCGGATATTTTATCTTAATTTTGTGCAATCATTATTTTATAGTTAGTCTTATACAAAATCATTTTCTTCAATCTTACAAACAATAGAAAATGAGCAATTATTTCTGTAAAAAAAAGCTGTTATAGTAAAAATGATTAAATCATTGCAGCTTAGGGAGGGGGGGGGGAATAAGAGCTAAATTATTTCTTCACTAGACAAGCTTAAAAACAAATGAATTGTTAATTTCTTTTTTTTTTTGCCGTTACCACAACGGCCGCTTCATCTTTCAAGTCTATTCCAGTAAACATCTGAAATAGCTCCCGTTTACTTTCAATTGAACGTGAATGATTTCTTTGTGTAAGCTCCCTCAATGTGTTTCAAACATTTCTGAACCTTGCCTAGAGGAAAAACGCAAGTTCAAAAAGGAAAAATTAATATCTTTCCAACGTTATATAGTATACCTTTGTGCAAGATCTGGTATTAGCAAAAATGAAAACAGAGCCCTCTCCTGGCAATTGAAAAGATAGAATGAGTTCACAACGTTAGGTTACTCCTGAGAATTCTACAGAAATTTAAATTATAAGGATCAATTGTATTGAAGTCGACATAAGAAGGTAGAAGCACGAAAGCAGTAGTAAAACTTTAAGGTTGAACTATAGGCTCGAAATCATATTACAAGATTTTTAAGAGTGGGGTACTTAAAAATACTTTTTAAGTTTTAAAATGAATAAGCATGGTGATCGGAATGGCAAAAGAGTATGAATGGATTAAAATTTATTCAGTAAAATATAGTTTTTTTAACAGTATGTTAGTAAATGCATTTTTTCATCTGATAGTTTAAAATATTTTGAGACGTTTTAATAAGATGACAAGTAATTGCAAATTAAGTCAGTTAAATATTTAATAATATTCCAAAATTTTAAATTTTTAAGCAAATTTTTTTTTTTTTTTTTTTTTCTTTTTTCATTGTGCTCTCATGAACACTATTTATAACTGATTTGAAATTTTTTACAATATTGGTTGAAAATTCTCAACAGGAAAAAAAAATTTTTTTTTTGTTTTTGCTTTGTTTCTATAACTTCATGACAACCTCCCTGACCCTACTTTTGTCTAACTCATTACCTGATGACAGATGTTTGCAGCTGCCAAAGTAATCAGCAAGAGGAGGGGGCTATATTTTATTCTAGTCCAGAAACCACATGACATAAGCATGACTAGATTACCCCTCCCATGATTTGAGCCTGGATATGCCACTGGCATTTGCAATGTATCCCTTGAGATGTTTTGAGTTGAATGGCCTGATTCTATCACCAACTTATAAAATTTAAAAATTTTAAAACCGGATGTTTAAATTTAGCCATTTTCAAAAAATTTTTGTTAGTAATTTAATTTTTGAATGTTTTTCACATAGTTTTATTTGTTTTACATTTTTTAAATGTTACTTATTTTATAACGCTTTTATATTGCAGACTTTCGGTTCTAAATTTTTCATGTTTTTTTGCAGCTGTATTTTTTTTTCCCTTGAACTCTTATTTTTTTTTTTTTTTCCTGATTCAAATTTTAATTTAATTTTTACTTTGCTGATTCTCAAAAGAGAATTGATAGAAGACGAGAAAAACAGGTGCACAGTAACAAGACAGGTATCTTGCAGATGCTCAAAGATCAGGAGTTAAAATACCAGAAAAGCTTAAGAACCGGTACAAGCAAGGCATCAGGAATATGCTCAAAAGAAAGTTAATAGAAGACAAAAAGAAACTAACAAACAGTAAAAGATACATACAGTGCAGATACTCAACAGACAGTGATAAGATGAATCTGAACAGGCATAAGCCAGGTGTAAGTGTGAAGAACAAGGTAGAAGGAAAGCTGTTTGGAAGACCAGAAGAAACTTACGAACAGTGGCAAGCCGTGTTTTGGGTAGATGCTCAATGTGTAGCAGCATGAAGACAAAAAGAATTCAAAAATCAGGTACAAGCCAAACATCAGGAACATACTGAAGGAAAAGTTCATCAAAGGCAGGAAGAAATTGAACATCGAGAAGCCAGATTACGTGCTGATACTCAACGGTCAGCAACTGGAAGATAAGAAGAAACTGAAGAGCAATCTCATATTTGAATTGAAGCTGATGCCAGATGTTATAATGATACCTACCAAGCATTGATTGCTACCAACTAGATCCTAGTTTTGATTATGCTTTTCAAATTCAAAGTATTATGAACATAGCAGGAATGGCAAATGTTTGTGTGAATTGTAGTGTACAAAAGTACAGAAAATCACCTGGGATGTGTTGTCCTGATGGAAAAGTTCAACTGGCTCAAGTTTAAGAATTGCCAAAAACTTTGATAACTCTTTTTTAAATTCTACAATAGATAAATAAAATCTTGTTAAAAATTTATTCCTTCCCCAACAAAAAAATAAAAATTTAGGGTAATTTTATTTGCCCTGCATCTATATGTGTATGTTTCAAGACTTAAAATACCTTCATCACACCTTCTTTATACAAGGATTGAAATATACTTCTCCTCACAGTACTGTAAGAAAACAAAATCTTCAATCAAACTCATAGACCAAGTGTCTCACTTCCTGTAATTGTGCAATACTTTTTGAAATTGTAGGGTGCAGAGTCTAGATGCTTGTTAGCTAAAATCTTTTGCTTAGGGCAACTAAAATCTTTCGCCTAGGGTAGCTAAAAGTGTAGACATGGTATTGAATAACATATTCATTATGCCCCTGAAGTTTCAAGAGATTACTAATTTAATAGTTCAATATTATAAGTTTGATAATATAGATAAGCAGGCAAGTTATACATCAGGATTCATGTGTGCCTACCAAATCTACTGATTTTACCAGTAAATTACTGAATTTTGGCTATTTCAACTGGTCTACTGGATTTTGTTAATCTACTTGTTTTTGTAAAGTTTTTTAAAAGAGCATAAAATTTAAGAATTTTGGCTTAATTTTTCTTTAGTCAAATAAGTCTTTCTTTTTTTCTTTTTAATGATTGCCAAACAGTAGAAATCTATGTATGAGACATTGTAGAACCACTTAATACACATTGCAAAAATTTTACGCAGCTCCCAGTAAAAATTTCAAACTGAAAATGTTAAATATAACACACTTTAATGCCTTTCAAATTTAACTTTTTTTTTTTGTTTTTTTAAGTTCTTAACTGGTCAGTGCTTAACCCAAATTTAAAACTGATAATAAATATTTGGGATATTATTTGTTGTAAAAATTATGAAAACAGTTAGCAGTACTTCTCTGTTGAAGAACTTAGCTTCAAATGAACATTCTTGGTTCTGGTATCAAACTAAAAATTATGCAAAACTAAATTTTCGACTAGCAATGGTATTTATAAATTAGCCCCAAAGAGAGAAAAAAAAAAAAAAAAATGCAATTTCAACTGAATATTAAAATTGTGTACTATGTTTTGTTTTAATTTTTGTCCATTTTGTCTTAGCTTTTGAATGGTACAATTTTGTCTTTATTTGAATTCCACTAAAATGCAAAATAGATCATTCAAATTTCTGCTTTCTATATGCAATATACTATGATATATATATAGGGGAGACCCGTGTACCTAGGGCCACCCCACTTTATTTGAATGATATTTAATTTTAAGTTTTAATATTCAAATGGGCGAGTAACAACACCAACTGCTACTTTTACAACTACTTTGGAACTTTTAAGGAGAAAGTTTTGACAAGTTACATGTAGAAAACAAATTTACATGGTTTGAAGTAAAATTTTGTAGCTCATCTCTTTTGCTATTTTACAAAGGGAAGTTTAATATTTTTCTTTCATTTTTAGTGTATAATTTTGCTTGTTATATTGAGTAATAAATGAGATATTTAATTAGTTCTCTCTACTTGTGGATTTTTTAGCGGAAGGCATTTTGAATGAAGTTACCAAAACTTGTACCTAGATCCAGTGTGTTTGGACCTTTTAACACTTTCGCGACCGCATGTTTTTGTCTTTTTGACAATAAGGTCTGCCTGTGGACGTTTTTCTCATAAGTTACAAATTTTCAAAACAAATTTTTCCGTATTCACATTTATATTACAAATGGATATGCATTATACTCTCTCTAATCAAAGTATTTGCATCCATAGTATACTGATTGTACAAATAGGAATATTTTGTATATTTTTTAGAAACAAATAACATACAAATTGCAAAAGAAACACCCACTGGTGGAGTTTCATATTTTCAAATGATGTGAATCTTCGTCAGTGGTCGCAAAAGTGTTAAGAAACACAGTACAGCCTATAGTAATTGGATGCTGGCAAACCCTGGTAAAGCAATCACTATATATGATGTTGCTGATAATGTTGGCAAGTCCTATCCATTGGTCTTTACTCCTGTAAACATTCTATCAGGCTTTCGTGTATCCGGCATATGGCCAATGAATCAAAACACATTCACTGAGGATGAATATTTAAGTTCAAATGTGACTGAAAGACAAGATCCCTCCATAAATTTCGAAAAAAATATTTTCCAGGAAGAAAGTGAACCAATAATGATAGAACTGGATGTCTCTGTTGAAATTTTGAAACCTTCAACATCTAACATCTTTTTATGCGTCATGCTTTAACAGGTATGAACCTAAGCAAAACCTCCCACATCAAAGAAAAGATTGTGACCAAAAACCAAAGAGATCTAGAAATCCAAGAGACACTCCAGAAGAAAAAGAAATTGAAGAAAAAAAAAATATCCCAAAGGAAAAAAAAAAAAAAAAAATGAAAAATTTCGTGTTTCAAATTAAGGCAATTACATAATTATTATATGATAAATAAATATATTACTTGATATTGTTTCTTTTATAAAATACATGTTTATATGCTTATTTTCTATTCATTACAAAGTGAAATCTAAATTTGAGAGAATGGCCCTAGGTATAATGAGGTCTGGGCCCCAGGTACACTGAAGGTGTTGTACCTAGGGCCACATGTGGAGTTTTTTTTTTAAACCTTCTATTTGTCGGAATTTATTATTTTAGGTATTTATATTAATCCCAATTGGAAGTAATTAGTCCTAAAGATATGTACATATCAGTTTGATAATTTTAAACAGGTCAAGGGCTCTGTTTCTGAGCATTGAAAAAAGCGGCCCTAGGTACACAGGTCTCCCCTATATATATATATATATTCACAGTTGCTATGATTTGTTCAAATCATACCAATCTTAAGTACAATCATTTATTATTTAAAACTTAAGCTAAACAAACTTTTGAATTTATAACAAATATTAATACTTAGTTAATAAAAATACCTTTAAGTTCTTTACATTGAGTATTTTCAATCAGGATTTTCTTCATAGTTTCTGCTTATACTTTTTTGTCTGTCTCTTTTTCTTCGAGTAGACAATGCCACCTAATGTCAATTTTTATTGGTTCTATGTTGTTGCAAGCATTCTCATTGGCTAATATCTCCACCACTTCACATTTTAGGACATACTGATAGCTATTGTAATTTGCTTTTTTTTATGTTTGTAAAATCGATTTTTATATATATATATATCAGTGGCATAGTGTGATATTTGAATTTGGGCATGCTCTGAAGCCAATTATGGATAGAACATTACTCCTCAAGGCGATATCGTTTCGTCAAATGTAAGTGCAGATTTTTTGAATTTATTGGTTGGTTGTTTGGTTAATTGTAGAATTCAAGCCCGATTGACTTCACTTGGGTCTTAGGCCTATGAATGGAATGACATCCATGGGGGTCTTTCTAAGGGGTCCTAGACCATATTTACGTGAGTTTCAGAGAAAACCACAGAAATCTCCGAACAACTAGATTGATGAGCATGACCTGGGATCGAACCCGCTACCAGCTACTCCCCTTCCCATCTATCAGCTTTGAGCACAGAACTGCTCTGCCGCTGGCGGGCCTCCAATTTCTCGGATTCATATATAAAATTTTGTATATA
Source organism: Salticus scenicus (assembly GCA_963930645.1). Lineage (NCBI taxonomy): Eukaryota > Metazoa > Arthropoda > Arachnida > Araneae > Salticidae > Salticus > Salticus scenicus. The sequence goes on along the minus strand of OZ005651.1, from coordinate 128,352,819 downwards.
CATTTTGTCGTTTTAACTTTAAAGCATATATCTAAAGGATTCTTATATTAACTTATTGAAGTCTGCTTTGGTCGCTTCGCTGATCGCTGTATTTAAATGAATTTTCAAAGAAATTTAATCACAATTTTTCATATTACTATAGAAACAAAATCTTAAAGAAAGAAAGGTAAGAAATTGAAAGAAAAATCCATTGAAATCACTGAAAACTTGGCTTCAGGTCCCCGCGGTTTTCTGCTGTGTCTTCCCCAACCGCACAGTGTCGGATTCAGCACCCCATTGTTTGTGGCAGTGCCTTAACCGAGCACTTAAATGTAGGTGCTTTTCTGACCTCTGATAGTTCTTATACAAGAAGTTTAATTCTTTCTATCATATTACCATTTGATTCCGATAGAAACAACACATTAAAAATAATAAACATTTCTCTTCAAAAAGGGATATTAAGCCTCTACATAAACAATTGTTTTTGAAAACGCAACTATTAGAATAAATTTGTTTCATTAAAAAAGAAAAAAGTTTCGCTCAGGAAAAGATATAACCAGATTGAGAAAAGGTTTCTCATTCAAAATGTAATGTTAAAAAAAAAAAAAAAAAAAAAAAATGGAAGCAGTATTACAATTGTCATTATATAAAAACTATTTGATCATGTGACTTAATGCAAAAGAATGAAAAATAAATAGAATAGTGATCTTTGCTAAGGAATGCAGATGGATGAAAAGAAAATCACGCTAATTAAATAAAATTTAAGAAAATAAAGCAGAAAAATCAATGGAACATTCCAAACATAAATAAATTAATAAATAAAATAATTGTAAAAATTCAGATTAAAAAAAAAAAAAAAAAAAAAAAGAAATAATGAAAGAAAAGGAAAAAGAAAGAAAGAAATATTTTATGCACACCTGCAAAATCAAAGCAAAAAATTAGCAGATGCGTATCTGGTAATTTTTTGCTGATCTGCGATCTGTGGCCTGATCTTCATAGTACATGCAGGCACACACACAAAGAAGACATTTTGCTTTATTCATATTATAGAATAAACAAAAAGCAAATTTTCTGGCACATAAAACAATTTTTGGAAATTTATCCAAATTTTATTTTTCAATTTAATTATCATTTATAAATCAATTCATTTTTTTTTTCTTTTTAAGAAAGTTTTTTTATTACATTATTGTAGAATGAAATATAGGTTTTGATTTATCAATCAGTAGGAGAAACTTGCTTTCGACACTATGCGAACATCTCTACCGAAGATAACAAAAATCCCTAATGCTTTAAAAATACCCAAAACTCCAGAATATGCTCTCTAAGGATAGCATGACCTGGATCGTTTATACAGCGTAACTCCCCTTCTATAATACGAAGGAAAATTAGAGGGACGATGAATATTCCCTCAAACAGCAAAAAATCCCCATATCAGGGCAGGCTTTACAAAGGTAGCATGACCGGTCAGCAGATGTCTGCATCTCCTAAACAAAGCAGGAGGGAAGTAACGACAATAGTAAGAAAAAAAGCATTCTGATTTATCCAGGAATAATGTAACAAAAAAAATTTCCTTTCACTATATTTTTTCAAAACTGAATGACAGATAATTCATAAATGGAAGTGAGTTTTTAACAAAATTAGTTGAAACAATGTATTTTTAAACAAACTCTGTTTATAGTTTAGATAGTTTTTAGTGGGTATGCAGCGCATGCCTAGCATACCCAGAGAATACGCCACTGATATATATATATATATATATATATATGATAATGATAATCTATAAAGCATAGTAGAAACTAAGCAACAGATACAAAATCACTGAAACACCAATGACCAATAAGATAAAAAATTTCTTTGAGAAGTTCAGAAAAATGAAAAAAAAAAAAAAAAAAATTTATCAGTGGATGAAATACACAAATTTCAAGAAACCAGTTTTATTAATTACCAACCTGCAAAACAAACGAATCAATAAACTATCACAACAAATCTTAACTTAAATCCATAAACTATATCAAAATTTATGAAAAAATAATTTAAGAAACTTAAGTTAGGTAGGAAGGAGGCAGGCGGCAAGACTTGTGACTTGCCTGTGGGGTTAAACTAGTTTCACGCCGGCAACACTCTCCCAGCCTGCCAAGACCAGAATAGGAGTCTTATGGATTTATATCTATCTATCTATCTATATATATATATATATATACTGCTTAGCCAAGGATTAAAGACGGGTCATGTGACTTAGAGGTGGGGAGAAAATGAATCTATTCTATAAAATAGGATAGGAGGATCCTACATAACTTGTTTTGGTGAGAGGATGACTTTTCTTACCCTTTCAATGTATGTTTACTTCCCTCCGGAATAATTCTTTTTTTTTTGGCAGCATGCCATGGCCAGTCTTTAAAATCTGGCTTAGCAGTACTGTATAACACCTTTAATCTGGAATCGTTGGACCTTGTTGATTCTAAGTTACAGAAATTAACGAATTATAGATGTTTCAGAACTTGGATACATTTAAGCAAATAAATGAAATATAATATATGAATGTTGGTTTAAAAAAAATATGATATAAGAATATTTTTTATTTATTTATTTTTTAATTTAATTATTATTATTTTATAGTACAGTTTTATTTATTTGAAATTATTAGAAGTAAAACATCATGCACAATATTTTTATTTTCAATGATGGCACCATCTTTCTTAATTTTAAAGAAATAACTTAAAATGAATAGATTATTATTTCATAATTTTAAATTATGTCTCTATATAATATAATAAAAGAAAATATTTAAAAAAATAAAAATAAATCTCAAACATAAAAAAAATATCGTTAATTAATTATTTTTATTTTAAATTATTTAAACAGAATATGACAAGCCCAGTGGCAGAAACACCGCGACACGGCGACATAGTCGCGGACACAGAAAAACGGCTTGTGGACAGTTTTTGTCCGCACTGATAAAAAAATTTGTCTGCAACTTTCGAATAACAATTCACTTTAAAAAAAAATTCTGTATCAAAACTAAAACTAATACTTTTATTATTTATAATTATTTATATTATGTTGTGTCAAACATTGCTATAAAATATATAATTGAATGAGATGAATTGAATAAATACACACAATTGTTTATACTATATTGTTCTGCAGTAAAATTGTATTTGTGTATTGTTGCACGAGATCCCTACTGATGTTAAGCCCCCCCCCCCTCCCCCTTCAATCAGCTTTCAGGCTTTTTGAGTGTAAGCCATTTTCTCCCCTGATTACACACAAATTTTGCAGACAGATTATGAAATTTTAAAAGCCTGCTGCAGACAGCTACAAAACTTTCTGCCACTGGGATGACAAGTAAACTTTTTATTATTATTATCATACAAATTAATTGCAGTTTACAAGATTTAATGTTAAAAAAAATTATAAATAAATAATGGTTAATACATGTTACTAAATTGAAATCAAAATCTGTATAAAAAAAAAAAGAAAAATAAACACAGAAAATTATTAAAAAGTTAATAATAATAAAAAAAATCGAAGAAATTTTTAAATGTAAATAAAAATTATTTTAGCATGTCTAATAAAGACAACTTTTTGTTGATGTGTGCGTTTGTGCAATAGCACATTCAGATGTATGTTTACCATTCATTTTAATAAGTAAACTCACATGCACAAAAATATAATTTAACATGACAATAGTAATCTAGAAATGAATATAAATACGAATAAAAAACAAAATGACTACTGGCATATAGTCAAAGTAGCACAAGCATAACTAACTCTATTCTATTCACTCTCCTTCTTCTAAACATCCAATTAGCCACCTGTTTATTTCAATAGTTAAGGAACAAATGTAAGAAACATTCTGATTGGTTGTTTGAAATAAAAAATTTCTAAATTGGAATTATGCTTTTCAGTGGTGCCATCTGTAGTCATTTATCAAAAATAAAAGCATGAAAGAGAAAATTTGGTTTTCAAAGTCTGAATTATGGATATTTCTGAACTATAGAAATCTGAATTAAAGGTGTTTATACTGTAGGTACTCTATATCTATATATATTATTGATTTTAGTAAAGACTATGTTTACTTATTATTTTAATATCAGTTTTATGTTCTTTTATCCTATTTTTTATTTTCCTTTTGGTCATTTCTATATATACACCCATTTTGTTTTCTTCATTTTTTTAGTTTATTTGATATACGTCTGCAGTCTCAAAAGGGTTAATTTGGCCCTTTTTATTACAGTTCTTTTGAAAAATATTTTTGTTTGTTTTTATCAATGCTTACCAATTTATCTTAAAAGTATTAAAAAAGTGTTCAAATTATTTTAAAAAGTGTGTATCATCATTCTTCGTATTTTTAATCATGTGTTCCTAATTTTTTATTTTAAGGACGAGCAGCTAATAGAACTTCTGCTAAAAAGAAGACACAGAAAAAACAAAAGCAAACTGCTAGTATGAGACATTTCTTATATTTTTCTGTATGTAATATAACTATACTTTTTTTTTTCTTTTAACATGGTAATTGTTGCATGACACACCAATTGATCATGATAGCTTTGTTTTGGTGGCTTCATGATCCATTGGTGGGTCACAGAGCAATGTTCATGTTTCTGGCTGCTTGTACCGCTGTCTGTACATTAAATAATATTGAAAATGATGTTAAAAATACATGAATGTACATATACTGCAATGTTCTTGAAAGCAATCAGCAGTCTACATGTTAACTACACTACTCATTCATGACATGGTAATCAAGACATTGCTATCTATACATATATATATATATATATATATAAATAATAGATAACGTAATAAAATTTAATCTTAAAATTTAGCAATTAATAGAACCAAAACAATAACAGCACACTATATATATATATATATATATATATATATATATATATATATATAGTTGTAAAAATTATAGGCTTATACTAGCAGGCTACGCCCGCTTCGCTGGTCACTATTTTTAAATGAATCACAATAATTAATGAATTCTCAAAATTGCATTAATTTTTATCATGTGATATAAAAAGAAAAAAAAAATCTGATCAGGAAAAATGTCGCACCGGGTCCCCACTGCCTTCGGCAGCGTAGACCCGTGCACTGCGCGCAAGTATTCCTTCACCATCCTTATGACTTCTCAAAATTCCATGTTATTACTCATAAACTTTCATTCTCAAGAAAAGGAATTAAAAAATATATCATTTAGCATCGGGTAAAAACTCACACCGGGACGCCACTGCTTTCGGCAGCGCAGACCCATGCGCGCTGCGCGCGCACGTTTGAGGATATACGTGCGCTGTACACGCATATTCCTTCTCAACTCAAACTTTTATTAAGAAAATTAAATTTTAAAAAAATCTTTTATCATCGGGTAAAAACTCGCACCGGGTCCCAAACCCATGCGCGCTGCGCGCCTATTCCTTCCCCACCGTTCCAGCCCCTCCTAATTAACTTGCATATACCAATTTTGAACGGTCTTACTCAATTAGCTGAGATGCAAAAGAAAACCTGATCAGGACACTTTAAATTGTAAATCAGGTGAAATCTCGAATTCCACTTTCGATAATGTAAAAGAACTTTAAAATATCTTTCGAACGATGTATTAAAAATAATTTAATCATAATTAGAATATGAAATATTGAAATTAAAAATATTACAGCGCCATCTGGCGGTAGAAATTTCTGTAATCTATTGTTCCATTCCAGATCAACAAAGCTTTCAAATGATGTATTACTCATGAAATTATTTTAATTAGTAGATGAGATACAAAAGAAAACCTAATCAGGACACCTCAAAACGTGTAAATCGGGTGAAATCTCGAATTCCATTTTCGATAATGCAAAAGTACTTTAAAATGTGTATCAACTAAAATAAGCTTTCAAATGATGTATTACTTATGAATTTTTTTAATTAATAATTGAGATACAAAAAAAAAACTGATTCAGGGCACCTCAAAACGTGTAAATCTGGTGAAAACTTTCAATAATTTAAAAGAACTTGAAAATATCTTTCGAATGCTGTATTAAAAATAATTTAATCATAATTAGAAATTGAAATATTGAAATTTTAAAATATTACAGCGCCATCTGGCGGTACAAATTTCTGTATTCCACTGTTCGAAAAGCTTTCTAATGATGTATTACTTACGAAATTATTTTAATTAGTAGCTGAGATACAAAAGAAAACTAATTCAGGAGACCTCAAAACGTGTAAATCTGGTGAAAACTGTCGATAATATAAAAGAACTTTAAAATATCTTTCGAATGATGCATTAAAAATAATTTAATCATAATTAGAAATTGAAATATTGAAATTTGAATGTATTACAGCGCCATCTGGCGGTAGAAATTTCTGTAATCCACTGTTCGATTCCAAATCAAAAAAAGCTTTCTAATGATCTATTACTTATAAAATTATTTTAATTAGTAGCTGAGATAAAAAAAAAAAAACCTAATCAGGACACCTCAAAACGTGTAAATCGGGTGAAATCTCGAATTCCATTTTCGATTATGTAAAAGTACTTTAAAATGTGTATCAAGTCAACAAAGCTTTCAAATGATGTATTACTTATGAAATTTTTTTAAATTAATTTCTGAGATATAAAAGAAAACTGATTCAGGACACCTCAAAACGTGTAAATCTGGTGAAAACTTTCGATAATTTAAAAGAACTTTAAAATATCTTTCGAATGATGTATTCAAAATAATTTAATCATAATTAGAAATTGAAATAATGAAATATTGAAATTATAACAAATAATTAGCAATAAATTAAAATTGCGACTATAATTTAAGATTTAAACTATCCTATCTCTCAAGTTGGATCGAACTGCACATGGTGTGTGAATTTTATTATAATCGGTTAAGTGGTTTAGGAGTCCATTGAGGACAAACATTGTGACACGAGATTTATATATATTAAGATTTCCTTAAACATTTAAGATAATAACAAATAAATGAAGACCTTACATACTTCTTGGATATAGCCTTAGCACTTTCGGGAAGGGGCCCCCCTCCCATCATCAGAGGCTGCACGGTGGCGGCTTGCTTTGCAGTGTTGACGTTACTGACTTGATCTTTAGTAGTTCTGATGGTTCTACACCAGTTACGGTTAATTTCCTGTGCTGGGTCGTTGCCATTACAGGTAAGTGGGTTAAACAAAATTTCGATAGTTTCGCGATTCGCAGCGTATATTGCGTTGTTAAAATCTGCCAGTTTGCGAGTTTCGTTAAAATTTATTTTTATGGATTCGGTGGCGTTTATTTTGGTAAGTGCGGTGGTAGTTTTTCCAAATTTAATGTCAGCAGAATGCTCTTTAATACGGTTTTTTATTTTTCGTTTGGTCATGCCTATGTAATAACCGGTTTCATTATTTGTTTTGGTATAAGGGATACTGTAAATTCCGGAGGTTTCCAAAGGATTTATTTTGTCTTTTTCATTTCTGATGGTTTGGTAAATATTTTTATTTGGTTTAATTGGAATTTTTATATTAATTTTGTTGGCTGCATTTTTAATTTTTTGGGAACTATTTTTAATTTTTTGGGAATTTTTAATTTTTTGGGTTCCCAAAAAATTAAAAATGCAGCCAACAAAATTAATATAAAAATTCCAATTAAACCAAATAAAAATATTTACCAAACCATCAGAAATGAAAAAGACAAAATAAATCCTTTGGAAACCTCCGGAATTTACAGTATCCCTTATACCAAAACAAATAATGAAACCGGTTATTACATAGGCATGACCAAACGAAAAATAAAAAACCGTATTAAAGAGCATTCTGCTGACATTAAATTTGGAAAAACTACCACCGCACTTACCAAAATAAACGCCACCGAATCCATAAAAATAAATTTTAACGAAACTCGCAAACTGGCAGATTTTAACAACGCAATATACGCCGCGAATCGCGAAACTATCGAAATTTTGTTTAACCCACTTACCTGTAATGGCAACGACCCAGCACAGGAAATTAACCGTAACTGGTGTAGAACCATCAGAACTACTAAAGATCAAGTCAGTAACGTCAACACAGCAAAGCAAGCCGCCACCGTGCAGCCTCTGATGATGGGAGGGGGGCCCCTTCCCGAAAGTGCTAAGGCTATATCCAAGAAGTATGTAAGGTCTTCATTTATTTGTTATAATTTGCTTCTTGCTTGTTGAAATCTTTAATTTAAGATAATATTTCTTAAAATATTTTCCATAAACTAATTTTTATGTAGGGGAAGGTGGCCTAAAATGATCCTCTTAAGGGTAAAACTTGTATAAAACAACCTAATTGTTTAAATAAAACTTTGGCCCTTTGAAAATGTGTTTTACACGATATTTTACATTATAAACATACCTTAATAATATTTTTAACTGAAACTGAGTAATAAAAAATATTGATTTTTGAAAAAGGGTCCAAAGGATCATTTTACCCTCACCAAAGGGCAAAAATGATCCTTCATTTAAAAATAATTGTAAATTTCTTTTTATTCTATGTGATATTCTATGCGCTGTTGTGTTACCCTTCATATCAAGCCATCCTGTGCTTACATTTCAGCATGATAATGGCTACCTGTGTAGGCGATTGTTTCTACTGCTTGTTTTTGTGCTTGGCCAACATTACCTTGGCCAGCAAGGTCGTTAGATCTCTTCCCCATTGAGAAAGTTTGGAGCATTAGGAAAAAGACTGTACAACCAGCGTGAGATTTTGCTAATCTAACAGGCCAATTGGACAGAATTTTGCACAATATCCTGCCTTTCACCAACTCTATCGATCAATGCCAAGCCGAATAACTGCTTGCATAAGGGCTAGAGATGGACCAACACATTATTGACTTGCTCACTTTGTGTAACTCATTCTCTTGAATAAATCATCAAGTTTTTCTGAAATTTTAATATAACGTACATGATATTTATCGATTTTCGTCCAATTCCGATAACTTCTTGGTGTGTCTTTTTTTTTTTTTTATCTTAGTGTGTACAAAGATTGCTTTATATAAAAGTGGTATTCAAAATAGAAATTGCTGAGAACCTTGCTTAAAAGCATTCGTTTTGTCAGGCAAGGAATAAGAAAGAATACTCTGTAGAGCAACTAAATTTATTAATGTAACTTTCGCTCAATTTATTTATGAAATTACTTACCTAAGAAAGTTTATGGGAATTTCGACCGCCTAATGTGCTATTCAATGCTGGAGAATAAAAAGGGATAAGACAAAAGAACACTTGTATTTTCCTTATAAAAAAAGTTAATAAACAACTGCCTTCTATATCCATGTTGCTCATACCATTAAAAAAATAACTTTAAAAAACCACAATCCCACAAAACATACCTTTGCTATAAAAAGTTAACATCTGTTTAGCAAAATGTAAAGCATTTATATATATATTATTCTCCCATAGAATCTATGAAACATGTGCCTTTTTGCTAAATGAGGTTAATCCAATAAAACAGCCCATACCTCATTATATTAAAATGTTAATGTTTTACATGTAAAAAAAAAATTCTATAGATTAACATTGATTTTTAGGACAGCCTATGGTAACATGAAGCAGGTCTTTAATAAGGAAGTACCTTTTTTGTGCAATTAACTATCAATATATGCATGTGCTGTACCCTGTTTCCATACATCAAATTTTAAATTTCAATATATGAAAGTCCATTGTATATATTTTGAAATGAACACTATGTTATATGTGTTGCTCAAAATATTCAATAAAATTTTCAGTGATAATTTTTAAAAATTAGATTAAAAAGAATTTTAATTGTCAATTTGATTTATTTGCACTATTTAATGATATTTTGTTATTGTGAATTCCAAAAAGGGGTTCACTGTATTTCATCATATTTACAGATTCTCCAAAATTTGAAGGGAATTGAATCTTTTCTTTTTTTTTCTTTGCTATCACCTCCTATTTCCTTGTACAAGTAAAATAATATCATCTATCAGTAAATCACAAAATATGTATCATCATCTTAATTTTCAAAATGCTCAATTTTATTTTCTGGAAATTAAATTTTTCCGTTTTTCCTTTCGCTTTATTGGGGGGGGGGGGGGGGATTACTTGTTTGTGGAATTTGAAATGTCTGGGGAAAATAGAGCATTAAACTACAATAAAATATTTTTTGGCTTACATACTAAGTGTATAAAATTATATAAGATGTATGGGATTTCACAGGTTCATTTGAAAAGTAAATTTTAACTAATGGTTCTCTATAACAAGGTTTTTGAATATGTTTTGAAGGTTGACAGGTCTGACTTGCAGGATTTTTTTTTTTTTTTCCTTGACCTAGCTACAAATATGAATTCTTTTTTTTTTTTTTTTTTTTTTTTTTTAAAAAAAAAGAAGTATTCATTATGTTTCTTAAAAATATGTACTCTATTTTTAGGTAAAGTCATCGATGCTTTTCAAACTATGACTTATGGTATGTATTTTCATGTTTAATTTTCAGATATTCTTTAATAATTACTTTTGTATATATTATTGCAGTTTAATAACATGTTTATTAAATATATATGATCAAATTTTTGTTTTCAGAGGAAATAGAAGGATTCCTTAATAAGGTATGTGTAGAAATCAATATTCATATATACATACATCATTATTAATAAACTATATAGACATATGGCATGTAATTTTGTACATATATAATAGTGCTGTATCAAGTAGCACTTAAGCCATTTACTACTCGGCCAAGTAGTATTTAATAAACATCTGTTTATTATAATATTTTTCTTCAATAATGCATAAAAATAATGAAAATTTTATAGCTACTCTGTATTGGCTGAGTACCAAGTACTTGTGCAGTTGGCCGAGTGGTGAGCAAATACCGAATACTCGCAGTACAGCTCTAATATATAATATGAAATTTATTTAATTTTATGTTATATATATATTTGACCTTACTTTTTTAGAAATGTGGTGTTATGAACAAATTAAACAAAAGGTGTTTAAATACAAAAAGATGTGTCCAGCACAGTGAAGAAGAAAAGATCAAAGTTAGGCAAGCATTTTTGAGGTAAATGTTATGAGAGTCCATATTTTTATGGGTTGAATTTGATTTAACATAGTTCTGTAACACTTTAGGTAGCATTACAAAGCTTTTAACCTTGTAAGTGTCTGAGGGGAAAATTTGTAATGTTATTTTCACTGTTCTTTATAATATACTAATATAAGTTCTTTATAATATACTAAAACAATGTATTTTTCACTATGCATTTAAAGAGAAACCTTATGTCTGTTATAAATGATCTTCATACTTAAAGAAAAAGCTTATAATCTATAATTATACAAATTATTTAAATCTTTATTAGGGACAAACAATCATGAAAATACATTCATGAACGTTATAGGGTTAAATAACCTGGTTTATTTTTAAGAGGACAAAATATTTTCCTTGGAACAAACCCGTCTTTGAATTTATATATTTTTATTTTTTTGAAAGGTTCCCTCTTTTTACATTATTTTCTAATCAATTTTTGGTGCTATTCTATATTTTTTTTGTTTATTATTATTATTATTATTATTGATTAACTTTTTGCATTGCTGACTTATGGTCACTTAATTTTTTAATCAGATTACTGTAGTTTTATTGCAGATGCTTTTATATATAGTCTGCGTAAAAAAATCACAAGGTCAAGTAATTTTCATGTTTATTTAATACACTCCTGCTCAAAAGTTTACCAAGATTTGCAAACAACCAGTTTTTCTCGATTTAAAAACTTATCTCTCTATAAAATGTTTTCAGACATTGGATATTTAAAGAACTAGATCTTCTCATGTTTTTCAATGAAGATTGGCTTACGACAACATTTAGGGGACCAGTAACAAATTGAGCAAAATCAATAATGTTTGTGATCACTCTGTATCCTTAAATGAACAATATGATCTGTAACTTGAGGACACTGGCGTATCCAAATTGGGGGTAATGGGGGATAATTACCCCCCCCCTCCCCTATCCAAACTGGGAAGGACTAAATAAAATAAAGTGGTGATTTAAAAAACTAATCAACTCGCCATTTTTCCTTGACCATTAGTAAATTGCTAAAAGCTTTAAAAAAAAAAAAAAATCAAAACGAGTAAATTTTGTATTTTAGTAACCGAAACAATTGCAGAAAAGTGGCATGTAAATTGAAAAGATCTAACATAAGTTGAATCAATTTTTAGATCTATCCCTTGATGTGTTGATTAAACAATTTTAAGCATAGCACGGAAGAATATTTATTTAATTTATGGGGGACAAATAGAGCTTTTCTACAATGAATAACAGAAGCAGATTATAAATTAACAAAAATGGAAACATAGCAGTAGTAAATTTAGAGTGATTTCATAATGTTGGGCTTTTTCTGGGAATTCAGAAGAAGTTTAAACTAAAAATCAGTTACATAAAAGGCATAATAAGAGAATGAGATAGAAGGTTAAAGTAACAGTAAAATTATAAGTTAAGTTAGAAACTCGGAAAGACATATTACAAGATCTTTAAGGGTGAGGAATCACATATTATTCAACCATGTTTTTTGTGACCATGGGAGTCTCTGTGCATGTGCTGATTCAATGAATCCAGTGTTAAAATAGAGGTGATAACCCTAGTGGTTGAGAGAAAATAAATGATAAGGGAATGCCAAATGATTAGGTGTTAACAAATCCCAGCCCGGTCGGTCAATTTGGCATTCCTCTAAGCTTTAGAATCGTCTTCAGTGCTGGACGTGGAAAGCATGATTGAACAATAAAAATACTTCTTAAGCTCTAAAGCAGTTAGGAATAGTGAGAGGAACAATGAAAACATTGACACATTAAAATATTTCTGTAAATTACAGCTTCTTTAACTATATGCCAGTAATCTTTATTATATGACAGTTTAAAAGAAGAATGACTGACTTTTTGATTAGAAGACAGAGATTTTTTGTGAATTCATGATCACTATTTATAGTCGATTTGCAATTTTTGAAGAAATAAATCACAAAAAAAAAAATCTCTACTCTTATAACTCTGTGACTTCAACGTACCTTCTTGACCCGACTTTTGTCTACGACACTTTCTTATGAGTCAGATTTGCACATGCCAAAATAATCATCCAGAAAAAATGTTTAATTAAAGATTAATTTTCTAAAATATTTTCTTTTTAACTGTATAAAATATATTTTTTTGGAACAGTGAACTCATGATCACACTATTTAAAGCCAATTTCCAAATTTTGTTAAAGTTTGCGATTTTGTAAGCTGTTTTTGACTCCAGTCCAGAAACCATGTGATTAAGGCATGGTTGGATTACCTCTCCCATGATTTGTGTCTGGATACGCCACTGCTTGAGGATATGTTGATATAAACCCAGTACAATTTGAGGATGAATTTGTGTGACGATAACATATCCAATAACGAAGATATAAGCTTTTGTTTTAAAACTCCAAAAGAAATCAACATGTTTTTTATTTATAATATACAGAGTTTTGAATGAAAATCATTCCTACTTTCAGATAAATTAAAAAAAAAAAAACTTTTGAAACAATATACTGCAATCGGAATACAAATATCTTAAATATCTCATGAAATATGAGCATTTTTATGAAAAATATTTTCACTGCGCATGTGAGAAAGGTAGACAAATTTTTATTATATAGGTTGAAAACTAGATATATTGGACAACTTTTGTCAAAAGTTTATTTGACTAGAGTAAAATTTAAGCAAATTATTGGCAAAAGAATGAGCTAGATTTTAGATATTTTTCCAAAGTTGAAATTTCATAAGGAGTTTTTCACATGCATCGTAATTAATTTGAAGATCCAATTATTTTCAACCTGTTTAAAAAAGTTTTTGTGAAAAACCCATTATGATCTCACAGATCTTAGTAAATAAACAAAATTATATTAGTGTTACCAGCTTATAAGGGGTTTTTCACAAAAAAGTACTTTTGGAGCAAGTTTGAAATAATTGGTTCTTCAAATTAATTACGCGGTTTGTGAAAAACCTCTTATGAAATTTCAACTCTGGAAAAATACCTCTTTCTTTTTCCAACACTTTGCTTAATTTACTCTATTCAAATGAGCTTTTGACAGAAGTTGCTCCAATATATCTAGCTTTTCAATCTGTGTAATAAATATTTTCTATATTTTGTGCATGCACAGTGAAAACATTTTTCATAAAAATGCTCATACTTCATAAGTATTTATGATACTTATATTCCAATTGCAGTATATTGTTTCAAAAGTACTTTTTCAATTTATCTGAAAGTGGGATTTTCGATTAAAACTCTGTATATTATAAATAAAAAACATGCTGATTTTTTAAAAATTTTAAATAAATGCTTATACAGTATATCTTTATAACACAATTCTCTATATAACGCATAACTTCTCAAACATAAACAATGGATTTTGCAATTAACCCTTTAACTGTCAGTTATTTTGTTGATTTGGGTACATAAATTGTCAAATTTTTTTATTGCAAAAATAAAATGTTTAGTACAAAATAAAATATACTTAGTAGTTAAAAATTGATATTTTTAATTACATGCATAAAATTTTTAAGGTTTTGTAGCCTCTTGAGGCGGTTGCCACTTAGAGTGGCAGTGGTAAAGTTTGCTTCTAGTGGAGCATTATTTTCTAAAAATTAAAAAAAATAATAATAATTTAATTATTTTCTAAAAAAATAAATAAAAATAAATACCTATTAGTAGTTCAGTATTTCAGTTTTGTGTGGTATACCTGGAAACACTCTTCCAAGCACAAACCAACTCCACAATCAGTACACCAGAATTGTGTTTCCTTCCTTATCTTTTTCCCATTTGCATCCTTTTTTGAACAACAAACTTTGCACTGTGTTGTAGGCTCATGTTTTGCAGAAGTAGGAGAAATATGGGATATAAAGTGTCATTCAGTAAGACGGGCAGGGTTATCTAATTGTAGGTGGTCTGCCACGATTCTTTTGTCTAGAAGCTGCATCATCATATTTATGTAAAAGCTCTTCTACAACTTGGATTCCAAATTCTAAAGTTTCCCAATGTAGCGAGCAACTATTGCCTCCATGCATCTGCTCTTGTGCGCATTGTGATCTGCGCATGTGCTAGTCCTGCCTGTTAACCACTCGCGACTTAATGTAAACAGTGTGTTCCTTGTTGTCATGTAATAAACACCTGTCTCTCTAGCTGTGCCTGTTTCGTAGTCATCGCGACATGGTGTCAGAAGTAAAATTAACCTTTATAATGTAAAATGCCTGACACAGAAACAACATCACAGACTGATACTGGAATGAGTGGTTTAAAACCGGCCCAACCATTAAAAATTCAGCCGTTTGATATGTCAGAAGTATGGAAAGACTTCAAGCAACAGTTCAACTGGTATTCTATCGCTACGAATTTGAAAGCGAAACCAGCTGAAGTACAAGCTGCTGTGTTGATGACTACTATTGGAACTGAAGCTATAAATATCTTTAACACATTTAAATTAACGGATGAAGAAGGTAAAGATATAGATATTATTCTTCAAAAATTCGAAGATCATTTTGTACCGAAGAAGAATGAATCATTTACTAGATGGAATTTCTTTCGTTTAAAGCAAGGAACAGAACATTCGATGAATTCCTAACAGAAATAAAAATGAAAATTCAAGGTTGTAACTTTGGAGATTTATCGGATGGGCTTCTCAGAGACAAAATAGTATATGGAATTAAAAACGATAGTGTTCGTGAAAAGCTGTTGACGGAAGAAGATTTAACATTAGCAAAGGCTATTCAAATTTGTAGAATTTCTGAACAAGCTTCAAAACAACTTGAAGAATTCAAGCACCCAAAACCAGAAGTAGATCGTATAGACCGAGTAAAGTTTAAAAAGAGTGCGGAAAAGTTTAAACAGTCCGGCTCATCTGGCAACAGGGGTGGATTTAAAAACAAAAGTTTTGATTGTCAGCGGTGTGGTAAGAAACATGGCGCTAAATCGTGTCCTGCATATAATAAAAGATGTCGGAAATGTCATAAGGTAGGCCATTTCTATAATTTTTGTAAATCTAAAAATATTAATATTATTGATGATTTTGAGAACAGAAATTTTAACCACAGTGCTAGTAATGACTCTGTTCCTGACAATGAATCAAAAATGTATTTAGATGCTATTCACTTAAATTGTGATGTTAATTCTGTAGAGAATGATTGGTATGAAACAGTAAATATCTGTAACAAATCCTTAAAAGTTAAATTAGATACAGGAGCTCAATGTAATGTTTTGAGTTATCATTTAGCTAAAGAATTAAACATCCCTATTGTCAAAACAAAAGTAAATAAATTGATTTCATTCAGTAATCATGAATTGAAAGTAATAGGGGAAATTAATGTTACAGGTAAAATTAAGAACAAAACTGTAAATTTAAAATTTATTGTCCCTGAAGGTAATGTGAAATCAGTCATAGGTGGTGAAACTTGTGTACAATTAGGCCTAATAAAAAGAATTTTGGCTACAGAAAATGAGATAGTTCCACCAGACTGGAAAACAAAAATTTATGAAGGATTAGGTTGTCTTAAAGACTTTGAATATGATATAGATGTTAATGAAAATGTAGAATTTGACGTGTCACCCACCAGAAAAATACCATATGCTATTGAAAAAGCTGTGAAAAAAGAAATTGACCGAATGGTAGAATTAGATGTTATCGAACCAATTACTGAGCCAAGTTACTGTGTAAGTCCATTAGTAATTGTTAAAAAAAAAATGGTAAATTAAGGGTATGCATAGATCCGTCTAAATTAAATAAACATGTTAAAAGACGTCATTTTCCTTTACGAACAATTGAGGAAATTGCAGGGAAAATACAGGGAGCAAGATATTTTGCTTTATTAGATTGCAAAAGAGGATTTTGGCAAATTCCTGTCACGCGTAGAACGTCCAAATATCCCACTTCTGACACCATGTCAGCTGAAAGAGCAGTTCAAGCATCAAAAACTGTTCTCGAAAGATGTCTCAGAGACAATAGTGATGTTGCTTTAGCTTTGTTAAATATAAGAAACACTCCGAGAGAAAACAATTTGATGTCAATTAACCAACGTCTACTGAGCAGAACAACCAGATCACTGCTACCTGCTACTAAACAAGCGTTGATGCCTAAAGTTGTTGAGAATGCTTCTGAATTATTGAAGGCGGCAAGAATGAAGAAAACAGAGTTTGCAAATCGACACACGAAAAATTCATCGTATACTATCAGTCCGGGTGATCGTGTCAGAGTGCAAACAGATCATAAAAATTGGGTAGGAGGAGAGATTGAAAGCATGGTCAATCCTCGATCAGCTATCATCAAAAGTGGAGATAAGTGTTGGAGACGTAATACTATCCAAATAGAGCCTACAGTTGCTGAACTTCCTGTGCCCCATAAATGTGTGACAAACTTTAAGTTCACTGAGCCAACCAGCGAAGTACATTCATCACCACCACCTCAATCATCAGTGTCACCACCGTCCCAATCATCGGTGTCGCCAGTTCCAGCAACTTTGCCTAAGAGTGACTGTAATCCTAAAACTGTACAAACCAGATCAGGCCGTATTATCCGCCCACCTAAGAAATTGAACTTATAAACTCTCTTTGTGATGTAATATAATTAAATGTTTGTTTTCTATTTTCAGGGGAGATGTAGCGAGCAACTATTGCCTCCATGCATCTGCTCTTGTGCGCATTGTGATCTGCGCATGTGCTAGTCCTGCCTGTTAACCGCTCGCGACTTAATGTAAACAGTGTATTCCTTGTTGTCATGTAATAAACACCTGTCTCTCTAGCTGTGCCTGTTTCGTAGTCATCGCGACACCCAACTAAATTTTTATAGAGCAAAAATGAGTTCCAGAGTACCTTGTATAATAAATGTAAAAATATCTTTTTATAATATATTTTCTGACGCTTTCGGATTGTCGAATGAAAGGATATTTCCTGATCACAATGATCTACACCACCCATAGTTAGATTGTAGTCAGAAACAATCTTTGGCTTGAGTATATCTTCATTTTTTTTTTTTTTTTTGATGCTGATAATAGAAGTATCATGAATACTACTCATCAAACACACATCCTTCTTATCTTTCCACCTTATAGTCAAAATCTTACCTTTTTGAAAAGCTATGATTTGACCTTTTTGTAATTTTCTTTTAGTGAATTCTGTAGGTAAATCTCGTCTGTTTATCCTTACCGTGCCATAAATATCTTTTTTTTGGGGGGCTATAAGTAAATCTGCAAGCTCGGGTGACATGTAATATTTATCTACAGTTACACAATAACCATTTCCAAGAAAGCGATTCAATAGGTGCATGACGACTTTTGTAGAAAGTCCATAATTTGTATGCAATTCATTGAAGACAGTACTATTTCCTGTATAGATAATGAAGTCACAAATATACCCTGTTTCAGCCTCACAAAGTATAAAAAATTTTATTCGTGTTTGATTGGAATATATTGTTTCCAAGATAACCTTCCTTTATAAGGCATCAAGCTTTCATCTACAGATACATCTCTTTCTGGTATGTAAAAATTATAAAATTTTTGCCATAAATTTTCTATCACATTATGCAGCTTTCAAAGTTTTGGATTTGGAAAATCTTTTTTTTTTTTTAGCTTCATTATTGCAAAAATGTAAATATTGAAAAAGCCAAATAAAACAATTTACAGGCATTACTTTTGAGTAAACTGGAGTGGGCAAAACCCTTCAATGAGACCAGTACATAGCCTGATTTATTTTCCGGACAATACCTTGAAGAATTATTAGCCCAAAGAATAGCTTCATTTCTCTGTCATTTGTAGAGATCCATTTTTTACTGCAGGATATCTTTGCCCAATTTCCTCTTCTTTCTTGTTCTGCATAGTTGTTTGTTTCTTTGACAAATATATCTATTAGATTTGAATCCAGAAACATTTCTAATATATCTAAAGGAGTGTAGTTTATGTTTACAGGAAAAGTTACACCTGGAGTACCTGTAAAAGGGAACTGAAAAGGCCTGATAGGCCAGAAGCAGTTATTTCATACCAGTCTCTTGCATTTCCTATATCATCATCACCTCTATCAGCTGATTCACTGCTATATTCGATGTCACTCTCCTCAGTTTCACTTGGATCACGAGTATCGATGCCTTCAAAATCTTCATCTTTGGTTGAAGAATCTAAATCATCTATATAATGTTTCAAAGAACTAGATGCCATTTTGCAACAAAAAAATGCTGCACACTTTGAACACAAACCTGTATCCTTTGAAACCTTCAGTAAAGTGCTGCCACCATTGAATTGAGTGCAAATTAACTTTTCCCGAGATAGATTTGGGTTTGACAAAGAGATGAAGCTGAAATAAACTTCTCCCGACATATATTCGGGTATAACAATACGATGCACTCCAAAAAAAAAAAAAAACTACCCCGAGTAATACTTGGGCATGACAGTTAAAAGGTTAAAAAATATTTTGTAAAAAACTTACTTTGTAGAGAACTTAGTGTGATACATTTGTTTTTATCTCCTTAATTCAAACCTTTTTAATGAAAAAACTTCTTTCATTACATTTTTTTTTCTTTTTGAAAATGAGTCATAATGAATGATTTGCCACAGGCATATATGAAGTATTTTTCTAAACTAAATTTAACTATGAAACTTATGATACACCCAACTACTGTTCAAAGGAATGTAACTTAAAAATACCCTACTCTATTTTGATATGTTTCAACATATTTGATCATGTTTACAAGGTAAATTTAATGATGTGTGAAAGATTGATCTATATAATGTAAAACCTTGTGTTTTTTAGGTTTGCGTTATGAAGATCTTCTATTGTATCTTTGTTATTTAGCAGGCTACCATCACGCAAATTCATCCACATATTATTCTGAGTCTATATTAACATATCCTAAAGTTACAGAACATTTCTTTTGTTTAATGACACAGGGTAATAGATGACTAGAACGAGGTGGAGTTTTCCTTTGTTTGTGGGGAAATGCTGCACTATGATTGGCTATAGTCCTTTATTTGTGGGGTAAATTAAGACTCCTATAGGTTAAATTTCATCATGACGTTGAATGATGACAGAAAGTCAAGTCGTCAATCACAAACATTATTGATTTTGCTCAGTTTCTTACCAGCCCTCTAAATATTGTCTTAAACCAATCTTAAACTCAAAAAACATGAGGAAGATGCAGTTCTTTAAATACTCAATATTTGAAAACTTTTAATCGAGACATAAGCTTTTAAATTGAAAAAAAACTGATTGTTTGAAAATCTTGCTAAACTTTTGAGTGGGCGTGTATTTTGAAATATAAATTATAATTGAACCGGAACCAGGTCTTTATTTGCATGGGAATGCAGTTCTCATACTTTTTTATTTCAGTGATTTTTTACATAGTTGGTAGGATGCATAGGAACTCATTAATATTGTATATTGGAACTCATTCAAATGCATCATTTTTGGAAAAACAAAGACCCTGAATTGTTATCTTTCTCCTCTACAGTTCTTTTATTATTTTCTTAATTTTATTATTCTACATGTAATGTAACTTGATACACAATTTTTTCCTTCTGTTTACCCTTCTCAGGTGGAGACTGGTAGTGTTGGGGTTTAGGCCAATTGTCTATACTTGTGACCTGAGTCTAAGGGGAATGCCCTCCATGGGGATCTTTCTAAGGGGTCCTAATCCGTATTTATGCAAGTTTATGAGAAAACTATGGAAAAATCCAAATGGCTAGGCCCATGAGCCCATTTAGAAATCAAAAGCTTTGAGTACAAAACCACTAACTCAAGGGAATTGTTAGAATTAACTGTAAATGAAAAACAGTTTGTGTTCTTATTTTTTTACTGAGCATCCAATTGCAAGCATATGTAACTGACTCAGTTTCAAGTTACATGTATTAAATGAAATGTCAAAAACAGAAAAGTAAATAGTAGAATATAAGCAAGTTTTTCTCCCCAACAAAATTAAAGTTTACCGTATTCCAGTTAGCATTATAGACAATACTCATTATAGAGGGGTTTACAAAACTGACAAGTCTTCTTGTATCTGTGGGATAGAATGGTTGATATGGCAGTGGGGCACCAGGATATTCCTGTCCTGCAAAGTACTTCTATTGTCCTCCAAATGTATTAGACTGTCACACTATATGTGGATCCCTTTGCAAAATATGTCCTTGGTTGGCTATAACTCTAATAAATAGGCTGTGTGTATATACTTGTATTACTAAACAGTGTGTGTATGGATGACTCCCATCTTCGTCATTCTACATCATAATGATGATTTTTTTTCATTTTATCCCACAAACAGTCGGCCTATAGCGAATCATAGCATAGAATTTTCTTACAAACATTGTAAGCACTTCCTCTTATGAGTCATCCATTGAAGTTTTATGGAGGAATCTTGGCAGATGACAGGTGATAAGCTTAGCTACTCCTCAGGTACATATTACCTTTTTCAATTTCACAAATTATAAAGCATATTGTAGTTATTTTCACAATATAGATTTCTGTATTCCAGTTAGCAGTGCAGACAGGCTGTGCCCCCCCCTCCCGGCGCCCTAGCTGGCACCATCCCTAGTTCCAAGGTGTATTGGGCTATCACACTATATAAGGATCCCCTTGCACAATATGCCTTTGATCAGCTATAACCTGAATAAATCAGCTGTGTGTGTTTTCTAAAATGATGGGTTTATGTAAGCTTTATGGGTTTGTTTCTGCAGATGACAGGTGATAAGCCTAGCTATTACTAAGGTGTATTACACTTTTCAATTTTATAAATTATAAAGCATATTGTAGTTGATTTCATATTATAGATTTCTATATTCTGGTTAGTGTTGTGGACAGGATTTAATGTAATTGACAGTCTTCTTGTATCTGTAAGATGGAGTCTTTGATGCAGCTGTGAGATATCATGATATTCCGGTCTGCCCCATAAGTTGATCGTCCCCATGATGTATTGAACTGTCACACTATATAAGGATCTCCTTGCACAATATGTCTTTAGTTGGCTGTAATTAGTAAGCTGTGTATTTACTTATCTTCTCAAATGGTGAGTGTATTTAATCTTATGGGGTTATCTTAGCAGATGACAGGTAATAAACCTAGTTACTACTATGGTGCATTACCTTTGCAATTTTACAAATTATATAGCATATTTTAATTATTTTAATATTATAGATTTCCATATTTCAGTAGCATTGCAAACAGTGGTTCTCACTGCTGACAGTCTTCTTGCCTCTGTGAAACGAAAGTTTGGCACAGCAGTAGGATAGTTGGACATCCCTGTCCCATTCAGTGTTTCTGTTGTCCCTAAGGTGTATTAAACTATCACACTTCATGGTAATCCCCTTGCACATTAAGTGTGGGGTTGGCTCATCCTTAATACACAGGCTGTGGATGTATTTAAGCTCTATGGGGTTGTCTCAGCCGATGACATGTGATAAAAACTATCTACTACTAAAGTGCATTTAACATTTTTAATTTTATAAATTATAAAGCATATTGTAGATTT
The DNA here is from genome assembly GCA_963930645.1 of Salticus scenicus. NCBI lineage: Eukaryota > Metazoa > Arthropoda > Arachnida > Araneae > Salticidae > Salticus > Salticus scenicus. The sequence continues at coordinate 128,330,400 of OZ005651.1, read as the reverse complement.
TTAACATTATAGATTTCTGCATTTTGGTTAGCATGTGCCATCTTGTTCATTATGCATCTATGAACTTAATATCGGAAAATTTTTATAATTGTTTTCAGCTTATTTAATTGTAGAAAGTATATGTGACATATTCCTTTAAAAATAGTGATAAGTATTGTATGTTAAAAAAAATTAGAAATGTTGGCAGCTATGTGAAAGAAAAAAAAACTGTCTATTTTATATATGCTAATTTTTATTCACACTTTTATTACCTTCCTGTAAAATCACTAATTTTACATCTTTGATAAGCAATTTGCCAAACCTGAACAATCCTTTGGGTTACTGTGTATTTTGCTTTATCCATGTGCTAAAACCATTGAGTTTGATCCTCTGGCTGTATTGCTTATTTTTTATTTTCCCTGTTGCCAATGGGTGTGTGGTAAGCGTATGGTGCTTTTTAGGCGGAATATGGTTTGAAAAGGTAGTTATGTTTAATACATCGAGAAGGAAAATGAGTTTATTACTGAATCTATCTATATAAAATCAAAAATAGTATTTTTTACATCATGTAATTAAAAGTCAAATTTGTTAAGAAGAAATTCTGAAACAGTATCAGAAATTAAAACTAGTGATTTAAGCAGATTCACCACCAACATGAATCAATGCGTGTGTAATTCTCAATATGCTTGTGATATATGCTCTAAAGGGTTTTCTAAAATGATTTATGCATACTCTCATCTACTTAAAATCAGACATTTGTGAAATATGTTCCAGAAGATTTTGCAATTCTCGATAAATACGTTCTAAAAGATTTTGCAATTCTCGATATGTGTGTGAGATAGGTCTAAAGGATTTTCTAAAGAGAAATATAAAAGAAATATTTACTCCCTCATACAGAAGAAAAGACATACATATGTGGAATAGGTTCTAAAGGATTTTCCATATAAATGAAAATATTAAGTCATGTATGTTTGTAATGTGTCCTAAAGGATTTTCTGAAAAACAGTGTTTAAATGATAATCTACACATCCAAATAGAGGTTATATCATCTTTCTCATATTTTTTATTGTTATAATATCTGGAATATGAAATTGCATGTGTGTGTAATGTTTTCTAAAAAAAAAAAAAAAAAAAAACAGTGTTTAAATGATCATCTACACATTCAAATAGAGGAAATATCATCTTTTTCATATTTTTTATTATAATATCTAGAATATGAAATTACATGTGTGTGTAATGTGTTTTGAAGGATTTTCTGAAAAACAGTGTTTAAATGATCATCCACACATCCAAATATGAAATATAAGATTTGTGTGTTTTTAGATACATTTTACCATGTTTTTATTAACTTCGATTCTTGTTTGTGTGTTTGTCAGGGACAAATCTTGCAATCGATTTTTAACTAACTTCCCGACTAGCTAGATATTTGAAATTTTCAGAACAGCTCACAACACGGTGACAATACATTTTTCTAATAATTTTAGTCAACTATTTCAAGTCCCGCTGCCTTCGGCAGCGCTATATGATTCGACAGAAAATTTATTTAACTAACTTCCCGACTAGCTAGACATTTGAAACTTTCAGAATAGTTCAGAACACGGTGAAAATGCATTTTCTTAATACCTTTAGCCAACTGCTTCGGGTTCCTGCTGCCTTCGGCAGCGTTACCAGTACAAAGCTTGCAATCGATTTTTCACTAACTTCCCGACTAGCTAGATATTTGAAACTTTCAGGATAGCTCAGAACACGGTGGCAATACATTTTTTTTAATACTTTTAGTCAACTGTTTCAGGTCCCTACTGCTTTCGGCAGCGTTCATATGATTCAACAGAAAATTCATTTAACTAACTTCCCGAGTAGCTAGACATTTGAAACTTTCAGAATAGTTCAGAATACGGTGAAAATGCTTTTTAAAAATATTTTTATCCAATTGCTTCGGGACCCTGCTGCCTTCGGCAGCATTTCCAGTACAAAGCTTGCAATCAACTTTTAACTAACTTCCCGGCTAGATAGCCATTTGAAACTTTTATAATAGCTCAAAAGACGATAGCAAGGAATTTTTTTAACACTTTTATCCAATTGCTGGGGTTCCAGCTGCCTTCAGTAGCGTTTATATGATTCAACAGAAAATTTAAAAACATGGTTTATAAAAAAAAATTTATCTTATAATTATTCTTTAATAAAGGTCATATTCATCAATCCACAATGCTAATAATTTATTTATTATTTAACATAAATATCTATACATGATTTAAAATACATATAAATAATTTGATTTATAAAAAGTTTTTCAGATACAAATAAGAGTTCATCATTTATTTATAATGTGTTTTAACATTTCCCTAACATTAAATATTTTTATAGGTCAAATTTTCGACATTCAGCTTTTACTATAATTACATGTTTTGAGTTCTCCCAAATTCAAAAATCAGTTTTTTAGTGAATGAACTGTGTGTTATCAGTATAAATCAAAAACAGATGACAGTGTAATATAAATTCCAAATTTCTCATTTTAAATCTGTATATCACATGATGATTATAATTGGAAATTGTTACTGAAATCACACAATTGGTTTGAATACAGTACAATTTTAAACTGTCTAGTTAATATAATTTTTAAATTTAAAATAATACTAAAAGTATTAAATGAATTTTTAAGATTTTATCAAAACAGATTTTTTAAAGATAATATGTTGGTAAAAATAAACAACTGAATAATAATACTAAATAAATAAGTAAAGTAAAATTAAATTGGATATGTCGATAAAGTAGGGTATTTTTTTTTTTTTTTTCCTTGTCTCAGGTCAGTAGACACCCAGCAGAAGATCATCTAAAATATGGATATCAATGTAGATTTTTTTCCCCTCTTCTTTTAAGAACTGAACAATATTTTTCTTGTAAAACCAGAGTTTTATCTATTAAGTTTTTTATCAAGTATTCTGAAAATTGAAAATAGAGAAATGTCTAAGTGTCAGGCCTTTCCTTCTCCTTAAGAATGTAGGGCATAAAAGACTGTTCTGTTTCTAAGAATATGTGCATTAGTGTACTTAAAAACTAATTAAAAGAATGGTGCAGAAAAATTTTATTGATCTAAATCATATGGTATATATTTACACATTTCAGAAATATTTTCAGAAACTAAAACATAATTAACTGATTCATGTAAGTAAGATTAATGTATGCAACACCTAAATTGGGATCTATACAATATAATTTATTTTCTTCTTATAGTATTGTAAACAAGCATATTAAACAGTACAGTTCTGTCAATAATTTTTATTTAATTACTTTTTTTTTTTTTTTTTTTTTTTTTTTTTTTTAAGCAGAATTATCATTTTTTAAAATATAATAATGTTAATGTATTCAAAAGCAAAGTTTTTATTTGTATAAGATCTATTTCATAAATCTTATTTTATATTCCAAGGAAATCAGTAAGGGAAAAATCTTAAATCCAAAAAATATCAAACATCTAGTACAATAGATTACATATGATGTTTACATTATATAATTTTTGTTGTTGTTTATTCTAGACTTACTGATGTTTAATGGGATACTGCATAATTAGATTGACTGCAGTTCTAACAATTAATGCATATCAATCTAATATTTATTAAATATTTATTTATAACTAATACCTATTTATTTTTAATTTTTCATTTGACTCATATTCAGATTTTAAAAAGGGCTACTTTTGGAAGTATTTTATATATGTTGATTATTTCAGTTTATCTGTAGTATATTCTGATAGAGCAAATACTTCCATCGTAGGACCTATTATTTGGAACTTTAAACTTCAGAAAATCTGAAATTCATTCTAGAATTTATTAATTTTTCTTTTCTTTTCTATAACTAAAAAATAAATTTCTTGTAAATAAATTTCTTATTTCTTGAGCCCACCTGGGCCCAATGTCAAAAACCCGGGTTATTTGGGGGGTTTCATGAAAAACCCGGGTTCTTTCGGGTTTTACATGAGAAATCTGAGTTCCCAAATTTTTTCAAATTTACATCTTTTACTCCTTTACATCTTTCAACTTTTACATCTTAATCTAACCATATAACATAACATGTAAATCTAAACTGATCATTTTTCAATGAAATCACATGAAGGAAAACTGGAAAACACAATTTAATTTAAAAGTTAAATATTTCATACCTACTTATTAGTAATGTTGAATAGTCGATACAACTGCAGTTAAACTTCTTTCATTTCATATATTATTTTTTTAAGATGTTAATTATATATAAATAATAATATTAATTATATGCATATTCAATTATAATTTATCTATATACAAAATTCCGGTTTGAAAAAAATAAAACTTAAGCATTACACCCACGTGTTTTATTATATATAAATTGTAAAAAATTACAGAAGATTTGGTATTTTGTTAATCTAGAATTGGTCTTCTTCTTCTGTGGAAAATGGGTGTTTAGCTCGAAGATGACGATAAACTTTTAAGAGTTTCGTAGCTGTATTAAGTCCTAGACGATTACGTAGTTTGTTCCAAACTAATCCAAATGTAGAGAAATATCTCTCAATTGATGCAGATGAAGCTGGTGCTGAGTGTAAACCGAAAAAAAACTTTCCAAATCCAGGAGGAAATTTTGAATTTTGCTCACACTTTTTTTGCCATGATCTGCCACCATTTTTTAGAAGAAAATTTTTCTACAACGTTCTCGGGCATCATGGAAGCAGGAAAATAATCGGGGTCATTTATTTTGAAAGCTAAAATGCATGGTAAAAATTCAGGGTGGTGATCAGCTAACCACATTTCTGCCGAATCTTCTTGCTCTTTACTCAAGTGATTTCCTTTAAATTTGGGATCTGTGAGGTTGGCTAAAATGTGTGGTGGTTGAATTGCCTGTGCAAATCTTTTCTTGAAAGAATCACGATAAGGCTCCAGAAGTTTGGAAGATAATAGTTCTAGCCATATTTCAACAGCCTCTGAAATACATGTCGTTTCTTTCTGAAACTTATCAAGTGCATTTCCAACAACTGACAATTGTTTTTCAAGATGAACAGCTTCTCGATACAGACCCACACTATTTAAGAGTTTGGCGATATTTGAAGAGATTTCTTGACTGTGTTCAAGGGTTATTTCTCTATATGATAGTTAAATACAAATGGCTTCACAGAGTCTACATGGGAATTCCATCGAGTATCATTTGGTATTTATGGCTTATGGCCTCCTTGCTCTTCAAGCCAGCCATGTGCCCGATGTACATTCCTAAAATATTTGTTTACCTCCACAATGCGAGACATTACTGTATTCGGTGATACTTCTTTTTCAACCAAATTTAACAAATGAGCTGGACATCCATAAGTGATTAGATTTGGATATTTTTCCCTTAAAATATTCCACATTTTCTCCATTTTGTTCTCATTATCAGTTACTACTGCGAAAATGTCAGCGTGTAAATTTTCATGGCATTCTTTTATTGCTGCTTCTGCAATTGAAGCACATTGCTCAAATGTCTTTTTCTGTGACTCAGCATCACACATTTTCAGTAAATAACTTTCTGTCCCATTATGGATAGTGACAGCTTGAATGGGGTCATTTTTAACATTTGACCAGCCATCCAATGTCAGTGTTAAACTGGAATTCTGCACTTTTTGTTCGAGAACCATATCTACTTGCTGATTTGCATCATCTAAAAGTCTTCCACTGATATCTTTTGCTGATGGTGGTTTATATTCAGGTCTTAATAGTTCAAGCATATGTTTGAAGGTATCATGTTCAGCTACATTGAAAGGTATATTGGTTGCATAAAAGAACATTGATACTGCCTGGTCAAATTTTCTTTTTTGTTCTTCAGTTGTCTTGACCACAAAATCACTTACTGAACGTTGTACTATCACTCTGTCAGCAGATGATGAGGTAGAAGGTACACTAATACTAGTAGAAGTTGTACAAAATGAGGTTTCTGTGTCAGGCATTGTAAGCACAGGATGCTGATTTTCAGAATGAGGTTGCTGACTTGTAGTGATTCTCTTTCCTGGACATTTCTTAAGATGGGCTTTTATTCTTTCTATTTTGCAGCTAAACAATAAATCACAATGTTTACACTTGCATTTTGAGTCACCATCAATTTTTGTTACTTCTAACCATTCACTTGCTAATTTTCTTCCACTTCCTTGTACTTTTGGCATGTTTATTTTTATGTGTATCTTTATTTTTACACACTGAATCTAAAATTTAAAACAATTGTCTATATAACACTTTTTTCTTAAACAAAACACAAGCATAGGCTAAATACAGGGATACAAGTAGATCAACTTTGTGCATTAGCTAAACAAAGAAGTTATTTGTTTGCTCGAAAGAACCAATCAGCACAGCACAAAGATTTGAAAAATGGATTTCCCTACTTGATAAACCAATCAGCATCAAGCTACTATCAGAAAGGGTAATCCCCTGCTATTTGGGCCAATTGCAGTCCAATTAATGAAGAATACAATATCTGAATACTTTAACTAAAATTTTTTGTTATCATTTTACAAAAAAAAATGTAACTTTATATATTTTATTGTATTAACTTTCTATAATTAGCAAAATATGCTATTAAAAAAAAAATGGTTATATTATTTTATTAATTGTAATTTTTGAAATTTATTATAGCATTCTGCTTCATTTTTAGAAAATCCTTCTTTCAAATAAAAATTGTGACATCTTAAAAAATAATAATAAATTATAAATGATTAATAATTAATTTATAAATAATTAAAAAATAATCATAAAAATTAATAGCCATCTTGTTTGAAATAAAAATTATGAATGAATATAATATATAGTGAATTATGAAAAAACCCACTTTCTGGGTTTTTTCGGGCTGGGCCCACTTTGGCGAATCCTGTAAATTAGCCTGTTTTTCTTTAAGGTAAGCACTAACACCCTTTTTGCTTTCAATCATAACATTTGTGTTATCATATAAAACGCTAAACTATTTTCCCAAGGATATGCTGTAGAAGTTCTTTTATTATTAGATCAGCAGTATTTTTACCAGTACTTTCTTCATTTAAAATAGGAAGTGAAAACAAAGTACAGCTCACCTGTTCTGCTTCGTCATCAAAATATGAAACTACTAGGGGATACATCTGATTATCAGTAGAATTGTTGCTTCCATCAGTGGCAATTGAAAAGGGAGCTATTTTCAAAGATTCTGAATTGTTTAGAAGATTCATTTGCAATTTCTTTCACTAAATATCCAGATTTAATTCTCCCACATGCATATTTCTTGACTTCGGTTGAGTATGGAAACATGACCATTAATAATTTTGACACGTAATCGGCTGCCACCATCAGAATATTGTGTTCCAATAGGAATCCCGTAAGTAAACGTTCTGCCTTTATTGTTTGATTACCGGATGCTGATCCCATGAAATAAAATGTTTTTGAATTGTTCCTTGCTTTATTAAGAGCTGTTATATGTTTAGCAGTTTTAGCAAGCAGCATGATATCAGATTGTTCCCCATGTGATATCGCTAGGTCACAACAGCATACGGTGCAAAAGGCAAATAAATCATCTTTTGTTGATTTCTTAATGAAATCATATTCTTAAAAATATTCAGAATGAAAACTTTGAGTTCTTCGTACTTAGACATGTTTAGCAGCTAAATATGCTTTCACGTGGAAGGTAAATGAATCAAAACTAATGCATGCACAGCACATCAAATGAACATGACCGCAAGTGACGAATGGCAAGGCAACAAGCACTCTCTTCACTTCAAGGACACCTTCAATTATGATTAAGTGCCAAGGAGTCAGGCAATACAAGAAAAATAACTTTCCTTATCAACGTCAGTAGAATGGAGGACGTGTCAAATAGAATGAGAACGTAACACAGTGGTCACATTGTAGAAAAGACAAAGGGATGAACCTGCTGTGCAAGAGGGAAAATGCAAAGTATGAAAGGAAAATAGGAATAATAATAAAATATGATGTAGGGAAGAAAAAGCGACTTAAAAGAGAAAATGTGATACATGTGCTAAAAAAAGAACATTTTGACATGAAAACAAATTTATGGAACAAGGCTTCAAAATCAGAACAAATACGTTTTAAACACTTTGCAGCTATGTAACTGTTAGTTCAAATGAACATGTTTTGATGTTTATTTGATGTTAACTAGTTACTTTCCAAAATGGCTTTCTCATAAGTATAAGAATGTGGTGATGATAAGTATGAGAATGTGGTGAATGAGAATTTAAATATTTGTGTTTTTATCTATTTTACTCAAAGTGATTTCTTACTGTTTTTTCTGGAGATTCTACCACCATATTTTTTTTAGAAATTCAGATTAGGGTAGACAATATAAAATCTGGTTGTTGGCAAAACTGCCTTTTGGTGAAGCAAAAAACCTGCATGTATTTCTTATAAAAGCACTAAAATATGTTTTTTTTTTTTTTTTTTTTTTTTTTTAATAATTTGGTTACTGTTTCATATGTTTCTACCAAAACATGTGATTAATTTATACTCACACCTCTTAAACCTTAACAAATTTAAAGTACCGTATATACTTGCGTATAAGTAAAAAAATTTATCACAAAACGACAAGGTACAAAGTTGGGGGGTCGACTTATACACAGAGCAAAATATCGAAAAAAAATTTCCACCAAGAAAAACACCATGCACTAAGAATAATTCCACAAGTGTGACCCTCAGAAAATATAAGTACTTCAAATTTCTCTCTCGTCATTTTGTTTTTACTTATTGAACAGTTGAACTTCAAAAATCTGGACTTTGAAATTCCGAATATTTTCCCAATTTTAGTCCAACCTTCATAACTAAGTACTGAAGAAATAATTACTGACATATTCCAATATAATTTTATACCGTGTGAACGATAATTAAAAACTTTGTTATAAAAATTTGGTGGTTAAATAACAAAAATGGAAAACTAAATAAATAAAATAGGAACAGGATTCCCACTACAGTGAAAATATTGCATTTTTAAACAGCCTATAATGTGATCCACATGTTAGATCTTAAAGTGCAAAGCTTCATTTATTTAATCGTGTTAAATTATTCCTTAAATAAATAATAATAAAAACCTCAAATACTGATAATTACAAAGATAAACACACAGTTCCCTTATCTCTTTATTCAACGTAACGATAGACAAAAACTTTATTTCAGCTGAAATTGTAATTTCTTCTTTTCACCCTCTCTCTTGACTCGACCTACCAATACACTGCCCTTTGACCTTGAAGCATACGTTGGAAGATAACGTTTTCTCCAAGTTCTGCTTATAGTGTTTTGAAATTACTTTGAATACTGCAGAAAAAGAGAAACAAGGGTTTATTTTCATTATCCGAATTTGTAATTTTTTTTTCTTTTCTTTCTTTCTTTTTTCTTCTATGATAGACTTATGCTGACAATTAAAAGAAAGTAATTCAATATTGAAGGGAGAGAAGTTTGTAAATAAAGACCATCAAATGCAAAAATGTGCAACAATTGTTTTGGGTAAAAAAAAACACCTTCAGGCAAAAAAGGTAAGCACAAGGGCCCCCTCAATTTTCAAGAAAAAAACAGTATGTATTTTGGGAAAGGAGGGGGGGGGATAAATGGTAAAAATTGGCAAAAATATAGAAATGGACATGTATTTTCCGGCTAAAATTAAATGGCATAAAAGGTGATTTTAAAATAAAACATTTGCAGTAAAAATTTGATTAACCAGCATGGTCATTAGACACCACTTGCTAGTTAAAAAAAAAAAAAAAAAAAAAAAAAAAAAAAAATCCGGATAATTGAGCATGTTCAAATTTGAGCTAGGGGAAAGGGAGGAGGAGGGTCAACAGAAATACTGCAATAATGAATCTATTTTTCTGCTTTTAATTATTATTTACATTTTCCTTTTTCTGCTTTAATCATAAAACCTTTTGAATAATTTTGTATATTCTGTTTTGTAACATGCAATACATTATTGATATGGAGGGGAAAAAAAGCAATAAAAAACTTAATGTGAATAAAAAAAAAAAAAAGAGTCAATCCAACCCACAATGTCTTATTTTTTATATAAACTTTTAAAGTTGTTCATTTAATAGTTAACTAATAACAGAATCTACACCGTGACCAATAAGTTCTCATACACTTTCAAACTTTTATTACAATAACACAAAATAAATCATACAAAAACTTTCTGCATCAAGTTAAAGTAGCAATCATTGTGTATATTTACAATAAATGCTTTGGAAAAATTCCGCTTTTTAGTTTCTTAACGAGCTTAAGTCTGTTTTCAAATCCATCACATGCAGCACGCACTGCTTTCATTGACACTTCCTGCCCTATCTTTTGAATTACATTTTTGAATTTGCTAAAATCAGTGATTTTATAGCTATTCTGTTGGGAGAGCATATATGACCACACAAAATAACCAAGCGGGTTTAGATCGCGGGAGTTGGGGGGGCCATTCGTTCTTTGCCAAAAAGTCAGCTAAATTTTGCTGCACCACTCCTGAACCAAACGTGTGGTATGAGAAGGCGTACCATCTTGTTGGAACCAGAAATATTCCGCTCTATACATACTCTGGACATTTGGGAGTAAAACTTTTTCCAAAACCTCAGTTTTATAATATTGGGCATTGGTTTTACCCCTTTATCAATGAAGGCAAGCGAGAGTTTTCCTCTTTTGGAAATAGCGACCCAAACCATCAGAGACGAAGCATTTTTATAACACGGAACATAATGCTGGCTCTCAGGGATGTTATCAATAGAAACTAACCATACTCTGTCATTTTGGGATTTGAGACTTTGCTTAAAAATGAATAGTTTCTCGTCTGAAAAGACAATTTATCCCCAGCGTGCCAAGCAAGCCTTTCTTCCCCCCTTTGCTTTCTTTTAATCTTAGCAGACTCCGAAACTCCGTGAATTTTACATTTTCTGTAAGCCTTGCACCCAAAGTCCTTTTTTAAAATGTTTAACATTGATCCCTTCGATATTTTGAGCTCTCGTGCTAGCTTTCTACAGATCTTTGTCCATTTCATCGTATCCTTTCCCTCACCCTTTTCACAGCCACTTTTGTACGAACAGACCTCGGTCTTCCAGATCTTTTCGCGTCATCGACAGAGGACGTCTCATTATATCTTCTGATAGTTCTGTGAAATAAATCTCTCTTCACCCCCCAAAGTTTTCAAGTCTTTGAAAATTTCACCGGGCTGCTCTCCTTTGATGAATTTATTTATCTCAATTTCTTCATTCTACCTAGGTAAAGAAAATTTATAATTAGTACAACTTTTACACTTGCAATAGCTTTATACCTTACACTAAAGTGCCTGCAAAGTAACTGGGACTACAGTAATACAAATGTACAACTTTTTAACATGCTTCAAAAGTTGTATGAGAACTTATTGGTCACGGTGTACTTTCACAACATAATGGAAAATAAATTGGCACAAGTCAAATGATAAATATTAGCTGAAAGTTCAAATAAGGTCATCTCCAAAGCAGCAGAATCATTTTTCAAAATTGCACATCGGAAAATTATTCGGTCAAGGACACTGAAGAGTAGGGGAGAGTGTGAAGAGATTGTATTTGCTTTAATCTATTCTCCCTTCCCTCTCATGTATGCTCGACTATTGATGCTTCTTTGTGGCGATCTGGTTCAATGCTGAATTTGACAGCTGTGATAATTAGCAGACTGTATTTCTCAGTGGTTTACCCATTGTTTTAGAAATAAGGGGAAAATGGTTACAAAGTACCATTTACTGGAGAGAGAATGGAAAAAAAAGACTTTGTCATATTTTCTGGATATTTGAGAGTTATTAAATGTTTATTATTAAACATTTAACATTTAGTTATTAAATGTTTTTGAAAAATTTGTATGTACTCCAAAAAAAAAAAAAATATATATATATATATATATATATATTCCCCTTTCTTTTAAAAGTAGGGGATCGACTTATACGTGAGTTTTTGCAGTACTTTGGTAGCCAGGAAAAATAGATTCTCCTGACCATATAACGTAAATATTTTTTTTTTTTTTTAATGTATGAAAATTGAAGCACATGTATTGAGAAAAAGTAATAGTAAATGTAGTATTAATTATAAATAGCATAACTTTAGCTTAATTGTTTTTAACTTATTATAATTAAAATTGTATTTAATTTATAAATTAACGTATAAACTATGTTCTTCAATGAAAATGATAAAAGTTTTTCTTTAATTGTTTACACAGATATAAAAATAAACAGAAATAAAGTTTTTGAATAGAACTTATTACAGTTAATAAATAATTAAAATAAGAAAAAATTTAAACATGGTGAGAAGGTCAAAAGTAGTTTTAAAAGACTAATTGTGTGTTAAAAATTTTAAATCACCAGTGGAGACCCTATTTGTTAAGCCCTGCTTATACTGTAAATTTTCTTTCCTAAAGAACTGTAATATGTTAATGTAATTATTTAATTATTTCATGTTGAAATATGTTTGCTCAGCTGATAGTACATTCTCTTTGAGTATGTCTATATATATTTAATAATATCTAATATATTGATTGTTGATTTTTTCTCATTTTGCTTTATTTATTTTGAAGGGCTTGTGCTTGAAGAGTTTTGTAAAATTTTTAATATTGTTTTCCTTGTATAGCGATACAAATGTTGCTCAGAGTGAAGACAAAACAGAATGAAGACAAAAAGCTTCTTTGTTTAATTATTGCTTGTGATCCAGCAGGTAAATATCTATTATAAATTTAAAAAAATTAAAGATACACAATGTACTAAAATGTTTTGTGGACTTCATTTTATTGAAATTCATATATTTTTTCTGTGTATGATTTTATCTTTTCACATAAGATCATCTAGAACAGGGGTGGCCAACCCGTGGCCCGCCGTGTAGTACTTTGTGGCCTGCGAGTAAATTAACAATATTTATAGTTTGAAAATTTTGCTTAAATTAATAAATCCTTTCTGAATTTTTGAAGTAAAAATACCTTTAAACGGTTGCTAAATAAAGAAACAACACACTTTTCTAAATAAATATTATTAAATCTATTATTCATTCTTTTTTATTATGGTTATTAATCTATAACTTTTTATGGTTCTATTGTTAATTTATAAATGAAAATTTAATATCAATGTATTTTGTTCTAAATCTTCACCCTCTCTAGAAAAATGTACATACATACATGATTCATGCACTCACAAACATATATAAACACATAGGGGAGAGTCGGAAGGGATGGGACACCTAAAATTATTCTTAAAATAAACATTGTTTTTAATTTTTGACACTTCAACCAGGTGAAGTAACTACAGCTCCATATTTGTTGCTATGTTTCATTTTAGTTGGAGAACTCTGTAAGTTTATGTAACAAAAAAACTATTTTATAACACAAATTGCTTAATTTTCAAGGTAAGTTTCCAACGTCACTCACTGATGTCAGCATAATCACTTTTCATATTTTATATACCTAATAATATAACTTTTATGAATTAGTAGCTAAATTAAGCCTAAAAGTAGCATGTGTTTAATAATAAATTATTTTTTTGAAAAATAATGAAAAGGAAGGGATGGGACATGTAAGAAAAGAAAGAAGAATGAAGATTCTGATACTCCTTAAACAGAAAATATCAAGAGGCAAATGAATGAATAGATGGAAGAAAAAATGCATGAAACAAATTCAAAATCATGGAAAATAATTGGTGTGGCACTCGCACAACTTTTGTTTATCCTTTTAACTTTTAAAAATATTTTATTTACCATATATGTGTGAGGAATTAATTTTCATTCCTGAGCAGTTTTCCTGGGCATGGTAAATATGCAAAAGAAATTGCATTCATCAGTTACAGTTAGGATTTCTTGGTAATATTTGTTCATGAGATATGCTGATAACACACACAGACTAGCCACTAAAACCCTTAATAATATTCAGGGAACCACAAAACATGTAAATATAACAAAAACTTAATTTTGAATATTTGAACTAAAAAACAGTACTTTCTCTGCTAGAAGTAAAAAAAAAAGAACTGAATTAGCATTAGAAAATTTTTATTTAAGTGGTACATTATACTCTAATGTTGGATAAAATAGATGTTATTAGTAATTAATTAACCTTACATACATCGTGTCCCACTGTTTTTGTCATTTTTCATAGTATGTTTGTATATTATGTATTTATTTTAACTTTAAAACATGTCCCATCCCTCCCTCATATAAGGGTGGGATGGGACGTTTTTATGACTATGTTAATTGGCTTATAAAATTAATATTTTAATAATTACCATCAAATTTATAATTTTAAAAGATGCTAAAATGTTTCAATTTGTTTCTCTGAAACTTAACAGTGTTGTACCAGTAAAAGTAAATTTGTAAAAAATATTTTTGTCAAAACTGTCCCATCACTCCCAACTCTCCCCCTACGTACATATATATAGTGTGACCTGCATGGATAAAATAAATTTCCAATGTGGCTCGCCAAGTGTTTTGGGTTGGACAGGCCTGATCTAGAAGAAATGACAAAAATACAAAATCTATATATATAAAATCATTCTTCCTGACTGAATGAGTGAGTGAGCGAGTGGGTGATTCATCATCGCCCAGACCAAACCGCTGGACCTAGGAGCATGAAATTTTGTGACAATGTTCCCTCAATAATGTAGACATCCACTAAGAAGCGATTTTACAAAATTTGCCCCCCAAGGAGGGGAGGGGGGCAAAACGTGATTTCACAAAATCCTTCATATCTCAAACAAAAAAACAGATATCCATAAAATTTTTGCTTTAAAATATAGCTAACACAAATGTCTAAAAACCAATTTCTGGAATTTTAGAAATTCAGTCCCAAAAGGGGGGAAGGGGGCTGCACAGAATTACATATAAATTTGTATGTAGTTGCACCATGACATAAATTAGTGTCTTTTAACTTTTTGTCCAAATCACCCTATAGGTGGTGCTGCTGTACTGCAATTTCTTTCATTTAACGGAATGCTATATCTCAGGTTTTATTTTGTATAATCGAACAAAGCTTGATATATGAGAGGACCATTAGGAAACATCAGGTTGATTTAATTTAGGAGCATATCGGCAGATAAGTTGCATTGGAAGCTATATCACAGATTCTATTGTATATTATTGGGTATAATTTTGTATAGGACAGGGTCATTAGGAAACATTATGTAGAATCGGTTTCAGCTCATATAGACGCTTCTGTGCTTCAATTTTTCTCATGCACGGGAAGGCTATAGATCAGATTCTATCGTGTATAATTACATAAAACTTGGTATATGACAGGGCCATTTTAAAACAATATACTGATTCAATTTAGGTGCATATGAGCTGATAGGTGGTGCTGATGTTCTGTAATTTACTCCATGAATAGGAAGACAACTTCTATTGAAAGGCCACCTCTCTGGAGAATCAGTTTTCTATGGCATAATAGCTAGCCCCCCTTAGGGAAATTCCACTGTATTTATATATATAACTTTGCATAGTCTAGAGTCATTATGAAACATTATGAGGAATCAGTTTCAGCGCATATAGCAAGATAGGTGACGCTCCTGTGCTTGAATTTTTCTCGTGAACGGAAAGGCTATATATCAGATTCTATCGTATATGATTACACAAATTTGGTATATGAGAGGGCCATTTTAAAACAATAGACTAATTCAATTTAGGTGCATATGAGCTGATAGGTGGCACTGATGTTCCGTAATTTTTTTCCGTGAATATGAAGATAACTTCTATTGGAAAGGCACTTCTCTGGAAAGCCAATTTTCTATGGCCCAATGGGTAAATTGAGGAAATTCTACTGTATATATATATTCCTGTGATCAACGGATACGAAGATTAATTTTTTCTTAAGAATATTCCTTCAAGCACCTTGTACACATTTTTTTCTGTGGAAAGAAAATAGTATACACTCAGAGAATGGCACGATGATCTCCAAACCCAAGAGGAGTACTAACAAATGGAATGATACAAATATTAAAAGTAATATTATTAATAAGATTGCAGTTTCTGATAAATATTCATATAATAAACTCTCTCTATATAGTGCCCCCCTGTCGGGTAATTTCTGGTGCCACCTCTGGGTATCAGGTGATTAGCAAATAATTAGAAAAGAAAAAAATAGAATATAATAAAAATACAGTCTAACCTCATTAACATGAATCTCAAGGGGGATAAAAAAAATTATTAATGTTATCAGTAAATCATGCTATCAGTAACTAATCTTCATATAACTAAATTAATCTTCATTTTGACGGGGATTGTAGAAACAGTTCATGTTAAAAGTAATTGGCGTTTAACAGTGTTCACATTATCGAGGTTCGACTGTATTTATACATAACTTAAAATACCTATTAAATATTTAAAATATTTCATTTGTATATTAATCTGTTTAGAAATGCTCCTTGATGGACAGTTTAACTACTTCATCTACTCTTGGAAAATCTACTTTATCAATTAAAAAGGAAATATATGTATATATATGTATTTGAAGCATATTAATATTAAAAAAATATTTGTAAAGTTAAAGTTGCATTTGTGAAAAGGATATTTCAAAGTGTCTGTCAAAGTGCACTTTTTGCACAGTGTATAAAATATATAATCAGTGTATGTTAAATATATGAAAAAGTGAACCTTGAAGAAGCTGAAAATTTTATATAAATAAGCCATGAATGGATAAAACTTTGGGAATCTATGCTTGAACTAAGATATTTGGCTAAAAATAAATAAATATTTAAAAAAAAAAGGGGGGGGGGGGGGGATCTTGACAGATTTTTTTTACTTTCTGATTACTATAAAGCAATTATTTGAATATGGATAAAAATTAGGAGACTATGTTAAATTTAAATTCAGAAATTTAATTCATCAACCTGGAAATTAATTTTGATAGAATGGAGTAGAAGGCTGATTTTTACCAACTATGTGAAAAATACCAGAGCCGGGAATCGAACCCCGGGCCTTCCGCTTACACGCGGATGCTCTAACCACTGAGCTACCCTGGCTGATAACCAGCTCGGCACTTCTCACATAATTTATGTTGGCAAGGTCACCAAGTCTGCATTAAAGCAGCTATATCAAGTGACAAATTTGAAAATGGCATAACTCCAAACTGCCACGAAATTTCAATTCAGAAATTTAATTCATCAACCTGGAAATTAATTTTGATAGAATAGAGTAGAAGGCTGATTTTTACCAACTATGTGAAAAATACCAGAGCCGGGAATCGAACCCCGGGCCTTCCGCTTCAAATTTGTCACTTGATATAGCTGCTTTAATGCAGACTCGGTGACCTTGCCAACGTAAATTATGTGAGAAGTGCCACGGCTGACTAAAGTAAACGGCTTTTGAAGTTACGAAATCAAGAGACGTGACGTCACAATTTTCGTCGAAGCAGTGAAAAGAAAAAATGACCCTCTTTGCGCACAGAGGAGTCTATAGTGGGAAATTTGAAAACCGACAAAACCGGACTTCAGCTTTGTTATTCTCTTCTCTCTCGACCGTTTGAAATAAAATATGCCGCGAGTGAACAGTAACGCTTGTGCGATTCAGTTTTATAATTTGATTTTATTGACATATAAATGTTTATTTTTTGTGATGAACAAAGCTTATTAAGTATTATTTTTCATTTGTGTCAAAATGCCCGATCATTGTGTAGTTCCCTTTTGTAAAGGAAATTATGAAAAAGACAAGAAATACGTCTCGGTATTTCAACAACATTCCTTATTCACAAAAATAACAAATCTGTGTCACAAATAATAAATTCACAAAAATAACAAATATAAACCGGGTTTGTCCCTTGACCTCCCGTGTGACAGACGTACCCGAACTGTACTGTCAAGACTCGCTAGCGGTCACATCAAGTGCCTCACTTTCATCGAGGACAGGAAAACTTTCGCCACCTGCACCAAGTGCCAAAATCATCAGGCTTCTCCTGAGCACCTTTTGGAATGCATGGGACTCTCTAAGGAGGATCTTTTTATCAATCCTCTTCTGGTCTTTGACTTTCTAACTTTGCATTTCAAAACGCATGGACTCTGGTTTATAAACAACTTCTGTGGTAAATGTAACTGTTTTTGGAGATTGTGATTAAGCATATTGTTAAAACTTTTGTTAACATATGTTTACTGAACTATGTAAAATCTGTAAATAACAAAGTCTTAGAATTAAAGACTATTAAGAATAGAAAACATGATTCAAGTGAAAAGAAAGAAGACGGAAAAATTAAAAAATTTAGGGGTTAGGTACTTAGTACCTATAAATGATTTTTAACTGTATTTTTTTAAAATCGCACTATCGTATTTGATTATCTAATCGTATATGTGCTGTTTTAAAATCATTTTGTAAAAACTGTCATGTCAATCTGCGCGTTATCCTGTTTTCTAATAATTAAGGTAAGTTTATTAAATAATCAAATATCAAATGAAAATTCCTTTTAAATTTAATAATTCGAGTTTTATTTCAAAACTTAATTCTTATTAAACATGTTTTGTTTCTAATTTTTTACTCTTAAATGCATCTGATTTTTTGTATTAGTAATCGGGATTTATTACTGAAATTTGACTGTAATTGATTGTTGAAATATGTTTAAGGATTTCATTTTTTATTTTCCGTTTAAGGGATTGGTGGATTCTCTCCCTCCCTCTCTCTCTTTATATATATACATTTGTAAATTACTGTTTTATTTATTTATTTATTTATTTGAAAAAAATTAAAATGCTTCCTACTAACTGATCCCCCCCCCCTTCCCAAATCACTAATAATTTTATTTATAATATAATTTATAATTTTATAATTATTATTGTTCAAACTCATATTCAGAACGTATTCATATATTTCATTCATAAGTTATGTTTTATTTAATTATTTTAATAATTTTATTTTTGAATGCTGAAATTGACTTTTTAGCATACATTTTTGCCTAAAGGCGTACCAGAATTTATCAAATTTTGAACTTTTTTTTTTATAAATAATAAAAAAAAGAAGAGATTATAGAATATTAATGTTAAAATAAATATTGAATTTTTGCGACAAACTTATTTGTTATAATTTTAACTAAAATATTTTCTGGTATCAAAATTTGAGTTAAGTAAGTTGCTTATTTTGGCATATTTTAAATGCCAGTTAATTGACTTTTGCAATTATGTGTATAAGATTCTTATTTTCTTCAAAGATTATGGCTCTAATTGTTAGCTTTAAAAAAAGTTTTATTGAAAACTTTTCAATAATAACATGATATTGATAGATGCTATAATTTTATATATATATATATATATATATATAATTACTGTATAGAGTTATGAAAATTTGTATATACAGTTCATCGAAATATGATATTAAGTGCATCAAAATACTCCGATAACTATATATATATATATATATATGGTGTGTGTGTATAAATTTCAATTTAAAAAAATGCTTCTTGCTATTATTGTTCGAATAGACATTCTCACTATATTCGGATATTACTTAATGGATTCATTGATAAGTTACTTTTTATTTAATCATTTAATGTTTTTATTTTAAAATGCTGAAATTTCACGAAATTTTTAAAATTCAAATATAGAAATACATATATTTTTTAATTTACTATGCAATTAGTCTACAAAGTAAGACCTAAAATTGTATTTACTATTTGATTGATTTTGCTGAATATTTAATTTATTCAATTAATACTATAAATTACCATATGTAAATAGACACCTTTACTAATATGCATTTTATAATTTATATTTAATTTTAAAAGTTTTTAATAAGTTTTTATATAATAAAACTAATAATATTTTTAATAATAATATTGGAAGATATTTTATATATATATAATATAATAATGATGATCTATTAAGCATAATAGAAACATATATATATATAATAGAATATAGATAGAATACTTAGATAAAAATTAATTTTGTTTTTAGGCTGTAAAATTATTTGTTATATTTTAATTAAAGCATTTTATGCCATAAACGTTGAATTAGATTATTTGCTTATTTAGATTGCAAATGTCAGTTAATTGACTTTTACAATTTAGTGTGTAGGAATGTTTTTTTCTTTATGGATTATATATCTAATTTTGAACTTTAAAAAATTTTTAATAATAATGATAAAATATTGATAGTACACATATATATACATACAAACGAAAACTTTTAAAATGTTTCCTGCTAACATATTTTTATTAATTAATTTATTTATTTGCTTCATTTCTTATTATTAATGTTCAAATACATATTCTTAACATATTTGGATATTATTTTGTGGATTCATTCATAAGTTAACTTTTATCTCTATCAACTGATAATTTTATTTATTGATTTATTTTTTAATATTTTTGTTTTTTAATTCTGAAATTTCATAAAAATTTTTAGCATTTAATCACAAAACTATTTTTAAAACTAACTTTTTAATCAATCTACAAAGTAAGACCCAAAATTCTATTTACTATTTAAATGATTCTATTTAACATTATTCTATTCAAATAAAATATGTTCAATTAACTACTATATGTAAATAGACACTTTTGTTATTATGCGCTTCAAAATTTATCAAAATTTGAACTTTTATATAGATAGTAAAAAAGAAGAGATTTATAGAACATATAAATTTTTTCCTTTTGGCGATGGAATATTTGTTGAAATTTTAACTTTTTCATGCATATCGGAATATGCTTTTCTTTAGAGATTATAAGTAAAATTTTGAGCTTTTAAAACTTTTATGGAAAATTTTATTATAATAATGATACATTGATAGATATATTTTATGATAATTAAGTTTAGGTCCTTTTTTGTTTATTTATTGTGTTAAAATGTGTTTTTACAGTCTCCTTAAAATTAAAATATTTTCAGCTGACTTTTGGAAAATTTTTATTAGATTATTTGTTAGTTTATATTCCAAATAAAACATTTTTTTAATCTGGAAAGTGTTGCATTATTTTAGTGGTTTTTAATTTTTATTATTGTACTGAAAATATATATAGATATATATAAATAAATAAGTAAATCTTACTAATGAAACTATTATCAGAATTTCTGAAACGATATTATAAATTTCCTTTGCTTTGGTTCAGAATCTAAAAGAAAATTAATTTACTTATTTCCCATGATTTCAGATTTTAAAAAAAAACTCATATAATTTTAGCAATTATTTCATGATTTCTCAGCTTCAATGTTTTTCATTTTTAATGTATATAATATTTGTATTTAAGTGCATTAAAATACAAGACATATATATTTCTTCATATTTTGTACAAATCTTTGAATTGAAATGGAACAGTTTGATCTGATATTATAATAAAAGTAACATTTTTAGATTATCGGCTATTTTTTCTACGTTGTCACTGCTTAGTTTAGCAGCGGGCATCGACGGAAAGAGTGACGTCATGAATAGCTTCAAAAGCCGTTTACTTTAGTCACCCGTGGAAGTGCCAAGTTGGTTATCAGCCAGGGTAGCTCAGTGGTTAGAGCATCAGCGCGTTAAGCGGAAGGCCCGGGGTTCGATTCCCGCCTCTAGTATTTTTCACATAGTTGGTAAAAATCAGCCTC
This sequence comes from Salticus scenicus, assembly GCA_963930645.1. Taxonomy (NCBI): domain Eukaryota; kingdom Metazoa; phylum Arthropoda; class Arachnida; order Araneae; family Salticidae; genus Salticus; species Salticus scenicus. Next base: position 128,308,950 of record OZ005651.1, on the reverse strand, counting down.
CTACTCCATTCTATCAAAAAAAAAAAAAAATGTTAAATTTAGTATTTTTTTTTTCTCTCCTATTTAAAGTAGTGATATGTATGAAAAGGGGAATGTTAGAAAATCTTCTAGGGCACAATTTTATATTGATTTAAATGTATTTTGGTAGTTTGTATAAATGATGGATAATTTGAATTGTCAGCCATAATTTAAATCTAGTCATTTTTGTAGAGGAAAAAATTTAAATTTAAAAATTACTGTATTATATATATGTATATTTCCTCTTTTTCAATCATTGCATTTTAGTTTAGAATTTCATGTAAATTAATGCCATTATATTCTCAATTTTCACAGGTATTCTTGCTGCTTTTGGCTTAAGTGATGCTATATCAGTTGTATTATCTGTTTGTCAAAGGATATTTTCAAAAGATTTTTTTTAAATGTATATATTATTATTTTGAACTCTGCATCCTTTTGAGATGTCTTCATTTTTTGGTGCTCATTTTTATATTTCAAGAGTTTCTGAACATTTTTTTTCCCCAGGTAAGAGTAACATTTAATTAAGATTATATGATTTATTATTATATTTATTCATATTTAGAATTTTGCTCTTGAGTATACATTTGAAAAATTAATAATTTACGGAATAATGTAGGTAGAGAGATAAAAATTGACACACATGCTTGGAATGACATGAGGTTTTATTGCAACCACAAAAAGTTCAAAAAATGGGCGACAGATGGCGCTTCATATGTTAAGAAAAGTAATAATTAGAATAAATTATGGCAAAGCAAAGATGATGTTCTTCAGAACAAATGCTCAAAATGCCAACCGTCATTCCTCAACAATAGCTGTAGTCAAGGGAGAATGTTGTGTACGGCACTGTACAGCATATCTGTAGTTAAGGTGAGACATTTGCATCGGATGTTGTCTTTTAGCATTCCTATTGATGTCATTCGATCGTGGTAGACTTGCGACTTCAGGTAACCCAGAGCCAATAATCACACAGAGTAAGATCTGGGGACCTGGGAGACCAAGCATGACGAAAGTGGCAGCTCAGCACACAATCAGGTGTTTATCCTCCAGGCTTGGGGGTAATGCGATTCTGTAACATATCGGCGTACCTCTCACCCATCACAGTAACAGTTACAAAACCAGAATCACGCATTTCCTCAAAAAATAAAAAAGGGCCCGATAACGATAGATGTAGTAAATCCACACCACACCGTGACTTTCTCGTCATGCAATAGAGTTTGCACAATGGATTTTCCAGGATTTTCGGTAGTCCAAATTCTGCAGTTGTGGAAGTTCACAGACCCTCAGAATGTGAAATGGGCTTCGTCAGTCCACAACACGTTTGACAACAAATTGTCATCTTCTGCCATCTTTTGAAATGCGTACACCGCAAATGCTCTCTGCTTCACAAAATAACAGTTCATGATGCCGTTAAATTTTGTACAGATAGCATCAAAGGGTACGCCTTAGTGCTACCCTAACAGTAGTGTATGGAATTCCCATATGACTTCACGAGCACTGACTTTCCCATGTGTAGACAAACATGCTACAATTTCCATTTCTTCCTGAACTGTCTGAGCAGTATTAGCATTTATGCTCAGTCTGCCACTACGGGCCCAACGTCTAAACAACCTGTGGTTTTGAACTTTGAAATCATTCTCTTCACAGCTGAACCTGTCATAGGATCTTTACCCATTCGAATACCCTTCCTGTGGCGATAGGATCGTAAAGCTGCAGTAGCAGATTCCCCATTCTGATTGTATAGCTTCACTAACAGTGCCATTTCTGGTAACATCAATATGCTGCGATTGCTGGTGCATCTGATTCCCTCTCTCATTACAGCTCCTTTTATACACAATTTTCTTGCAGTGCCACTAACGTTTTGCTGTCCAGCACGCATTTTTTCTAATCCCACTCTCTTCAGAAAAAGGTGCCATCTGACTGGTTGAATCCTTTGCGTATTTATCGGCTATTGTAGATGCGAAAGAGAAAAGAAAATTAAGGGTAAAGAGGAAGGTGTTGATTGTTGATATTGACAAATGATTTAAAGAATTACTAAGAATAAAAATAACATATGCTTTTAATATAGTGTAATTGATAATTTTGTGTACAATAGATAATCTGTTTAAAAAAAACTCTTTAAAAAGATTACGAATCTTTCAAATTAATAAAATTAAATATTTTTATTTAGTTCTTTTTTTCTTTTTTTTTTTTCTAACTGCACTTGTATTATTGTTAAATGTAGCAGTCTACCTCAATAAATGTAGTTATAATTAAAAGTGTAATATACTTTTCATGGATTTTTTAAGGTGGGCCACCTTAAAATTTACGACATCTATACCATACAATCGCGGTGCCTCCAACAAAATTAAAAACGCAGCGAATAAATACAAAGTCAACATCCCCATAAAACCTAACAAAAATATTTTTCAGCTTATTAGAAATGAAAAAAAAAAAACATTCCCTCCCTTGAGACCGCAGGAATCTACAAAATAACTTACACCAACCAAAACAACCAATCAGGTTCGTACATCGGAGTAACCAAGAGAAAAATTAAAACAAGAATAAAAGAACACATAAAAGATATCAAAACAGGAAGTCTGAATACAGCCTTGGCCAAAACATTTTACAAAGAAGATATCAATATAAATTTTGAACAAACAGCTAAAATAGCCAATTATGAGGATTATAACTACGTTATGTACCGCAAATCAATAGAGATAGCAACCAATAGGAACACTTGCACTGACAGCAGCGCAGTAGCTCCGGACAGAATGTGGCACCATGTTTGGAAAGCTAAAGACCATCACAACAGTCGCAAGTCACGCACAGAGGAGGCCGTCTGACGAGAACTGGGAACCTGGTGGAAAAGTTTAACGGCAAGCAACGAGGTCAGTAAAGTTTTCTTTTTTTCATGTATTTAGTTTAGTAATGTCAACACTTCGTTTTTAATTAATATAGTTTAAAGTTTAATGTCGGAACCTGGACTTTTAATGTTGATACCTGTGATTTCTTAGTGATTTGAGAGCAAATTGCGTCCGCAAATATCATTATGTTATGGTGTTTTATTTATTTTTTGAAAATGATCGCTCATCTGTTTAATGAATGGAAAAATATAAATAAAAAATTGGTTAGATCAGAACAAAAAGTTAATTTCTTTAGTGATTGTAAACATTTCAAGCTAACTCCAACGTTCTTAAGAACCAGTAACAAATTTCTAAAAGATAACTTTAAAGATGATGTACGCATTTTCGAACAAAAAATATTGAATAAATTGATAAGGAAAAGGAAAACCGAATTGTTTGAAAATAAAAAACTTTGGAATAAAGTGGCAGAACAACTTAAAAATGCTACGGATTCAGAAAATTGGACTTATTATAAAGGAAAAATAGACTGATATTACGATATTGAAAAGAACGCAATAGTAAATAAACACAATAAAAGACTTAAATTATGTATTAAAAAGAGTAATTACCAACCAAACTTTAAGAATGAAATCTCTTTTATTAATTTGTCCAACGTTGACATTAATAGTCACCAAAATGAACTACTTAAACTGGGACCGAAATTTATTATTGACCAACCTGTAAACATAAAACATAGCATTGCAAAGATTGAATCCGCACTTAACAAAATCCCAGAAGAAAATAGAGATCAAATCCGTAATATAGCCATTAACAAAATTGAGAAATCCACTAAAAATAAAAACGTTAACAAAGCAGATTTAAAGGAATTGAATAGACTCAAAAGCAATCAAGATATTACATGCACCCTAACGGACAAAACTCATAAAATAGCCATTCTAAATCGCGTAGATTACAATACAAAAATGGAAGAAACAATAAACGAAATTGCCGTTAACGTAATAAATAAAGATCCAAACGATAAACTATTAAATAAAACTAAAAGTATCATCAAAGAAGGAAAATGGCCAGAAAATAATCCCCCCATAATCCAAAACCACGCCACTAATAACCCCCGTATTTTCGGTAGGTATAAAGACCACAAGAACCCCCCTAAGTTCAGACCAATTGTAAATAAAAAGGAGGCCCCCACTTTTTGTTTAGAAAAATACATGGCTAAAATTTACCGTAACGTCATCCCCCCCTCACAACATTCATTAGAGTCAACTGATGATTTCATCAAAAAATTAAGAGACATTGAAAACGATGATAGATACCATTTCGTCAACTTTGACGTGGTTAATTTATATCCGTCCATAGACATTAACGAAATTTACAAAATTATTAATGAAACAATTAACGAGAAATATCATGATCCTGAAATAGCCCGAACTCTAACTGCCACTACAAATTTTTTGTTGAAAGAAAATTACTTCAAATTTAATAATAAAATATACCAGCAGATGAAAGGCGTCCCTATGGGATCCCCCCTTTTGGGTTTTGCAGCCGAATTTAAATTACGAATACTAGAAAACAAAATCCTCAATAAATTAAAAAACAAAATTATTTTCTGGTATAGATACGTCAATGATGTTTTTGTGGTAATTGATAAAAATTTAAACGCTAACGAAATTCTCAACGAAATTAACACCTTTGACCCAAACATACAGTTCACATGTGAAGAAGAAAACAATAGGCATATCAATTTTTTGGATGTCAAAATCACGTGCACCAATCAAGAAATTAAAACGACTGTCTATAGGAAACCAACAAATAGCAACGAAATTATAAATTACAAGTGTAAAACACCTTACAGATATAAAATTAATGTAATAAGATCATACATAAATCGCGCGTTTCTAATTTGCAATAACCCCGAAGACCTAAATGACGAATTAAACCTCATCAAAACGTTCACAAGGCAAGCTGGATATCCGGATAAAATTGTAAACAAAATAATTAAGAATGAAATAAAATATATCGATAATATACCTAGCTTTCAGAAACCCACCTTAAAATTTACGACATCTATACCATACGATCGCGGTGCCTCCAACAAAATTAAAAATGCAGCGAATAAATACAAAGTCAACATCCTCATAAAACCTAACAAAAATATTTTTCAGCTTATTAGAAATGGAAAAGACCCCATTCCCCCCCCCTTGAGACCGCAGGAATCTACAAAATACCTTACACCAACCAAAACAACCAATCAGGTTCGTACATCAGAGTAACCAAGAGAAAAATTAAAACAAGAATAGAAGAACACATAAAAGATATCAAAACAGGAAGTCTGAATACAGCCTTAACCAAAACATTTTACAAAGAAGATATCAATATAAATTTTGAACAAACAGCTAAAATAGCCAATTATGAGGATTATAACTACGCTATGTACCGCGAATCAATAGAGATAGCAACCAATAGGAACACTTGCAATGACAGCAGCGCAGTAGCTCCGGACAGAATGTAGCGCCACGTTTGGAAAGCTAAAGACCATCACAACAGTTCAAGTCACGCACAGAGGAGGCCGTCTGACGAGAACCGGGAACCCGGTGTAAAAGTTTAACGGCAAGCAACGAAGTCAGTAAAGGTTTTTTTTTTTTTTCATGTATTTAGTTTAGTAATGTCAACACTTCATTTTTAATTAATATAGTTTAAAGTATATAAAAGGTGCTCCACTATATGATTTTACACATAGTATTTTATGAAATATAGAAAAGGGTCGTACTCCCCACCCTTTTTTCAGGACACCTTCAGGGATGAGAAATTTTCACCTCTTTTTTGCTACGACTATTTTTATACATATATCTTTATGGTATTTTCATAGTAATTTGTCAAGGTTAGGTAAAATGGAGATTATTGTATAAAAATAGTGTGGCCAAAAACGTGGAATTTTCTCCTCCAAGTGTCCTGAAAAATAGGCAGGGAATGCGACCCTTGGTTATATATAATTATATATTGCCTCTCCCAGAAAGACTTTCAGGATCTGCCCCTGGGGGGAGGATGTCAATTTAAATTTTATATTATACTAGTTTTATACTTTTTTAATGTGAGTATGATTAGAATAAATCTTTGTTCATTGTTTATGTCATTTACCTGTTTTTTTTAACTATTATTGTTCCTCAGTATTACTGTGAAATTTTATTTTTTTTAATTTTTGGCCTTTTTTTTTTTTTTTTGGCTCTGTATGCAAAGATATTTTTAATTTACTTTAGTAATTGATTTATTTTCCAGGTCATCATTTATTTTCTGGTCATTGCCATTGCTTTTTATTCAAGATGAGGGTATTAGAGAAATGAGTTTTCTGGGCTATTCTTTGTCATTTGCAAAATAGAAGATATGCAAACTTATTTTGAACCTGTGTATTAAAACTACATTTTCATATTGCTTCATTATAGTACCAGATTGTTTGAAAATTTCATTTACTCCAACCCTATACTAGAGTCCTGCATCAGGTTGGATAACCCGATTTTATCCAAACTCGACCTAACCCACAATTCAGGTTGGGCCGACTAATTTTTTTTTTTTTTTTTTGCAGGTCAGGTTTGGGTTGGATTGACTGAATTTTTTTTACTGCGGGTTGGGTTTAGTTTTCAACGAGTTAAGTGGATTTGAGAACATTTTTCAATTTTTTTTTACCTTAATAAGCAGAAATTTGTTTGCTATATATACCCATAATGAATATACGCTTACTCGAATTATAATAGTAAAATAATCATCCATATCTGACAGTTAACAAAAAAATATCAAATTACTATTATTATTACTATTTAGAATGTAAACTGTAGAAAACAGGCTACCTCTCCAACAGTAACCAGATATGTGATTCATCTATTATGATTACTCACATCCTTTTGAGATAGACTGTAAACTGATAATCATTTTTTCTCTTACAGATGTTTTTAAGTTATTGAAGTGTAGATTTAGATGAGAATAGATGTTTAGTTGGCATCTGTAACGTTGTATCATTTTAATACTTTTATGTGTGTGATAAGCTTTAAACAATGAACTACAAATGCTAAACTTGAAACCCATTTTTTACACTTAAAGTACACAACATACATAAATAGTAAATTACTTAATAATAATTTTTAATTAATAATAATTTTTAATTCATTTTTCAGATTTTTAACTTAATGTATATTAGTTATTACATTTTTAATTCTTTTTAAAATGATTTACCAACGATGTATCAATAAAATTTACTTTATTTTATAACTTAAAAATGTTTTGAATGATTTTTAGATGAATTATTAACCTTCATTTAGATTTGGTTTTTGGGTCAGGTTTAGGTGGACAGAAGTCGGGTTTTGGGTATGAAAAAATCTAGTTTAGATCGTCAAAATTCTCTATTGTGGGTTTGAGCTGACTGAATTTTTTTGACAGGTTTGGGTTGATTTAGGATTCACTTGTCGGGTTAGTCAGGACTCTACCTTATACTTTTATATTATGAAAATATTTGAATGACTTTAATTCCATTTGGTAAATCAAACAATAAAACTTTTGTCTATTATATTACTTTTTAAAAAAAATCTATGGTAGCGTTATGTAATTAAAAGAAGATTTAGTTACTATTAATCTATTAATTAATCAATATTAATTTAATTTCATTATCTTTAACTATTTAAACAATAAAATAAATAAGAAATAGAATCTATTAAAGATTATTAATTATGGCTATATCAATGCTATTGGAAAATAAAGGTGTGTCCTTTGCATTTGAAATGCAATGCCTTTCTTTCTGTTGGAGTTTATAAAAGAAAGGTATATTGAATATATATAACCACTATTGTAGATTTGCATTCCCAAATTTCAATTTATGTGTATTAATGGAAGATATAGTTATTATTAATAAACTTAATCAAAATTGTTACTTTATATTTTTTATTAGATTATCATATTGATTATATAACTGAAATTTTATTTAATTCTTATTACCTCTTATAAAGAGTTTTTAATGTTTTATTAAGTAAAAATTATTACTCTTTTTGTTGTGTAATTATTATATTTTTTGTTGCTGTTCTTCTATATTAGATTATTGTGTTACACTATGATTAAAATTTATGTAATTTTCTTTACCTGTTACAGAGATTTTTCTTATTGTTTTCTTAAGTATTTTGTGTATCAGAATAGAGAGTTTTCACTGCTCTGTAGATTTTTTTCCATGAGCACTTGTAAAAGAAATAAAATATTGGATCATATGGTCAATATTGTTGTTTTGCATGCTCAAATTATGTATGGGATGTGACTTGTCATTTATGGATGCTTTCAATCTTGTAAACTGTGATAGTGTGGCTTAGACATAGCCAAAACTATAAATGGCACTTGAAATGAACTTTTGAAATAGTAAAATTTTTAAGGTGGAACGAAAACATCAGTGTGTGAGATTAAAATTACTGAAAATAAATATTTCTGAATGTGTAAAACTTACAGCTTCTAATAATGATTAAGCATAACCATCAGAAAGTTTGTGCATGAGTATGTACAGGGTGTCCCAAAAATAGTAAAACACTGTTTTATTTTCCACCTATTAGAGATAAGTGTACAATGTAAATTGTAAAATTGTTCACAATAAGTTAAATAAACCGCATAAATAAAAATTTCTTCCCAATAATTTTCAGAAAATTACAAATTTTAAATTTTTATATGAACTCTCTAGACAAATTTTGTCAATTAGAAAGTTTTTAATCTTCTATCTAACTAGACTATTAAAAACAAACTGCACATATGTATTTTTAAATCCAATTGAATTATGATATAGAGAAAAAGTTGATTTATGGAAATTTTCTTTATCAGTCAAAATACTGTTTCTGCATTAAAAACAGAAACTATATACTAATTGATAATGAAAATTTTTAAATCAAAGATAGAATAACAAAATGATTTTAAATGCAATGAAATAAAGTCTTAATTGACAGAGCTAAACAATGGTTTATCCATGCAAACAATGAGCTATTTTTAGTAAAAATCTTAACTTACATTTTGATACAATAAATATTTAAACATTTAGAACTTAAAATGTGTTTCGAATTTAGCATCTTAATATATTAAAACCTTTTAAATTAATATTTTTAAACAGTTTCAAACAATATTGAGGTTTAATGAATTTTTTTAATATTTGAAATGGCTAAATTGTAGTTTGAATGAAAGAAGTAAGCTGATGTGGCACTCACTTGACTTTCTTTTACCCCACATTTGCATACTATAAAGAGATATTACAAAATAACATTAAGAAAACAAGTACTGTATATGAATATTCTTGAAAAACAATTAAAAATTGGTTTCGAAAATGATTTATTTGACATACATTACTCTGTAAGGGCACTTCTCAACCTCCTGTTTTATGTAAGTAGATTTGACACTACTGAATGTTCCATATGAAAGCGTATATTTCTATTTAATATTTATAAATGGAACTATAATTGGTTGTAATATTTTTTCTTTTAAAAATTTTTGCAAAATCTTTCCCTAATTCTTTCAAGTAGATTCCATAAAACATCCAAAAAAATATTAAGTCTTTTTATAAGTCTTTTCGTTTAAATATTTTAAAGATGATGAATTCATGGAAAATGCAAACTGAGAAAATGCAATTTAAACATTTCAAAATGTATAAAAAAATATATCAAAAATCATAAGATTTTTTGCTTAAATGCATATTTTATTGAACAAACCTAATATAGTTCAACTTATAAATATAAAACAGAAATATAAGCTTTTATATGTAACCTTCAGTGGTTCCAAGTCCCTTTAAAAGTAACAGCATTTATCAAAAAATCAAAAGCTATTTTTAAATCTAAAAGTATAGTAAGACCCCGCTTAACGCGGGGGATACGTTCCATCAAAGTAGAGCGTAATGTGAAACAGCGCTAAACGAGGCTATCTTAACATGCGTCTGTATAAAAATAAAAATGCATCTGTACAGCACCGCACTAAACAAGAAACACAACTACACTGTTTCAGATATTTTATTTGGAAACCTAGCACTGCACGCGCACAATTTTAGGGAATCCCCATACTGCTGCGAGCAATTTCAGGGAATCCCCGGGTTGAAATGAAACAGCGTTAAGTGGGGTCTTACTGTATACTCTAAATTATGCAGACAAATTTCATCTGCACCTCATTTTGAAACTTGCCAATCATGATGAAGCTTTTCAGGTGACAGCCCATACTATAAACAATAGTTTATTATAATAGTATAAGAAATTTATTATCACTACTGTTTTCCTGAACTTGGTAAATTGTAGTAAAGAACTTCTGTCAATTACATTCAATAGAAAAGATAGTTTTCACTTAAATTTGGATACCCCTGTATATTATCTATAAGTTATATACACACTACATACTGTACTTAAATTGAGCACAGTATGAAAAACACATAATACAACTTGAAATTCACTTCCAGCAATTTCCAAGTAAGCCTTAATGGATCTAAATTCTTTTGTGTTATCCTGTTAACGAATGGTGAATGATTTCTATCTAAAACACACTTTATACATATAAAAAGTATATGCTCATTTCATTTTGTTTAGTGCAGTCTAACTGTACCTACAGTTTCCATAGACATAATATTGAATTTTCTTCGATATCCTTGTACATAAAAATTTGTTCAATTTCAACAAAAAGTTTATCCCTATGTGAAAATGTTGATATTTGTTCTTGAAATAAGCTGATAACAGACTTACATGTGCAGATCAACCTATAAAAATCTGTTTTTTAGATTCAGAGGACCCCCAAGAGGTATAAAATTAGCTATAATTCAATTTCAAAAATTTGAATATAACACAATATTTTCTGTACCATGTATGAATAAGAGGAAGTAAAAAATCGCTGGTGAATTCATTCTGATAAACACAAGTTTGAAAAAAATCTGGTAAGTTTGAAAATGAATAGCATGCTTACACGTAATTTTTTTTAATATAAAAATGACAGTCTTAATATAAAACACGTGACTGAGTTGCAAATCTATACTAAGAATGCAAAAATGGTTTTAATGTAATTATTATCATGTATATTACAGATTTATTTATCAACTTTGATGTATGGTGTCTCTGTTCAGCATTCAAATTTCAAGTATAACTAATTCAATTTTAAATATACAGTTATGTGGTTTTTAATAATGATGATGTTGTAGTTAAAATAAAAACTTTCTAATTGATCAAATTTGTCAAGAGGAGTTGAAAAATTTTTTTTTAAATGTAACTTTTAGAAATTAACAGGAAGAAATTTTTATTAACTTGATCTTATTTCATACCTTATTTTAAACAATTTTGCAATTTACATTGCCCAGTTATCTCTAAAAAGTAAAACTGCCTTTCAATCTTTTTAGGACACCCATTATATTGATAGTCCAATCTATAAAATCTGCTCAGTTGTAGGACCATGGGTTAACAGGTTATAGAATTTGGTGCGTTATGAAATCATTGTTTTGTTTCATATAGTTTTTTCCTTTTTAGTTTGATTTTAGTTAAAAATATTTGTTTGGAAATAAAAATAAGAAATGTAATACCACTGTATTTTTTAACTTAAAAAGCAAAATTATGTTTATATTTTTATTATTAATTTAATTATGCATTAGCACAATGGTTAGTTTTTATATGATCAATAATTTTTCCTGTATTTTCTAATTATTTATTAATAATTGTTTTTGTGAAATAAAATCATTTACAAAAATATGTATAATTGGTAAGTTTGAAAATAAGTTATTAACTCTTTCCATTTCTAAATTAACTTGTATCAAAATTCTTTGATAAATTGATAACTGTTATAAATAATAACCATATTAAATATATTCATTTCTATAATTTTCCACTGTTAACATTATAAAATTAATGGAGGATTTCATGAAGTCTACTGTATTATATATATAATAGGATAGAAAAAAGGTAAGAGTTAAATTAGTATTTTTATATTTTAAATTATTATTTCTATATTTTAAATTAATAGTGCAAAATGAATTAAAGAAAATCTCATATTAGGCAGTAAATTACTTTAAATGTATAGAAAATAAAAAACGGAAATTCGTAATTGCGATCATTCAAAAATTAATAAACAAGTTAAATTGAATGAGCATTTTGATGCCTGAAAATATTTCATAAATAAGTGCAATGATGTTTAGGGATGAGATTTAAGATTTATGACTCTAATTGGGTAAAAATTAAGGTTTGATTACTTATGTCAGATACAAAGTTATAAATAATGTTGTTTATGACTTGGCGATTTAAGGTGCCATACTGTCTGGGAAGTACAGAATTATGACCAATAGGACACAAAGAAGCATTGTGTCATTAAATAATGTAACCAACAAAGAAATAAGGGAGGAGATTAAAATTACGCCAAAAATACACCAAAATTGTGACTATAAAAAATGAAACTCGCCAAAATTAAAGGTCTTCCCTAGTATCCTCAGTCAGTAACAGTCTAAAAAAGCTACGCCATTGGATCTAAAAGTTAACATGTGAGGTCGTCTGCAGAATCTGCTACTTCGCAGTCGGGGCCACAAATGATACCCCGCAAGTCTTCATTGCCTTCTCGGACCACAAGCCCTGATATAGATATTAAATAAAGAGATGTTCCAGGAAGCTAGCCTGTTTTCTTGTGGAGTCCACGATTGCAATACAGAAATACGAATATATTATATATATATATATAGAGAGAGAGAGAGAGAATGAATATTCTATTAATGGTTAAATATTATTTATTTATTCATTTTTAACTAGAGATTCTGGCATTCTAAAATAATGAAAGTATTTTAGCTTAAAAGCTATAATAATATGGAATTAATAAAAGTAATTTTATAAATACATTGAGCAGTAATTATTTTGAATTGATAAAATCAAACAGTATTTAGTAAGTTTAGATTATAGTAAATATTTACAACAGGAAGTTTTTCTTGGTTCATTTTAAATGTTATGTAAAATATTATTTATTTAAATTAGAAAAATATTTCTTTATGTAATTGAGGTTTAATCCAACTATATACAATTTACAGCAGTATTATTTAAAATGTTTATGATTATTATGATATATCTGTTAAATGTTATTGTCATTCTCTATAACAGGGTTCATACTCACCTAGAGAACCTGGAAAACCTGGAATTGTCAGGGAATTTGACATTTGTTAAAAATGTCAGGGAATTTTGTAAAGTACAATTTGTCTCGAAAAGAATGCATACATTTTTCAACAAATTGCACTAAATTCTTAACGTATGATGAAAATGGAATTAATTTTATGTGTATTTACATTTTTTTTTTAATAGGAAAAAATTAAAAAAAGCTCCAAACATAAATTTCAAAATGAGTTTCAAAATATCTCTTATTGAGAAAACAGATTAGGTGTATTTTATAGAGACCTATTGTCTAAAAACGAAGAATTTAAAGATCTTTGGGAAATTATAAAAATCTTATTAATTCTTTGAAATAGCCTCTATCAAAAATCATGTTTCAATAAAGAAAGATATATTGTTGCAAAGCCATCTAAAAGATCTTAATTTACAGTAAGAATCGTTTGGGATAGTATTCAAAATGTAGAAATATTGAAGGATTCAACAAATCATGTGAAAATGATACAAATGTGCTATCATAATGTTTTGGATTAGTAATAAAATAAAGTAGAAAATCAGAGAGAACTTGAAAATTATGAAGCTGGAGGACAAATTAAAGTTCTAAAGCATAAAAAATACAAATTCTAAACTAAACTAAAAATGTGGTGTGAAACAACCACACGACTTCCATTACCCACTATTACACATATTATATGTATTTTTTGGAGATAATGTGATCAGAAGACATAAAATTAGCCTAACGAAGTGGACACCAAAAAATTTTACGGTAAGGGAAACTTCATACACGTATAAAGACATATAAAATAGAGTTTACATAACAAATTAAAAAATAAGGAAAAAAGAAAAATTCTTTAAAGTTATTTTTTAAAACACCAAATTCCGAAATCAAAAACTGACCTACCTAATCAGGATGACTGTTAATTTTCCTGTAATAGTCACGTTATACATAAGAAAGGATATCTAAAATGAATTTATGAAACAACTTTCAAGAAAATCGTTAGAGCCGTTTTTGAGATACCAACTTTTACCAAAACATGGCATACTCAATTATTGACTGGAAAACAATAATTACATACAAAAGGATATTTAAAAGGAGTTCATATGGCAAGTTTAAAAAAAATCCGTACAGCCGTTTTTAAAGGAACGTACTTGTGAGACCTGAAAGTGAGCTATTTATACTGGATGCCTATCAATTTTCCTGAAGAAATCAATTATATCATTCGAAAAGACATCTAATAGAGTGTTTATATAGCAACTTTGAAGAAAATCGCTAGAGCCGTTTTTGAGATACGGATTTATGGTCCCACTTCCGCTTTTCCAGTTTTTATCAAAATTTGGAAAATTCATCTGTACCTGTGTCAATTCTGAAGTTTCAAAGTTCTATCTTTATTAGTTTCGGAGATATAATACCCAGAAAATTCCCCACATACATACACACACTCTCTGACCAATTGCTAAAAACTACTTTTTTGGATTCAGGGGACCTTAAAACATGTAAATCAGATGAAAACTCGATATTGAATTTTAAGACCGAATACAGTACTTCCATTACCTACAGTAATCAGGTAATGGAAGTAAAAATATAGATTATTGAATTGTTGAATTATCAAAGAAAATGTAAATATGTAGATATTGAATGAAAGTAAAAAATCTATCTTTATTTTTGTTCTATAAGAAATAAAACAAAATAATTTTATAATGTTTTGAAATAAATATAGTTCATTAAGTTTTTTCTTTTAGCTTTTTTGTTGTTCTAAAAGATTAATTGTAGATTAATTTTAAGACTTTTAAATTCAATTAAAAATATTATTAATAGAATATTTTGTTGAATACAGTAACGGGAATTTAGAAGTGAAAATTTCCAGTCACTGTATGGTGACCAAATAAAATAAATTGACACAAAAAGCAGAAAATTTGTCAATTTTCAGAGAAAAAGTAACATATTTCTGGAAATATCTTTAAAAAATTGTATACATTTTGTCGATTTGTGATAAAATAGTTGTCTATTTTCAGTAATTATAGACAATAAAATAATGTTAATTTTTTTAACAATAAGTTGAAATTAAAGGCATTTTTTACTTTTTCTTATCCATATATCTTAGAGAAAGTATTGCTTTTGTGCTGAATCTTTAAAATTGTGTTTTTGATATATTTAATATTTACACACTTTGAACAAACATGCATAATATACATTAATGTGCAAATGTCATTTGCGAAAAATTTGTCTTCTTTGCAGAAAATTTTTTAGCATTAATCATAAGAAAAAAAAAAAATAGTTAAAATACTTTTTTAACTGGCAGTATACTATCGGTTAAAAAAATATGACATTGAAATGCATTTGTTTTCGATTATTTTATGCTTTATTTGTATATTTGTTGTTTTACAAGTTATTTAATCTTTTACCTGCTGTGCCTCTACTGCAGAAAGTCCCTTTCATCATTAACCATTTTTGAATATATCAGTTTACAAATTCATAAAATTAATACTATACTTAGTATAAATATGAAAATTTGGTACTGTATACTACAGATCTTTATTATTCTTATTTTCCTGAATAAAAGTAACATTTATTTCAAAATTTAGTCACAGCAGCCTTTTATTTCAACTATACATGACAGAAAAAGACAGGCTTAATGCTTAAAGGGTTAATTGATATTTTGTGGTTACAGTAATTTTTTTATTTTATGTAAGTGTGATTTTTGAGGTCCCCTGAATCTGAAAATCAGGTTTTTAGCAGTTATTTTGTGTGTGCTTGTATGTCTCTCTGTGAGTCTTATCAGCATAACTCAAGAACAAATGTCAATAAGAAGTTCAAACTCAGTATTCTAAATCTATGTCATATGAGGATTAATACTTGAAACTGTTTATTAAAACCAGACAAATGGTTTGTGTATACAGACATCCAAGTAATTCAAGTTCTATGGGCAAAATTTCTGGTAGTTCTGTTTTAACACCTTTAGACTGCATTAAACAAAATGAAGTGTAGTGGACATGCATTTTTTATATGCATAAAAGCTGTTTTAGTATGGCATGTGGTATGAAAATCATTGACAGGACCTAGGGTGACCAAACATCCTAGATTTCTAGGAACAGTCCCCATTTTTTTTACTCTTGTCCCATGAAGAAATTTTGTCCTCTGGTGACCCCATTTTTCAGATTTTGTTCTCATTTGTCCCAACTTTTGAAAAAAGAGTAGATTCCAATATATATATATATATATATATATATATATATACTTTTTTTTAGAATCTGCTTATTAATTATCACTCTTCACAATATCCAGCAGTGTAAAATATCATTTTTGAAACCACTTGCATACCCAAGTGCATAAGAAAGCAGCAGTTCCATCCATCAGGCAGATATACTAGTAGAATACAGATTTCCTATACTGGCTACGGAGCAAAATTCCCGGAACATCACTGCAGTTTTTGCACCTTCTTTTGGCAATAATCGCTTTCTTGGCAACTGGTTTTTGGGATTTTGCTTATTTTAAATGATTTGTTCCTCTTATCACCAAAACTCCAAAGAAAAGTCAAAAAGAACAACTTTCAAACAATAACAAGGATTAGATAACTTACTTTTCATTTCAGCTAGTGTAGGTTGTGGTTTTTGTTTAATTTATCCCCAATCAAAATATAAAACAGTGAGGGAGGAAACTTGCTTTGGTGGAAATGGAATGTCGGTTTGGCAGTACAAAACTCGGTTTGGCGAATAAAATGGTGGAATGGTGGGGATGTGATCTTCAGAAGCTAAAAGGTTACTAGTCCGGGGTCTACTCTAATATCTCATCGATGGTTGCATGGTTATTTGCCAATATTGCCTCAAAACAATCTCAAGACAAAAGTAGGTAAACAATGCTGTTGCTGTATTATTAATAAAGTTAAATGTATTTGTATTTGAGAATTAAATATATATATATATGAATTTTAGACTAGTATGATTAAATTTTTTTGTTTATTTACGTTACAAATGTTTTTGAAAATTTACAAATGAGCTCTGTCATCTAAATAAATTTCTTATATTCATGAAATTGAACTACTGTTTTAATAATCTGTATTTGTTTAGGGATTATACTCTATAGAAGCTAACTTTTTAAATATAAAATGGTATTAGTATTCTGTAATTTGGGGACAATTTCTATTTAAACTGGTATTAAGAACAAATGCAATAGAAAATGTGTAATTATCGAGATTTGCAAAAGTGAAGATATTCCGCCAACCTATTATAAAAACCATCCAAAAGGATATTCTTGTGTGTTGACTATCTACTAAAGTGTATACTTATGTTATTTTAATCTAGAATTTGAATTATTCTATTAGATGCATGGTGTCCCCACTTTTGTTGCAAAAAATGGGGAGATTTCGACATTTCTCTCCATTTCTGCAATTAAAAATTTGGTCACCCAAGACCACACAGAAGATTAGATATATTAGGGCTATACTTGGAAATTGCTGGAAGTGCATATTAAGTTGCGTTAGGTTTTTCATACTGTGCTAAATTTAAGTATTCTACTATGTGGTGTATATATTTTACAAATAATGTTTAGGGCTACCCAAAATTAAGCGAATACATTCTTCTCTATTAAATGTAATTGATGGAAATGTGTTACTAAATTTTACCAAGTCCAGGATAACTATTTAGGATTGATAATTGCTTTCACATACCCATACGGAAGGCAAAGTACTAATTCGGATTCCAAATTTCAACATTGGTTTTTGGCTATAATTATGTTTTTTAAGGTCCCCTGAATAGGGAAATCAAGTTTTTAGTAATTTATATGTTTATATGTCTGTATTAGCATTACTTAAAAACAAATAATTGCTGGAAATTCAAATTGGTTATTTTGAAGACTATAGCAGAAATACCATATTCAGAAAACCATATCATATTGAAATGTGAAACCAAGATTGGTAAGTTTTAAGGAGTGGTGATATTTGTCTGAATAATTTGGAATAAACTTTTAAATTTAATAACAGTCAAATTTTTCGTAAATATAGGTACTATAACTTAAAAATTCTATTCTTTACATGAAGCCTAAACTAAAAAATTATCAATAAAAAAACCTTTTTACATACTTCATGCTTTGGCCATAACGTGTTTTCGTTGGGGTCCCCCAGCATGGTCACCATCACACATGGTGTCTGAAGTCCTGCACATGTGGTGTTTCTCTCTGTGTACATCTCTTTTAAGGATATAGTGCTACTTCTTGTCGAGCCCTGCTGCATCATTGCCATTGCAAAAATTCATAAAATTGATGATTTTGATGGCTTTGCAGTATGCAGCGTATTTGTGTTTTTGATAATTCACAATTTTTCTAATGTTATCGAAATGGATGTTTATGTTTTCTTCCTGGTTAGCCTTTGTTAATGTGGTAGTAATTTTGCTTGTAGCGATATCATGACTGTGTTCTTTAATTCTGGTTTTAATTTTTCTTTTAGATTATCCAATATAACATGTGCTTTGGCTGACAGTGTACGGAATTTTATGTATACCGGCGGTTTCTAAAGGGTAGATAGGATTTTTGTCACTTCTTTTTTTTTTTTTTTTCTTTTTGTAGTTACTATCTGTAATCAGAGGGTTGAGGTTTGACAGTAGCCCCCTCACACAGAAATATGTGTCAAATAAAACTGTTTCTGTAACTATTTATAGTTGTTTTTAAAACATGTTTATGTACAGCATTTATCTTATAATTTAAACTGTAATCCGTCTTTGTAGTATTCGATGCAGGGTAAGAAAGGCGCTGCACAAAATTGCAACTTTCAACACTGAAAAAAGATGACATTTTTAGGAGTCAACTTAGTAATTTCGGGTTGGCCATAAAATTTGAAAAAAAAATAATGAGTAAACTCAAAAGAACTGTTGGTTATTCGCAATAACTTAAAATTTCAATTTTTGTGCCTACTGGAATTTCTTTAAGAAACAACTAGAAAACCTGGAAAAGTCAGGGAATTTTATTTTTTACTGTTCCAGTATGAACCCTGCTATATATATATATATATATATATATATAAATTTATTTTAAGAAACAATTTCATTCAAATACTAATAACTTTTATTTTTAATTGTAATACTTTTTTTTTTTTCTCTTAATGCTGCTTACATTTTTAGTTAATCAGTTTTGCTTTTTAAACAGTAAAGAAGCACAAAATGTCTGTATGCATTGTTATTCAAAACAAAAAATGAGGATTTCTTTTATTATTTTTTGATCATTTTTATTGTAAGCTTTAATGTAAATTTACCAAAAACTATTCAGTCTATTTGAATTGTTTAAATGGCATAAATTTTAATTAATTGCTCCACACAGTGTGATTTCATTTTTAATTGATTATTCTGGAAATTTGTAATTTTATTTGAGATTATATTTGAAAAAAATATATTTCTGAAGTTAAGAGAAATCTATTTGATAGCTATGCTATATCTAAAAATCAGTAAGAAATACAAATGTATACAAACACAACCTACAGAAAACAACTGTTTATTTTAAGCTTATATTTTTGGAAACATGGTATTTCTTATTATATATGCTATCATAAATTTGTTAGAAATGTGCAATTACAAATGTCTTTAATAAATACTCAGGGGTGATTATCTTCAGGTGATGTACCTGAATTCAAGTATTTATTTTAAATACCAGCATTCTAGTTTTTCCGGTAGTTAAATTCATAAAGTAAGACTAAAATATCAATTTCATATGACTGCTAAACCTAATTAAAATTAATATTTTTCATAATGAGATGATTTGACTTCCCTGCAATAAATTATATGTTCTCAAAAAAGGTCTTACTAAAATTTTATGTATTTTTTCATGAATTCTCAATGAGCCCTCAAATATTATAAGCAATGACTAATAATTGTTTTTTCACTTTGCTTAAAACTTTGTCTTAATTGCATAAATGTTTAGAACTCTGTATTAGTTGTATAAATGTTTAAAACTTGGTCTTGATTGCATAAGAATTTAAAACTTTGTCTTACTTGTATAAATGTTTTTAACTTTTGTTTTATTTGAAAACATGTTGAAACTTTGCACACAAGTGTAAAACTTGTCTTAACATCAAATAATATTAAATGATTGTTACTGTTTTTCTGCATCTAATAATATGTGGAATAAAATTTTCTGTGTATACTTAAGGTGTTTCAATTTCTTGTTTTACATTCCTTTTACACTAATAATTTTAACCTCAATTGTATACTTGAATACTTTCATAGTTTTGATGCTGCAGAGGATAATTTATTGATTTACTGTTGAAACAATTTCTGTACAAGTGATAGTTCTGCATAGTGAGAATGTTAGGTTGCATGCTATCTTTAAACTGATGAGCTTACCCTAATACCACCAACTACTTGCATTTTATGTGGCTATCCATCGGTCTGAACAGATTTCCCATCAACCATAAATCATATCAAGCATGAAGGTGTTATTCTGAGCAATATTTGAAATTGGCTTCCTGATAATTAAAAATTGTTTGTCAATTATATCAGAACTATCAGATTTCCAGATGAAAATACAGATATTAATGCCGGGGTGTGCCAGGGGGAAAAACTTGTAGCTAATGGATATCCAGTGAAATAACTTCCAGAATGGTGATTGGTTAAATAAACACACATATCTTATGGTCACATGTATCTTTATCTTTGTATCTGCTATTATTTTAAAGGACTTAAGCGAACAAAAAGTGGATTTTTATATTTCCTTTAAGTTGTATTTTTATCTATGCATGGAATTAATATCTCTATAATAATTTAAAAGCAATTACACAAAATTTCAAAAGTAATGTGAAATATTAGTATAAACAAAAAAGAAAAAACAAAAAAAAAAAAAAAACTTCATCATATATTTTGAATTACACAACCAGAAAATTAAGAAGTAAAGGCATGTATTTATAACAGTATGGAACTGTAATGTAAATGTTAAATATTTTATCATTGGTTTAATTGTATATTTAGTTACTGTAGAATGTTAATTAATAAAATGCACATAAGTTTGCTAATACTTTATTCTTCTAGAAGAAAATAAATAAATAAAACCTTAATTTAAACTTTAACAAATAAAACCTTAAAACAGGGCTGTAACCAGAGGGGTGGCAAGGGGGCATGACCCCCCCCCAACCCCCGGCACTGCTCTTTGCTTAACTTTAAATCCACTATTTTGTTGTAATAGTTTTTCGCTGGCAAGTATTGTTTAAAAATAGATACTTTTTCTCAATCTTTTCCTGAAAATATAAAGTCATTTGATGTTTTAAGTATTCTATGGTGACAATTGAGCTCACCTTTGGTTAGGATGTTGGTGTGTGTGTGGCAGGGGGTTACGACTATATTTAAAGAGCCATGACTAACTAGATCGAGTTTTGAAAGTGTCAGAGTGGGCCACACCTTTTTAACAGAGGCAAAAGAATCTGGGAAAAGCTTTTTTTTTTTTCTGCGGTGTGTTTGCCATCTACAGCTGTGTAATTTGTGTGGTGGGTGCTCAGACATCAAAAGAAGATATTTGTGTCCTTGCCGTCGCATTTGAGCATTTCTCCTCAAAAGGTACCCTCAAAAGTTCCCTATTGACCTTTTTGGAATACACTTGTTAGAAATTTGAGAAGTAACGCTCACCTTTGAATCCCATCTCGCCGCAGAATAGAGCAGGTGACCAACTTGCCTCAACTTGTAACAAATGCGAGTTCTACAGTTCGTTTAAAACTTTTAGCAAAAGTAAACAGTAACACGTGTGATTAATATCTCTGATCGGCACCAGCTATTTTCACCTTTTGTTAAGTTTTTCGTATGTTTCCTTTTGTTAACTTAAAAAATTTCCTGTAACTATGGGTATATCATATGTCATATATTTTTTAAAGTACAAGTTCTTATTGTAAACACCAAAACTCCAAAACACACAGAGAAAGGGTATTATAGTTTTCATATTTTTAATTAAGACAGGTCGGACAAGAACTGTTTGCTCTGTAGTGTGGGGACTAAAACACAAAAGGCTGAACACAAGCCATCATTTTATCATAAATGATGTCACCAGATAACAGTTAGCACTTCTAATCTAATATACGACACAATATGTATCTACAACTAAAATAAAAACTTAATAAATGCTTTAATTCTTCTTACTTGGGAATAAATACAGATCATGCATGGTGAATATAATTGCTTGAAATTTAAATTAAAAATAATTTGTTTAGTTTGTAATATCAGGGTGATTTAATCTCATTCATTTTTACACAGATAATATTTGAAAAAGGATGCTTAATATCTAAAGAAAATATTATCAAAATAATATTCTCCTCTGTTTAGGAATGAGGCATAAATTTGATACATTTATACAAAAGTGTTCTGAAATAATACTTTGGTATAAAAGCTTTTAATTGTACAGAAAATGGCCTGCCACTTTTATGCTAAAATACTTTTTTTTTTCAAACATAGTAAATTATTAATTAATAAATAAAATAATAACTAACCAGATCACCTTTAAAAGAATGATGGATTGTATAAATCTTCTCCCCCCCCCCCAAAGATTACTGTCTTAGAGTTATGAAAACATATGCATTGAAATATAACATTAAGAATTTTCTCAAAAACTATTAAAATTAAAAAATATTAATACTCAAAAGAATTTCTCACAATTTTACTTTATTATAGTTTAACGGGACTTGGCACTACTGAAAATTTCATATAGCAGCTTATATTTTCATTTAATATTTATAAAACTTCTATACATATTTAAGAAAAGACTCAGAATTTTTATAGAAATCTCAAAATATTTTTACTATGATACTTAAAATATATAAATCATGTATTTTAATAATCAGATTTATTTGAATTTATTATTAATTACTTTAACTGAACAAATTAATAAAAATTATCGAATATCTTTGAAATTAAATTAATTTTATATTAGATATAAACGATATATTTTAATATCATTATCATTTTTTTTTTTTTAATCTCAAAGGCAGTAATATGTTATCTCAACCACCAGGTCATATATTTTTTTATGTGTCTCTAAATATCTAAAATTACTTTTGTTTACATGCATATAAAAACTGGTATTAAAATGAAAACTAATAACCTGATAAAAACTTTACATAGCTATAATGGTTCAGAAAAACTGCTATTAGTTTCGAATTAACTAATGTACTCTGACTCTCTTATCACAAAAGCAGCACTTTAGAAGTGAAGTCGCAAAGACAATTAAAGCTAATGTTGTTATGTGTGATCAAGAACTGTCTAGTTCAAACTCGAACCCAATACCTAATTAAAAATTTCCTGGATCACTGAGGAGCACTCTATCTATTGTCACCTGCAACCAAACCCTATGTTATTCTATGGGGAATTTGTTATGAAAATTTTACAGTACTTATAGATATTTTTAACCCATTCATGGTCACGCCATTTTTAATTTTTCCGTTTCGAAGCCATTTAAGTGGGATGTGTTTTATATATTTTTACCTGATTAAGTACTAATAATATTACGAATTTATCAGGAATACTGAGAAACTGATTGTTTTCTAATTAGCAAATTCGTAGCAATGAATAAATGATTCAGAAGTAAAAAACTCT
The DNA here is from genome assembly GCA_963930645.1 of Salticus scenicus. Classification (NCBI taxonomy): domain Eukaryota; kingdom Metazoa; phylum Arthropoda; class Arachnida; order Araneae; family Salticidae; genus Salticus; species Salticus scenicus. Next base: position 128,285,441 of record OZ005651.1, on the reverse strand, counting down.
GACCGTGTATACACGTTCATGGCCATGAAAGGGTTAATATTCCGTTTTCCCCTTATATTAAGAAAATTCACATCTGTTAAATCAGAGTGCATTTTTCTCACATTTTAACCCTAAAATAAATATTATTATTAAAAAAAAAAAGGTGGAGCAAGAACTAATTTAACAGTTCGGAGTTTTTCGAATATGAAAATGGAATTATTAATATATTAAATCAGGCCTGTCCAACCCAAAACACTTGGTGGGCCGCAGAAGAAATATATTTTATTCATTCGGGCCGCACCGTATGTACAGCCATAAAAACACCCCCCCCCCTCTTCTTTACCGACTAATTCCGCCGTAAATTAATGTGGAGGCATGCGGCTGGTGCCGATCGATTAGTAATAAAGCCTAGTTTAGACGGTTTAGTTGCATTTTGCTTAACCCTTTTGCGGCGCAAGACAATTCGGATCATTTAAATTATACTGCCACCGGAATTCATGAACTAAATTAAACTAAAATAAATTTTAAGTTTAAAAAAACCGGCCTTTTCTGGTATGTTATAAACGTAAATTTTTGCTAAAAAATTTCCGGGATGAATTTTTGCAGCTGGATCTTTAATTTTGCATCTTCGCAGCGAGGACAGCGCGCGTTAAGGGGTTAACCAGAGCTGCCAACCTAATCCGGCAAATTGTTAGTACCGCCCCTTTTTCTACACCACTTAATTTTTAGAATTAAACGATGTATGCATGTTAAAACTGCCATCAACTTAATTTTTTTTTTTTAAAGGCAGCCCGCAATTTTGACAAGCTTTTTAGATTATTTGGATCAAATCAGTCCAGAAAGTGGTATATACTTTATATATTTATCACAATTTTTCACAGAGTTATAATTTGTTAAAATATGGAGATGCTAATGCCAAATAAATGAAATAAACATTAATTCATGTCTTCCCAAAAAAATAATATATTAAAATTTCTTATTTTTATTTTATTTTATTTTATTTTATGTTAGAATGATGTAACCTAAATACATTCCTTGCATATTTTGGATTGAAAAATATGTTTTTGATTTAGGAAAATTATTAATAAATTCATATTTCAAAAAATTAAAAATTATGACCTACATTCATTTTTGTACGAATAGAATGGGCATCATCAAAAATATGGGTTTCTAAATTTACAGTTCGTTCCTATCACTGTTTTTCGAATTATAGTGATATTCGAATTTATTGCTCTTAGGTGGCTGTCACTTGTTATCATTTGTGTCATATACTACTTTGTATGCGCAGGATTTAAAATAGTTATTCAAGTAAGTTTAGACGTACATGTCATTTCTTAATCAGCATTACTTTACTTTATATTTAAAATTGTTATACTTCTTTTTCGATTATTATCTGAAGGAATATAATACTTTTCTGTGTGATTAAATTAAATTTTTTTTTTAACTATAGAGATTTACCCCCGACCAATTTTTGCTTGTAACTCTATGAAGACTTGAAATAAAGAATATAAACTCCCCCTTTATCTGAACCGTCTTGACCTCAGAAATTTAAATATGTAGTGAAAAGTGGGTGATACTATTTCGGGGGGAAAAAAAAAAAAAAAAAAAAAAAACAGAAGACGAAGATTATGCAAGTTTTAATATGAAGATGGCACCCTAAACATAATTTACCAATTGCATTAAAAACTAGATGTTATTACCAATCCTTAGGCATCAGCTGCTAGTTTATACGATAATTTACGGCGAAATTAGTCGGGGAAGGAAATTATTATTATTATTATACTATGACTGTACATATGCATATGTGCATATATGTTTGTGAGTACATGATTCATGTATGTATATACTTTTTTCGGAGAAGGGGCAGGGTGAAAATTCGGAGCAGAATACATTAATTTAAAATATTTTCATTCATAAATTAGCAATAGAATTGTAAAAAAATTTAAGACTATGTATTAAAACTATAATAAAATGTATAAATAATGGATCTAATAACATTTCATTACAACAGTTCCTTAGCTACCATAACCGTTGAAAGGTATTTTCACTACGAAAAGACGGAACATATTTATTAATTTTTGATTCATTAACCAAAGTTGTCAAACTTTAAATATCGTTAGTCTGCTCGCAGTCCGCAAGAAACTACGCGGTGGGCCGCACGCGGGCCGTGGGTTGGCCACCCCTGTATTAAATAATAAATAATTCTGATAACAAATTTCCCCTTAGAATAACATGGTGTTCGGGCTGCATCACAAGTACTTCGTTGACGTTCAGAGCTAATGTTTTTAAGCATGATTAAGAACTGCATAGTTCGAAACTATTAATATTTTTTTTTATCACTGTGATCTTAAAGGGATGTTATATCTATTTCTGCCAACAATCAAACCCAATGTTATTGTATTGGAACATTTGTTAGAGGAATTATTCCTTATTTAATGTATATATATTTTGTTAATTTGTTTTCACATTCAGAAAACTCACAATTCTCTTATTGTGCCTTTTTCTTGTATTTTTAGCAACAAAACTGATAATAATTAAAAAAAAAAAAAAGAAAAAAAAAATAAATTTTTGGAAAACAAGAACTAATTTAACAGTTGTGAATTTTCTGAATGTGAAAACGGATTAAAAAAAAAAAAAAAAAATCTGGTAATGAGTAATTCTGAAAACAAATTTCCCCTTGGCTGAGACAATGATGTGGCAATTAAAAAAGGTAGAGCCTTAGCAGTTTATTTGTTCTAAAGAAGCTCCCCTGAATTTTTTCCTTATTAAAAGGAAAACAAGTTTTAAAAAATGTAATAAGTGTGTATCTAAAACAAAAATGACAGAGAAATTTTACTAATGCTTTCTAACTGAACCAATAGAGTTCACAGTCTCATCCCGTAGAAGTTAAAGTATTGGTAGAAAAAAAAATGATTCAATATAATTTTTCTGAAACGCACTCCAGAAATGAACCCCCAACCTCCAAGGATTTTCTTATGTTTAAGGAGGAAAAAATAAACTTCCTAAACAACATCAAAAATAATAATCAGGTTACGTCATATTATTTTGTGATTTCGCTAAATAACTATGTATGTAACAACTTCTTTTTTAGTGGAAAATTTATTTGCTTTTTTTAATAAGGTTATACAATTACATATAGTTACATACAAATTTTAACTTTGTCTATAAATGTTTTTTTTTTTTTTTTTTTTAATAAGCTAAATTTTAAGGTTAGGATTTTTCCAAAAAGATGTTTAGAAATCACATACATGTCCTTTTGACATCTTCGATGTTTAGAATTACTACTAAAATGCTGTAGTGGTTAACAAATTTCTTTTACATAAGATTTATTTTTCAGCCCCCCCCCCCCCCTCCCTTTAAGTGTAACAGCCCCCACTGGTATCTTTGGCTGGTTACAGCCCTGCCTTAAAATAACTTTAATTTGTTTATCACAATCAAACTGGTGGCAATTATTAAAATTTCCAAGTAAAGATATTTTATTATATCAATATTTGATTTTCTTTCTTTCTTTCTTTCTTTTTTTATGTAAGACTTTTATATTTGTAATATTATTTAAAAATAGCTTAAACTGTCTTCTTGTATTTACAAATAAAAAGAGAACTTTAAAAATTAGGTAATGGGAATTTAATGTAACAGCATTTTATTTTAATCTTTAATAACATGGCTCAAAGAAACAAACATAGAAATGAAAATAAAACAAAAATAATATTTCAAAAAAATTTATTAATCCATAAGATAACATTTAAATTATTAGAAAAATGTGCATTGCATATATATATATATATATATGTATTTTTTTTTTTTTTTTTTTTTTCTATACAATATTACTCATCCGTGTATTCAAGGTGAAATTTGTGTAAGATACATAAGAATTACACATCGAAAATATCACTTTAACTATATAAAATGATTAATATTTTATGAAGATTTAATTAATTTTTTTTTTTAGTCTGCACTAGGAAAAACAAAAGAGGAAGCAGTATGATTAATGAAGAAAGATATTTTTTTTTTTTTATTATTATTTTAGAAATTATCAATCAAGCAAAAAATTAAACCATTATAAATGTATGTTAAATAATCTCTAAGGAAAAAAGAGAGTTAAATTGAACATGTGTCATTTGTTAAATATATTATAAACACTTTAAACACATGTAAATTTAAATTTTTATTTAAAAGATGTTAAAAAAAAAATTTATCCAAAGTTTTTCGCTTTAATAGTAAAGCATCATCAGGGAATTTTAATTATTCGTTTCCAATGAGCAGTTTTAAATATGTTTTCTTTTCACAGTCAACAGTTAAGTCCTTTAATAATGTGAATATCAGCAAAGGCAATTTGAAGTCCGGTAGAGGTTGGATCAAGGAGCTAAGAAAAGTAAGAGAAGCTGGAACTATTGAAAAATCACACGAGGCTATTGTAGGAGAAAAACCATCATGAATTAGCAGAAATAAACTATTAACTATTTTATAATATTGTGCCAAATTATTGGCAAAATTGCAGCATCTTTGGAATTTATTGCATTTTTGCATTTAATTATATTAATAGCTTCGGAAATGTAAAGTTCTTGGATAGTAGATGGTGCTGTAATAATTTTGTAATTACTATTAAAGCGAAAAGCTTTGGATAAAAAAAAAAATTAACATCTTTTAAATAAAAATTTACATTTACGTGTGTTTAAAGTGTTTATAATATATTTTATAAATATATGTGTCATCTAGTAGTTGCAAAACTGGCCAACTCCTTAAATTTGAAAAATGTGGTTTTTTTTTTAATTTTGTAAGTCCTGAGTAAAAGTTTACATGATCTGGAAACAAAAAATCATGCCAAAGCTGATCCATCCCTGTGTTACTTGCACTTGAAAATCACAATGTGCTGAAAATTTGGTTAAATCCTAAGACTGCTGAGTTTAAACTGGTCATCGCCTGCAAGATCGCAATTCTCCTCCACCCAACTATAGTAGCACGCTTGTGATTAAGTTAATGTTGTCATATTTTCTTTCGATTATGAAAAAGTTTGTAGAAGTACCTCCTAATCAGGGCACGACTATGACTTTTGAAGGCCCTGGGCACAAGTTTTATATGGTGCCCCCCCCCCCACACACACACACAAGCATATACAATTAAATAATTTTTTAAGTGTATTATGTCTTATACGACTTATATATGTAATGGACATTTTGAATGTTATAAATAAAATAAAATTATTGTACATCGCTCATAAAAATATATTTCTTTTAACATAATTTTTAAGGGAAAAAAAAAACTGAGAAAATCTTTCTTTGGAGCACAACAAAATGTCATATTTATCTATAATATTCAAAATATACAGCGACATAGAATTAGGATGCTTTCATACACAATAACATCGAAACCAGAATAAATGGATTTTAAGTGTAAATTTTGTGAGTTTTCTAAAATAGGCAAGCAACATGGGTACATTTTCAAAATTAAATTACAACTCTGAAAAACACACTGTCTTAAAAAAAAAAAAAGCATTTTTAATTAATTTTTTGGTGCTAGTATCCTGAAAGAGGAAAAAAAAAAAAAAAAAAAGAATGTTTTTATATAAGAGTGTTTTTTTATATGCTTATTTCTTATCCTACGGCAAAGAATGAGTTCTCAGGTCATAGCCGTAACTCTCACTAGCTCTTACCCCACAGCAATTTAATAAATCCAAATCCACACTCAAAATATAATTAGTAATTATTTTAAACAAATGTTTTACACTATGACTATGAGCTAGGAGTTATGTCAGAAAACATTCACTGGCAAATTTTCATTTACCACATTTTTTATGACAAAACACAGCCGATTTACATGTGAACTTTTCTACAGTTAAATTCGCACTTCGGAAGTATTAAGGAAGAAAAATGGAAAATAGACTCAAAGTTCTTGAACATATGTAGCTTATTACTATATCTAATTTAGCTCAGCAATTTTCTAATAATGTTAATAAAAAAAATCATGATTTAATGTTTACATTTTTCTATAGTTTAACATAAAAACAGTGAAAATTTTTGAAGCATCAGTAGTAGATTTCGTGCCCCTCAAATCTGGGTGCAGTGGGCTTGTGCCCCATGTGCCCATGCCTTAATCTGGCCCAGCTCCTAATCAGTCAAAAAAAAAAAAAGAGGAAAAGTGACTCTATGATGTGGAAAATGTACAAAGTTCATAGCTAATGTACAGTAGGGAACCAATTATCCGGAATGGGTTTTTCAAGACTATTCTGGATAACTGGTTTTTCTGACTAACTGGTTGCTCATCAAAGCAAGCCTCATTAATCAGAATTATTGCATATGGTTCTTATTTAAAATAAATATTTTAATCAAAAATTAATATTTTTTATCAATTAATAAAATTTAAATACTTAATTAACCTCTTTTTTTAAAAAAAAGAAAATAAAAGTATTAATATAATTTTTAATCAAGATAAATTATTAATCAAAATTTAAAATGAGAAAAAGGGGAAAAAAATCTTTGAAACTTAATTTTCCATAAAAATCAAAATCTGTCCAAATCCAAGTATTTTTAAATATGATTAGCCTATGATTTTAAAACATTGAATATTACTAAAGATTAAAAAATTATGACCTGATTTTACAGGCTTATCTTTTTATTTCTTGTGAAGATTGCTTTTTTTTTTTTTTTTAATGTCTATAACAGTGCAAAATATTCATAATTTTTTAAAAGTTATTTGATTTTAATTATCACCTCCCTCCCCCCAATAAATAAGTGAATAATAAAAATAAATTAAGTACAGGGCCAATTATTCCCATTTCACCCAACCCTTTCAAAATAAATAAAATTGTCACCTTTATGATATTGTGTAGTGGCGACATCTTTCGACATTTTTCAGAACTAAAAGCTATCTTTTCAGTTTATATTGTCCATTATGACCTAGCTGTGCCATGCCAAATATTTAAATACTACTTTTAAATAAATAAAACAAAATTAAATGGAATTATTATTTATTGAATATCTCTTTTACATTTAAGTCTTTCAGATTACAATGTTAAACCATTATTATTAAAAAAAAAAAAAAAAAAAAAAAAATTAATGCATTGGAATTTAGTTGCTGAAGATATAATTCTGGATAACTGGTTTTCCGGATAAACGGTTCCATACTGTACTATTACTTTGTAGTGACGTAATATTGATAACATAACAGTGTCATAGTTAGCATATTATGATTAATTAATCATATATTATTAATTTAATAACATACCTGTGATGATTCAGCAGGTTATAACGACGTGTTCATGTAATTTTGTTTATAACTCGAATAATTTCCCACTCTATCAAAGAATAGCTTGTGATTAATGAATCTGGATGTGATACATTTTCATAATTTTCTAGAGTTACATTTTTGTTATGAATATTAGTTATTTTTTATTTTTATTAGATAGCAGAAATCAATTATGTTTAAATAAAATTTAATTGAACAAAACATTTTGTGTATTTAAAACCCTAAAGATCCAATATTCACATTAAATTTAGCGAAAATTAAGTTCTAATTTGTTGCAAAACTGGCTAACTCTAAAGTAAGTTGCAAAGACAGCCAAATCCAAATTAAAAAGATAAATAACCTCCTCCCTTCTTGTACCCCTGCCATTTTATTTCGAGTATGCTGCCAGAATGTCTATAAGAGTTTCGGTTCCAGTTATATTTTGGCTAGGTGCGGCAAAAAAAAATCGGCTTTTTCCAAAAATTTTAGTTTTTAGAGATGCCTGCTTTTGCAACTAGACGACTCATATAAGATATCATTTAATTAGAATAATGCTTAGGATATATTTCAATATATATTATATCAGAATGTGTTAAAAATTGAAATAAAATAATTAAATGCTTATAATGTCATTTGGAAATATATGAAGTAATTAAAACTTTTTAAGAAAATATTTACACATGACTTCTTCATAGAGTTTTCTTTCTTTTTGTGAGGTTGCTATAATAATAGATAATGATACATATAAGTATGTAAGTAAAACTAGATTCCCCCCCCCCCTCTTTATTACTATTTATAAATTACTAATAAAACAAAATTGCAGTAAGTAGTACAGTAGGGAACCAATTATACAGAATGGTTTTTACAAGAATGTTCTGGATAACTGTTTTTTCCATATAACTGGTTGCTCATCAAAGCAACCCTCTTTAAAATTTTAGAATGCATATGGTTCTTATTTAAAATAAAAAATTAATAACTATTTTTCATCAATTAATCAAATGTAGATGTTTAATTAACCTGATTTATTTTTTTTTTTAAATAAAAGTACTAAAATAATTTTTAATCAAGATAAATTATTAATTAAGATGTTAAAAAAAAAATAATAATAATCTTTGAAATTTATTAACCTTACATAAAAATCAAAATCTGCCCAAATCCAAGTGTTTTTAACCATGATTAGCCAATTATTTAGAAAAATAAGACCTGATTTTAAAGACTTTTCTTTTTATTTCTTAGGAAAATTCATGATTTATATGTCCAGGAAAGTGCAAAATATTCATAAATTTCAAAAGTTACTTGATTTTATTTATCACCTCCCCACCCCCAAGAAATAAATAAATAAAATAAATTCAGAAAATGACCAATTATCACCATTTGACCCAAACCTTTCCAGATAGATAAAATCGTCAGTTTTATATTGTGTAGTGGCGCCATCTACCGACATTTTTCAGAACTAAAAGCTATCTTTTCAGTTTACACTGTGCTTACCAAATAACTAAATAATACTTTTAAATATAACAAAATTAAATGGAATTACTATTATTTATTAAATATTTCTTTTATTTTAATTGTTTCATATTACAATGCCAAACCATTATTATTAAAAAATAAATAAAAATACTTCTGTAAGTTTTTTTTTTTTTTTTTTAATAATATACATTCGAAGTTAATTGTTTGAAAATATAATTCCGGATAACTATATTCTGTATAAATGGTTCCATACTGTACAATCACAAAAATTGAAATAAGGACTGTGATGAATGATATTGGTCATTTTCAAATAAATATAACGCTTATTAATTTTAAATTTATTCAGCAATCTTTGCATGAGTATGATGAATTGGATGTACAAAAATATGTTAATAGTGAAAAAAAAAATTTCTTTGCAGTTTTTTATTTCTTTATTTATTTTATTTTTTTCATAGGTTCGTATGAAGGTCTTTCATTAGTGATTTTATGGTCTCTTGGGACCCCTTTGATAGCTTTTTTAATCAAACGAGTGAAATGTTCTTTGCTGGTGGCATATTTCTTTGAGGATTTAATTTATTTTTTTAATAAAGCCCAATATCTCTCAGTTGGGTGATACTGTGGGACAGGATTTTTTGCACGAAATTGGTGGAATTTTGCTTCGTAAAATGTGTTACATCTTTTGAATAATGATCTGTCGCTAAATCGAGCCAAAATAATGTACACATATCGTGTTTTTTTTTTTTTTTTTTTTTAAGGCAGCAAACGCTTCCTGAGGCATTCATTTACATAAATTTCTTGATAATTTGTACTTTCCGTTACAAATGGCTTACTGTTATTTCCACACTGACAAATAGCGATCAAAACAAGGTATTTTTTTTTTTTTTCCCAAACTAATGGATGTCACTAATTCAGGCAAATGCTCAGAGTTCTTTTTTGTATAATATAGAGGGCCAGGAAGAGTAGAAAAGTCAGCTTTGACTTAGGTCTCGTCTCATCATCTAAAGTCCAATGAAACGTATTCTTGCTTGTATATTCATACAATTTTCTAGCTTTTAGTTTTATAGTTTTTTTGTGTTTTTCTGTCACTTAGGTAATTTTTGTTTTTTATATGTTCTTATGTTCAATCTTTTTTTTTTTTTTGGGGGGCCCTCTGAACCATTGATTCATTTGTTCCACATTTTTTTGCCACATCTCTGACTGACATTCCTCAATTTCGACGTAGTGTTGTGTTCTTTCTATATTTTTGTCAGGTTGAATATCATGAACTCCACATTTTTCTTTATGAAGAAATTTCCTTTTCGTTGACAATGTTTCATTTAATCTATTTAATACTCTATTTATTGTACTTCTGGGAATTTTTAAGTTTTTAGCAATGTTATGGCATAGTTCTGTGGATTCTTTAAGAATTCGGCAACAATCCTTTCTCTACATTCTTCTTCATTCATTTCTTTTTCTTAAACTACTGTAATTTATCTTATGTTATTAAGTGAGATTTGTATATATGTATGCATATTTCATTGTTCTCGTAAACGGTAGCTCGGACAGTCACGTGATTTAACACAAAGGTGCCCTCCGAAGGACCAATGGGCACATCGAAGTCAGATTTTTGAATTTTTGATTAGTTTTCTTTTAATTAATAAAAATATGAAAATAAAACTTCACATTTCTGTAATGGAACAGAATGGAGAATCTTAGGAGAGATTTGATTGGTTTATTTGATTTTTCATTGATTTGAGTGTATCTTACATTGAACTACAGCTACGTTATGAGGAATTACAAGAGATTTAATTGGTTTATTTAATTTTTCCTGATTTGAGTGTATTTTACGTTGAACTAGAGCTACTTTTGAAAAATTGAGAGATTTAATTGGTTTATTTGATTTTCATTGATTTGAGGTAGGGGTGTCCAGTGATGTTTTTTTTTTTTGGTTTTAACATGCGTGACACTGATTGCCGCGGAACCGAGTTTCGTGCATTTTCAGATTCATGCACAGCGAGGTACGGGTGTCCAGTGATGCTTTTTTTTTTTTTTAAATACATGTTAGTGATTGCCGTGGAACCAAGTTTCGTGCGTTTTCAGATTCATGCACAGCGAGGTAGGGGTGTCCAGTGATGTTTTTTGGTTTTAACATGCATGATAGTGATTGCCGCGAAACCGAGTTTCGTGTGTTCTGAGATTCGTGCACAGCAAGGTAGGGCTGTTCAGTGATTTTTTTTTTTTTTTTTTTTTTTTTTTTTTTTATGTGTGTGAAGCGTACATACGTGCGTTATAGTGATTGCTGCGAAAACGGCTTGCGTGCGTTCTCTGATTCGACCATTCATCGAATAGTGATTTTTACTGTGCGAGTAACAGCTTCAGCTGTTTCCAGAATATTCGAAGAATTAACATTTCTACTTGACTGTTTTTGAGAATATTCGTTTTAATAATAGTTCTGTTGCACAGTTCCGAGAAGTTCAAAAAATGTTTGGTATTGTCAATGAGATCCCATACTAAAACTGCGAAGAAAATAGTCGCCAATCGAAATATATTTATTTAAACGTTTCAATTATTCAATTAAAAAAAAAACCTTTAAATATAGTGCCTAGCGAAGCCCGCTAGTAGTATAAATATCGTGAACTTGTATTCTTCAAGGTTGATACCCGAAAAAGAAATTTGTTTTAGATGCATTGATATAAAAATAAAATAGTTATACATTTTCAAAATTGACCAGTATCATTCGTCACAGTCCTTATATGCTTAATTTTGAATTTTTTATTCACATTCTCAATCAGAAATTTTTGAAAAACTTTGATTTATTATGTACTTTTCAATAAAATGTCATATTAATACTATTCAGTTCACATATATGTATAAATTTACCTACATATTTGTTTAAAGTAATCGAAAACCTTTGAAAAAATTAATGATAACAATACAGTTTAAAAGATATTTGGAATTAGCAATATCATTTACAAATATTTTATTAATTTCAAACTGCATTAAAAATAGTAGAAATATTTCATACATTTCAACTGTTTTGTTTATCATATATAGGGGAGAGTAAGAGCAAATGGGACAAGGGTCTAATGGGGCAGTTGTCAAATTTTATAGAAAATATTATGCTACTCCAAAATGGCAACACATAAGGTGTTATCTACAATATCAAGAATTCAGTCGTTTACAATTGCTTGAAAGAGTGAATAAAGATTTTTTTTTTTTTTTTAAATAAATTTGATTTTCCTACTTTCACTGACATTTACAATTCATTATTGCCTAAATTTTTTCATGAGACTACTAATTAATATAATACAAATATTCCATTTTAAGTTAGATTTACTTAAAATGTGTTTGGATAAACATATGCTACATAGATTAGAAAAACATAAAATATCAGCATATGGAGACTAATGGGACAAACGGGGCAACTGAATTTATGATGCATAGGCACTTATCATTAATGATAAGAATGAGTTATTAAAAAAATTGATAAAAGTGCCTGAAAAAGAAGTGGATAATACTAAAATAACACAGGAAAAATTCTCGAAAATGCGTAAATTATTATAAAAAAAAAATAGGAAGTGTATTTCTGTGTCAGAAAGTTCTAAATGTAGTTTTGTACTAAGTGATTCTTCAAATAATGAAGATTTTCCAGAAAGTATTGATATCGAAGAAAATGTTCTTTTAGAGTATATATCTGAAAATGATTTTGTCTTAGTAAAATTTGAAGGCAAATATATCATTATGTGGTGATTGTTATTGGAAAAAACAGTGGAATTCAAGATCTTTTTCTGAATCATCTCACAAAAAGATCCTATTCACAAAAGTTTGTATATCTTGAAAATTAAAAAAATACTGGACAGAAAGTAAAGACATTGTAACGAAATTGCCTCAACCTACAATCAATCAGAAAATTATTTGTTAACGTTCATCAACTTTAATGTCTTAGTTGTTTTAATTTTAGTATGAAATAATTACTACTAGTAAGTAGTATCATATTGTTTTACATTGTATTTTGAATTAAAATATGCTATTTTTATGTAGGTACTGCAACTCTTTTGTTTTTTGTGCGTGTGTGTGTATGTGTTCATTCTAATATGTTCCATTAGATCCACAAAGGTGTCCTAATAGACCCCAACCCAGGAGACTAATGGGGTAAATACAATAGTGCATAAATGTCACAATATTTAATGAGCAACAACAAATGCTATCTCTTCTATTATATATATATATATATATGTGTGTGTGTGTGTGTGACGTATCCTCTTTACTCCATGTCACATAATAGCTATAATGAAGAGAGGCTTTCACTCAGTAACTAGTCCAAGAATTAGAGATAGTCGTTTATTGGGTCATCTTGAAAATCTTACAGTTTACGGTCCATGATTTAAGGCTGAGCATGTGGAATGCAGTGTAGCGGAGCCGAGAACGACGGTAGCCCGCGATCACATCGCGTTACCTCCCGCGGCCGTTAATGTGACGTGACTTTACTAAGCAAGAGCACACACGAAGAAAGCTCATCCACGCGCGTTTTCTCTTAAATACCGGCATTTTTGGCGGGAAACTTCACCACTCCTTCGTCTAATTATTGGCTATTAACATGATTGACAACTTAGCTGAGATCCAGATCGCCGGGATTAATTATTATGCATCATCTAACCACAAGAAACTTCAAGTTGCGTTTGTTCAGCACTTTATTATCCTAAAATTCGTTCACTTTTATGACTTTTGCATTATGCTCGTGCATTGTACTAAAACTTACTTTACAGGGGAAACTTTCGAATTAATTTTAAGTTAAGACTTTCTAATGGGATTTTCTTTAAGTTATTACTCACTATTAATTTAAAATAATAAAATAATAATTTACCTCTCTTTATCCTTTCATATCCCCCCCCCCCCCTCCAAGACGACGTTTCCCTGGGCTTGCCTGCAAGACCATGGGAGCTCATTCAGAGGTAGCAGATAGTCCAGGAAGAAGGTGGTCTGTTTTATTGTGTAGAAGGAGGAGCAGGGCCAGACTATGGCATGGGAACACGGGGCACTGGCCCAGGGCCTCCAAATTTAGAGGGCCTCATTTCCAAAAATTGAGAAGTAATAGTACAATCTTTTTCATTATATGTTTATTAAAAACAAAAATTGATAAAATTTTTCTTTCTATATTTTATTAGATAGCTTAAACAATTATTAAATTTTGAAACTAATTTCCTAATCATCGGCTGATCAATGTGCTTCAGTTTTTCATTTGTCTTGAACATAAAATTAATGATTTTTTTATAGGTTGCTAAAAAAATGAGGAAATAGAAGGTATAATTGAAGGAAAAATTTAAAAAAGGCACTTTTTTATTTATTTTTGTTTTTGAGAATGGGTCCTTTTGGTGAGAGTAGGTAACTCTTTAGAGCAGGGTAAGGGGGCCTCCAAATAGCATCAGTGCCCCGGGTCTTCAAAAAGCATAGTCGGGCCCTGAGGAGGAGTGCGGATATTTCCCTTTAATTCCTGATTTAGTCCCGTTTATTTTATTTTTTTTAATGTTTGTAGTCCTGCACGTTCCACGTGCTCAGCCCGATACATACAATAGTCTTAATGGTAATATTATAAAAATATAAGAAAAAATAGAACATAATGTAGCACTCTTATACAAAATTTTATCAAAAACATAAACATTTTTTTTTTCTTTTTTCCAACTAGTTGGTGAAGATAAAGTCTGGTGAATGTGTTTTGGTGTTCATACACAATAAACTATCATGAAAATATCCTTATACAATAACTTTATGTAAATGTGTTGTTGAACTGTTCATTAATAAAAATAGTTTTTGTTTTCGCTGATAAGTCTGTGATTTGGTCGTGCACTTAGTCCCAAAACTATATAAAAATATAATGAAATATAACAACATATATGACACTTCTGCAAGGAATCTTTAAAAAAAAAAAAAAAAAAAACATACGGAACTTGCAATGTTCCAGAAAGTCTACATAGCTGAAAAAATGACACTATAAATACTTTTCTATAGTTAAAGACAATTGAAATTTTTTCTTGTTTACTACTATAAAAAGCTTTTACTAAAATGCAAAACAAATTTTCAAACAATTATATAAAAATACTTATAAACATAAAAACAGTAATAATATTAATAATAGCAAAACATTTTACAAACTATTTACACACAAAACCAACTTAATTACTCTCTATTAGTAATTATTTGTTTTCAAAAGATTATATGTTGATATAAACTTCAAGTTTGGCACGGGCGTGCCTGGCGGGGGGGACGTGTCCCCCCCAAAAAATTTCATCTGCATAGGCGGTCCCCTTCAAAAATATTTCTAAACCCTCTAATTTTAAACTTAAAAGAAACTTAAAATTTCTTTAACGTGTGAGACTATTCCTCAAACCCCTCTAAATTTTGTGTTTGTGAAACACAAAATTAACTCTAAATTGTACGTGTGGGGGGGGGGATGGAAAAAATACTTTTGCCATCATCGCATAGGAAAAGGAAATCAGCACTAAGCTTTTTAACCAGATATATGAGTATTGTCAGTCGATCTTATTTCAATTAAAATTTTTCTTGAATACCCCTACCTTTCTTTTAGTGAAAACACAAAAAAACCTTTTACCTGGTACAAAGAAAGCATATCACACAATTATCGTGAATTATCAATCGTTCTTGGACCCTTGGAGATAATGGTTATAATTCTTTATGCTTTTCCCGGATGACATCTGCAAGGAGTGGAGAAGAGAGGAATAAGTTTAGTCAAAGCCAGATGATTCCAGCCTGAGGGTCTTCTCTATCTTTTTCTTTCCCAATAATGAATGTTTGTTATAGGATCTTGGATGGCTTAAAAAATAATCAACACTAAGTAGCTTGCTTTGTATTGAATGAGAAACTATTCATAGAAAAACGAAAATCTGGGAGGTCACTAATGATTATAAATAGGTTTTTAAATTGTCCGGATATTTTAAAGTAACCTCTTTTGACATGTCTATGCTATTAACGAATTTAAATCACGGCAACTTTGACAGAAATATTGAAATAAATTAACTTAAATAGATATATTTTTGGTTTGGTTTGGTTTTCACACGCTATGATAATTTTTTTCACATTAATGCTAATTAAACAAGTACTTACTAAATAGATTTAGGATGTTACTCTTTATTATCAGAAAACAGGGAAAGGCTTTAATTTTCGGAAAGCCAGCTTTGTGTGTTATCTGTTTAGTTTAAAGAACTTGTTTTTCTAAAACGCCAAAAGTGTTGCATATGGTGTATTCCCCCCCCCCCCAATGTCCCCCATGAATTTTAAAGGAAGGGAGAGATGAAAAAATAGGTGATCTAATTAGGCTAATGACCATCATAGGCGAGACGTTGGTGTTTGTAGAATTAGCAGAGTGTGTAGTATGCTCGCCTCGGTGTGTAGTTTTCCATTTTTTGTTTTGAAGTGAAGTAATTCCTGAATTTTATGGATATATATATATATATTTTTTTTTTTTAATGCGTAATATTAAAATGAAGAATTTATTGAAATGGATAAATATGTGATAAAATCTAAACAGAAAAATTTTAAAACCCATTGTGAGCTTGACAGTGTTCTGAAAAATGATGAACAAAGAAAAGGAAAAAAGAAGAAAAGGAAAAGAAATTGAAAATGTTGAATCGATTACAAGTAGTGAGAATTTAAGAAAGGCTAATCAAGATCCAGGGCAAAAATGTAAGGTATTCCTTTATTTATTTTGTGAACTAATTATAAGTTCAACCAACATAGGAGGAAAAAATAAGAGAGAGGAAAAAAAAAAAAAAAAAAAAAAATCTACGAGCCTGCTGATCTGAAAGTCACATCAAATATTTAAATAGTCAGAATTTCTTTATTTTTTCCTTTACCTAAAAATTTTTTAGGCATTTGAAGACATAACTTAATTCCGAAGTTTTTTATCTAAAAATCGTAAATCTTTCACCTTTTCCCAATCCTTTTTCGTGTGCGACGTGAAATAATGCTAGAATTTTAAATGTTCTGAATTGTTATTATTTTTATTATCTGTATCTGAAATATGTTGAAATATTAAATTTTTCTAATTCTGTATTCTCTTCTTACAAGTTGAAATATTGCCGAAATTCAGAGAATTCATGAATTTTCTGAATGTTAAAGCAAAATTTAAAATTCTATATTATTAATGAGTAATGATGATTTTTTCAGGTCTGGATGACAGAAAATAACATTCAGATTGTAAAATTTTTGTCCTAATTTCTGAATTCCTGAAAACTAAAATTAGTCACTTAATTTAAAGGTATTTTTGTTGAAACTTAATTTGCTATTAAAGCCAAACTGTAGAAAATTAAGCTATTACATTTTCTTTATAATATTTCAAATTAATGTTTACATAATTGTTTTATTTATTTATTTTTAAAATTGATATTTTCATATTTTTATATCTTAATTCAGTTTTATTGAAGTTTCTTTTTTTTTTTTTTTTTATTAGATTATTTTTAATTGCTTTGATGAAATTTGTGTTGCGTTGTTTAAAACAATTATACAGGAATTATTTATTTATTTTAATTGCGAACTCTTAAGTTTATTCATCCATTTTCATACTTTTTTTTTTTTTTTTTTTTTTTTTTATCAGACTAATAATTTCATATTTATTTATTTTCCATATTTCTGTGTTTAACGTATTCATATAGCTCCTAATTCATTCTGTAAAATCAATCTATTTGCTAAAATGTCAATGTTTATATATATAGGATATTATAAATTTTATTTTGAGAATTTGGAGAGGGAATTATGGATAAAAAATTAATTAATTTTTTTGTATTCATTACGAGCAAGATACATCCGCTTTGCTGGCCGCTATATTTAAATGAATTTCAAAAATATTGAATTATTATTATTATCACGCTATAAATAAATAAATAATAATAATAAAAAGCATTGAAATCTCTCTGAATTTTGCTTCAGGTACACGCTGCCAGCGGCAGCTCTTTTCGCGTCCGCTGCATAGAGTTTCTACTGCCTGTAGCAATGTTTTTCCTCGGCACTTTAATTTGTCTCAATTTCAACTCGCTTTTTTTCTACATAACCATTTGGTTCCGAACATTACAATAAATAAATAAATAAAATGTTTTCCAACACACAAAATGCAAAAATGTTTTAAATACAAAAATATTTACTAATAAAAAATACGATAAACAAAAGAAAAGAAAAGAAATAAAAAATAAAAATAATTATTTAAATTTTTATGCTTTCTACAATATTGCCATTTTTTCTTCTTCTAATAAATACAATAAATTGTAACCCCCCCCCCCCCCCCACTTCCAAAGGAATTAAATAAATTACTAGAAAATCGTTAACAGCCGTAAGCGGTGCAGATGATTGAAATGAATGCAAAAATTTAAGAAAATTTTAGGATAAAATAGAATAAAAAATATTTAGATTCGAAAAAAATATTGATGAGGTGCACCCCGACAGAGTTCAAGGTAACCCTTTGTCAAGGTTTGTAGATCTGCGATCAGTAGACTGAGCTCCAGAGCACAGAGACAGACATTTCTTTTTAAGCACACAGATAAAGAAAAGAAAAAGCATATAAATATAATAAGTGTATGTGTGTGTGTATTCAGTTAATTATCAACAATATGCACATAGATTAAAAAAAAATAAAGAGTCACTGGCTGAAATTTATATTTGTTTGTATGTAGAAATAATTAATAATATTTAATAAGCATGTGAATACTGTCATTTAATTAAAGCCCGTGCTATTGTCATACATGCAAATGCACATCATTATGTCTGCTTAAATTTATTTTGACAAAGAATATTCTTCCACTTTGCACGTATCTCAGATAGGATCCGATTAACTTCATGCGAGGCCCAGGACACATATACTTTCGTGGGCCCCTTCGCACTTTGCAACAAACCGCAAAAGTACATACAATTGTACATGGGACTAACATTACAGATTTTTGCATTTTATGATACTACTTTTTGTCATTTTTAGGGGGCAAGAAAGGCAAAAGGGCATTTTTCAGAGCCAGTGTTAGGGCCCCTTCTACTCAGGGCCCGGGGCACGTGCCCCTACGTTAATCGGGCCCTGACCTCAGATGTCCCCCCAATATTTTGAAGCCAGGCACGCCTATGAAGTTTGGCAATCCAAAAAAATTATATGGTGGGTACATGAACCCTTGAAACTCTGAGAAGGTCAAGCCTTTCTAAAAAAGTAATTTGGGGATAAAGGTGGAAACTGGCTAGCTTCTGCAGAGAGGGAAAACAAATCAGTTTTCCCGTGTTCTCCGAACACATCACAATGGTGGAGATCAGGAGACCACGAGAAAACAGATTGCTTATAGAAAGGGGGTTTTAAGAGCGGAGGATTATCATTTCGCGAAATCGTCTACATGATATTTGAGGGGGGGGGGAATCTAAATAAACCTAAAAGGTATATTTGTAAAAAAGAAAAGTTAAGGGCATGCTAGTGCCACTCAGTCAAAGAAAGGAAGCTATATCTCTCGACATCCCTCTGATTTCTCTAACTCAGCTAGGATCCTCATCCAACGCGTATGGGGAGATAGAAAAAAAAGTACATGAGACAGGAAGCTGATACCTAAATAATTTATTCGTGACTTAATTTAAAATTTTGAGGATTATTATAGTACCTTAACTTAGATGAATGGACAATTTCTGAATTTCTCTTAAAATGGGGACTGGGTTTGTCGATTTCAAAATTAACGTCAGATAACTGTTTTAAAATTTTATATGGGCTTGAATAAGGTGAACTCAATTTACGTATATTTGGATATTGAAATTCCTCATAAATCACTTCATCACCAACTTTAAGTTTCACAGGGAGAAATCGAGCATCATATCGGACTTTGTTTTTATTATGATATTGTATTGTTTTTCCTTTTGCTATTTTTCTAGCTTCATCAACGGAAAAGTAGTAATTATTATTCACTAATAATGGATCATATGGTAATTCTCCTAATAATAAATAGCTGGGGGGAAACTGAGTTACAGAATGAGAACTCATTTTTCAAGTGACGAGCACTGGTGCATTTTTATAGGTTCAATATATGTATATATATATATATATATATATATATTTTTTTTTTAAATAACGTAATATATTAAAAAATTGAAAGTGTCTAACAACAACTAGATGAATCAGTGCATAAAAAAGACCAAAGTATAATACTGATACATGAATACGACGCAAAAAAACAAACATTTTAAAAATAAGGCCTTAAGAGTGACGAGCACTGGTGTCGTTACCTTACATGTCGAAAGTCTGTTTTAACATTCGACAACTTAATAACAATTTGCCACTATATATTCTAGCTAGACACACAAAATAAACAACGACGGCAGTAACTTTTTGTTTGTTTGTTTAAGAACAGAGAGAAACTCGTATAATATCTAAATCATTTAGTGTTACAGCTTTAGTACATAACCCCCTTGGAGACTTTTACATTTCTGTCACTATTTGGCGAGGAATTAGTGGGTAAAATTGCTTGTTTACGGAAATTATGAACTTTTTTTTTTTTTTTTGGTTACACTTGCATTTTTTTTTTTTTACAGTTAATTTAGGACAATATGTAGCACTCTATTTTTCTTTTAAATGTACAGCTAGGTTAAAAATGATGCTCGCAGCAGTAAAGATGCAACTTTTTAAAGTACGTTTTTTCTAGAATATGACTTAGTCAGACACATTGAAAATAAGTAACTTATGTGATTATTGTAAATATGTTAAGCATTTCATTATTATTATTATTATTGCACCATTTTATAATTTATCTATATATTTTAGGCATGGCTAGAATTAAAATGGCTACCGTGATTGCAGAAATGAATTCTTTGGCGAAAAACGTCCGAGCTACTTCATCTCTAAATTTAAAAATCGCTAAATTGGTTATACTAAAGATGCTCGCATTTAGCCAATCGTTTAAATAAATTTTGAGTTAAAAAACTAAATCGTTATATAAACTGACCTAAGTTGTCTCTTATATTTCATTAAAAAAATTTCTGGGCTTACTGAAAACTCTATAGCAATAGTTCTTTTAAAAAATTAATGATATTCATTACTGAATCTATTTCGCCTGAAGTTAAAATAAAATTAATAAAATATAAATTAATTTTCATTTCATCTGGATTAAAATTTTCCTTAATATTTTTAAAATATCGGTTATTTATATTTATTTATTTATTTATTTTATTTATTTATTTATTTATTTATTTTTTAATGTTTTCACTATTCTAAATAATTTTTTTCTCCTCTCAGGATGACCGAGATTTATTTTTCCATTTATTTATTTTCTTTTCCATTTATTTATTTATTTATTTATTTTACATTTAGTAGAAGAAACATATCTGAAGACGATAATTACAGTTTTACAGAAATCATTTTTTCATTGATCTTATCTAAAACAAAGCTTTTTATTTATGTGGAGACAATAAATTTCTTTGTTACCAATAGCAACATTGACATTTATTTTATTTTTTAATTAATTATTTTTTTGTGCCATGGATTACATTTTAATTTCCCTGTGGAAAATGACGTCAGTAAGAGAAAAGAACAACGTAATAAGAAAAATGATTTGCAAGTTGGCAAATAGAGTACCTTTGTCAATGCGATGTTTTTAATTGTTAACGTCGTTAATTAAGGCGATAAAAATTTCTAACCAAGAGATATGTCTTCCTTGGAGTATTCGGCAAATATTGATGCCTCTCATGACGCGGAGGACACTCCCGTTCGTGAGGAGATGCAGTCGCAGGGAAAAAATAATGAAGCCAGCGAAGTTTTTTTTTTTTTTTTTTTTTTTTATATAGAGAAAAATACAGAATTTGGATAAAAAAGAATCCATAGATACACAGAAAAAAGTTAATTTTCTAGATTTGTTTTTTATTTATTTAATAATAAATACATAAATAAATATTTGCATAAGTTTCTTTTATTGATTCAATGCTTAATACACTTAAATTCTGTATTAGCTACGCCTGCGATTTTTCAATATATAAATTTACAGCATTTTATTTTCAAAGTCCTTACGTTTTCACATTGAAACACTATTACTAATAAAAGATCTCGCAAGAAAATAAAATAGTTTTGAAATTAAACATATATAATCAATTACTTTGTATAAGCGTCCAAACAGCGATGTGAATTTTATAACCTGCCTACCTTTTATTATTATTTTTACTATTATTAAATCTATTTATTTTCTATTTATTTGGATTAAAATTTTAAAATATATATCGATTCGATAGATACTTGAAAAAAAAAAAAAAATCTCAGTTTTGTAGTCTTATTCACTTATTTATCAATACAAAATAAAATTGATAAATAAATAAATAAAATAAAATAAAATTTGATAAATAAACAACTTTAGTGTACACTTAAACTTTAATAAATTAATAAATAATATTATTGTAAACTCAAACTTTCATTTAATTAGCAGCGATAAAAATTTCATCAAACAATTTTTCAATCGAAAACTCTCTTTTAATTCATATGTTTTTTATTGAAATTAAAAGGGAAAATAGTGTAAATAAACAATAAATATATCGGGAAATATTGCATGTATGTTTATACTTTTATTTGTAATTATGCTTATATTCTACACCACTCGGGGGCGAAATGCTGGGAGCAAGAGTTCTGAGGGCAAAATTTCTGTAATCCTCTCCCCCCCCCCCCCCACACACACTCACACACAGGCAAACAGATATTTTCTAAAAATGGTTAAATCGTGTAAATCCGTCGAAAACCGGAAGTCGAAATTTTTTACGAATCCAATGCTTCCTCCTATTGAATACAAAAGAAAGTTAAAAAAAAAAAAAAAAAAAAAAAAAAAGTTAAAAACTTGTTTCAAGTACGCAGGATTTGATTTCTAAAACGATTTCCTTTACCAATATTTTGTAACATGTAAAATTTATTTGCTTCAAAAATTTTTAAATGGTAAAGAAAAAAAAAATCTTTCAAAAAATAATTCAGGTGACAAATTTGTCATTTATCGCCTATATATTACATCCCCCCCTCCCCGCCCAAAAAAAAAAAAAAAAAAAGTTTTAATATTAAGATAGATAAATTTTAAAATGAACTTGATTTTTCCCCCCCTTGTTGAGCTTTTTTTTTTTTTTTGCTGTTGTAAATTCTAACGTTTAATGGTCAAAATTGAAACGGATACTTAAATTAAAATACTCTGAAGAAAAATTTATTATTGTAAAATATATGCCTAAAATTATTTTGAGTGTTTATCTATCTATAAAAATAAAAGAAGATGTCTGCCTGTCTGTGCATCTGAATGTTCAGCCCCTACAGAACGTAGAAGTACAAAATTTTACATACGGGTGCTTAGAAGTTTTCCCGAGGGGATAAAGAAAGAAGAATTAAAAAATTTTAATTAGTTGCGGAGATATTAATTAAAATGTCAACCTATGTCAATTAATAAACGACTCAGTTTTGAGCTTAAGATGCGTTTGAGGAGCGTTAAATGGCTAAATAAATTAGAAGTATCGATCCAATCGTTACAAATTCGGTGCCAAATGAAAAAGGCGATTTTTCTGAATCCAGGGGTAAAAATTCCTTATCGACACGACAATTTGATTTTTTTTTTTTTTTTTTTTTTTTAATTAACTAAAGTATGAATTTTAGGTGGCAACAAATCACTTGAATCTAAACTTACAGCAGACTGTCTGGACAGAAAAGAAAACACCTCTTACTCATTAAGTCACGTGTTTTTGAAGTGGGATTAAAAATTGCAGTTTAAAAATTTTTTTTAATTTTCTCTCGCGAGCACAAAAAATAATATACAGCCTGTACAACACAAGGCCAACTTTCAGTTCTAATTTCATCAATTTTGGTTAATAAACAAAAAAAGATTTTTTTTTTTTTTTTTTTTTTAATTAAATTTTATTTTAACACACGCCTGTCTCTCAAAAGACGATGTGAGTTTCCATAGCAACGAATACATTTGAAGGTAAAAATATTTCTTTCTTTATTTCAAAGTATTTTAAACCATTCAAAATTGGTATGTATAGGTTTTAGGGGCCTAAAAAGGGATTGAGGAGGTGGCAAAAATTTAGAAACTGAGTTAGACCGTTCAAAATTGATATATATATATAGGTTTTTTGGGCCTACAAGTCGAATGAGAATATTTTCGTAAGTGTAAAATTATTAGAGGGGCGAAGGGCACAAAAAATTAGAAATTGAGTTAGACCGTTCAAAATTGGTATATATAGGTTTTTGGGGCCTACAAGTCGAATGAGAATATTTTTGAAAGTATAAAAATATTAGGGGGCGGGAAGGGGGGCAAAAAAATAAAAATTGAGTTAAACCATTCAAAATTGGTATATATAAATTTTTGGAACCTACAAGTCGAATGAGAATATTTTCGAAAGTGAAAAATTATTAGGAGGGCGAAGGGGGTAAATAATTAGAAATTGAGTTAGACCATTCAAAATTGGTATATATAGGTTTTTGGGGCCTATAAGTCGAATGAGGATATTTTTAAAAGTGAAAAATTATTAGGGAGGCGGGAAGGGGGCAAAAAATTAGAGATTGAGTTAGACCGTTCAAAACTGGTATATATAGGTTTTTGGGGCCTACAAGTCGAATGAGGATGTTTTCGAAAGGTAAAATTACTTGGGGGGGGGAAGGGGCAAAAAATTAGAAATTGAGGTAGACCGTTCAAAATTGGTATATATAGGTTTTGGGGGCCTACAAGTCGAATGAGGATATTTTTGAAAGTGTAAAATTATTAGGGGGGCGGGAAAGGGGTGAAAGACGCAGAAGACCTGAAACGGGAAAAGGGCACCGCAGGCGCCACCGAGCGGGAATTTCGTAAAGTCGGATTTTTCAAGGATTGCGAACCAGCTGGTCGCCGAATGCGGCTAGTCTGTAATAATAAAAGAAGATGTCTCTCTGTCTGCCTGCCTGAGCATCTATACTTTCAGTCCCTACTGAATGTAGAAGTACAAAATTTGACATACGGGTGCTCAGAAGCTTTCCCGAGGGGATAGTGAAAAAAGAATTTAAAAATTTTAATTAGCTGTGGAGATATTAATTAAAATGTCGACCTATGTCTAATCAAAAAGCGATCTCAATGACTGAGAATTCACCGCGATTGCATAAAAAATAGATATTTTAACGGAGTTAAAAGCAGAAAAAGTGGAAAATAAATTAGAAATATTAGTCCGATCGTTACGAATTCGGTACCAAATGAAAGGGGCGATTTTTCCGAATCTAAGACTACAAGCGGCTTATCGATACGACAATTAGATATTTTTAAATTAACTAAAGTATGAAATTTAGGTGGCAACATCATTTCAACTGCCAGACGACTGTCTGTGATGAAAAAGGAAACGATTGTAACCAATTAAAATGTCACGTGTTTTACAGAGGGGGAGGGGATTGCAATTTTCAAACTTATTCAAATTTTCATTCACGCACACTTAAATTAATATTCGGCCTAGACAGCATACTATAAAGCTACAGTTCAATTTTCATGAAAATATGTGAATAAAAAAAATACATTTTTTTTGGGGGGGGGGAATTATATTTATTACGACTCACGTGAACAAAAGACAATGTAAGATTAAGCTTTCTTTTGTATTTTCCAGTATTTTAAATTGAGATATGCCGTTGAAAGTTCGTAGCATTTGGTTTTAATGCCCGATAATTCGATTGCGAATATTTTTGAAAGTATATAATTATTAGGAAGGGCTTAAGGGGGAGGGGAAGGGAAAAAAAAAAGAGTTGCAGTTCTTGAAATTGGTATTATTAGGTTTTAAGGCAAGATAAATCGATTTCGGATATTTTCGAGTGTAAAACTATTAGGAGGGAAGAAAAGGAGGGGGGGGGGGCAAAAATGTAGAAAAGGAACGGGAAATTCGTAGAAAACAACGGAAAATTCAAAACGCCTTTATTCTTTTATATTTTGCAGAGTTTCGAATTCCAATTTTCTCTCACATTTCGTACTAAGGATTTTTAACGTTATATAGCCCGGAATTACACACGTTTCGGTGATAACCATGGATAAGTCAGACACAAATCTTTTTATAAAAATGTTTATATTTCCTTTGTATTTCAGCTTCTAATTTACATAATTTTATAAGTAATATATCATTATAAAAGTTATTTGAATTGGATTGAAGAGTATATGTTGGAAATCTCTGTCGCCAGAGGGCACTTGGATATTTTAATAATTCAATATCTAGAATTCTAATTATGATTAAATTACTTATAACACATCATTTGAAATATTGCGGTCTTTTAAACTGATATAAGCAGTTAAATTTCGAACGGGAGTTTCAGAGAAAACCACAGAAAAGCCAGAACGCTTTTATTACAATATCGCCAATTCTAATTATGATGCAGGCTTTCGAATGCCGGTACTCCGCTTCCGCTCACATTTCGTACTAAAAATTTTTAACACTATTTAGCCCGCAGTTGCGCAAGTTTCAGAGAAAAAACACGAAAAAATCAGACACAATGATTTTATAACAATGCTTACATTACCTTTGTATCTCAGCTTCTAATTAATATAATTTCATAGGTAAAATATCATTTTAAAAGTCATTTAAATTGAAATTGAAGCGTACATATTGCAATTCTCTGTCGCCAGAGGGCGCTTTGACATTTTAATAATTCAATATCTCCAATTCTGATTATGAGTAAATTATTTATAGGGAGAAGATAGGGAGACCGTAGGCCCCACCGGGTTGCGGATTTTCCACGATCAGAATGCGGCGCCACCGAGCGGGACTTTGCTAAAGTCAGAATTTTGAAAGATCATAACACTTTGAGCGAACAGGCTGTTTCAGATATTGAAACGGGAAGAGGGCGCCTCAGCCGCTACCGAGCGGGAATTTACTGCGTTTAAATTTTTCAATAAAGCTATTTTCATTATATGTCAATAAGCTGTTGTAGGACCTGAACGGGAAAAAGGCGCCGCAAGGAGCGGGAGTTTCGTAAAGTCGGATTTTTCAAGGATCCCGAACCAGCTAGTCGCCGAAGGCGACTAGTATTTTTATAAAATCTTTTTGAAAAAAAAATAGAACCGACTCCAAAAAGCAACGACTATTAAACAACTAAAAAAAAAAAAAAAAAAAAGAAAAGAAAAGAAAATTGGTACAAAATGAAACTGTAAATTGCGTCTAAAAGTATAATATAATTTCCTTCGCCAAACAACCTATAACACTACAATTAATCATAACTTTTGAAGTCGGCGCAAAATTAAATAAAATTTAATTCGTTTTTAAAGATTTGTTTTTAGATCGGTAGCTACAAATGCTGTCGTTATTTTCATGTTTCCTTTGTTGTTCTATCACTGTATACAATTGTTCCATTAGTAACACCTACGTAGAACTGGTGATCATCCTTCGCAGTTCGGTGTTTATGTTTCTACGATGTTAGAGTTCCTTTGCAAACTGGTGTAACTTTGATAAATCTTAGGAGACTTTTGGATTTGGCAATCAAAACGTAATGCAAAAATATACACGCAAGATGTGTATTTTCATAATATATATTGTACGAAGTATTGTTTCATATTCTTGATTTCTCTCTTAATATACCTTATTAAAATAACCATGATTTCTCAAATAAATTAAATATGTTTGCCAGATAATTTGGTGATTTTTCTTTCACCAATGACGCCAGATACCAGCAGCTCTGCCAACTTTTGCAGTTTACGAAATCTTATTTGTTTTCTTGAATCAAAGTAGTTTCCGGCTGCGTTTTGCAGGTGACAATGCGAAATGTGTATTTTGGAATAGAATTTCATTTTTGTATTGAATAAAAGTATCAATTTTTATTTAATTTTGCGCCAACTTTAAAAGTTATGATTAATTGTAGTGTTATAGGTTGTTTGGCGAAGAAAATTATTTTATACTTTTAGGCGTAATTTTTTAGTTGTTTGAACAGTAGTTGCTTTTTGGAGTCGGTTCTAATTATTTACAAAAAGACTTTATTTATTTATTTATTTATTTTTCAGTGAAAATTTATTCAGATAGCAGAACATCAGAAGACGTTCGTCGACAGTCTCACAAATCACAACCCCCAAGAAAAGTGGCATAACTCAAAAAATGATTTACGTCACTGAAAAAAATATGAAATGCACCCAACCCAATGTGAACAAAAAAGTTACATCTCCCTCTAGAAAATTATCCGCTCGAGAGACAGTTGTGTCAGTTTTATTCTAGTCAAATAATTAAGTTATTTTTTCTCAAATGCTGCATTTTTAAGTTGTGTCACTTTTCTTGCCTTTATCGGATATGAGAAAAACCTATCTATTGAATGAACATACGTTAAATTAAAAATGTTTTTGAAATGTAAAGAACGGATACGCTGTATTCGTAACCAGAAATTCCGTTAGGCATATAATTAACTTTACAGTGAATACCTGTCACCCGCTATGCTGGGAAGTGTGCAGCGTAAAGTCCAAACAAGCTCCGTTCACATGAAGCAACTTCAACCCGTGTCAAAACGACCCGGGAATTTGAAAAGCGGGGTTTTACAGAGTCAAAATTTAGGCTGTTCACACTATCAACCCTGGTTAAAAATCACTGTAGCAGCGTCATACGTTTTTTGAATTCTGATTGGCTGTTTGCAAGATTAACGCATGAGTTCGGAGAAAAGAAGCGAAACCGTATTGTCCGCGAAAACGTGAATTTAATTTCATGTTTGACTTTGACAGCAGCTGAGAATAAAAGGATTACATACATTATTTAATTTTAGGATTATATATTTTATATTATTCTTCATTATTAATATTTAATTTTACATTAAGTTTTTAATGCAAATTTAATATTACAAACAAATCATTCTGAATTTAATTTTTTAAACATGAAAATTTCAGTATCTTTTTTATATGTAGTAAATATATATATATATATATATATATATATATATATATATATATATTATGTATTAGAAATTTAATTATTAATATTATTTTGAATATTAAGATTGTAAACGGGATCGGGAAATAAAATAAGTTTTGATATTAGTTTTATTTATATTATTGTTACAATTAAACTTAGTCAATTGAAATACTAATATAATTAACTTTACAATACTTTGATTTTAAATTAGTTAGAATAAATTATGCATTATAATTATATTAAATCTAAATGCATTAAATAATAAAATAAATGATTAAACTTTTAATTCAGATTTTATTACCTTAAAGATTTAAAGTAATATTACTACATTAATAAATACTAGGTCAGATACTTATTTCATTTCTTGCTATCATAACTAATAGATATTCTTAAAAATATTTCAACATAAATCTTTCACAAATCTTTATCTTTTATTATGCATCGAAATAAGAATTCATAAAAAAAAAAAAAAAAAAAAAAAAGTATTCTTGTGCATCTGTAATAAAAACTATAAATTAGAGTTTTGTGCATATATATTTTATTATTAAAACTCCTTTTGTAATTAAAAATATTCTGTAACCAAAAGTATTAAAACCAAAATCCAATAGAAAATCACGGAACCTCTTAAATAATCCGAAACTAAAATCCAAACCTCTTAAAATAATTTTGTGGAGGGCATTCCACCTAGGCCTAGAGCCCTTGTGATATCAATCAGCCTTAATGCTCACACCACCACTTAATTTTTTTTTTTTTTTTGATAAAATATGTCGATAATTATATATATACGTGTGTGTGTGTGTGTGTAAGAACAGTAGCAATGGGATGCAATTACCTATAAAAGAAAATTTTCAATGAAATCTCTAATATAGTAAAATATAATACAGATTATGAAATACATATTATTCAAATCTGTTCCCAAATAGTTTATCTATTTATAACCCACTTCTAAAGTTAAATTTTATACGTGAACTCAAGATATAGGTATTATAAATTTGTTCTGTTTATATAATTAAAATTGCTTCTCTTCCTCCTACCAGGAAAAAAATATATATAGTTCTTATAACTGTTATTAACCCAACAAAATTCGATATATTGGCCATTACTATTAGGTGAATAAATATGGGTATCGGGTTCGAACCATCGTCCGTCTGATCTTAATAGTTTTCCGTCGTTTTCCCTAAAACTTCCATGAGTATGAGCTAGTTTCCCTTAGAAAGTCCCCCTAAAAGACATTCCACCCAGTCCAGGCTCTAGTGTGTACAATGGATTTTAAATATTTTACAGCAACTCAGAAATATTTTATAAATACATTTGGTTATTACTTTGTAAATTCATTGGTAAGTTAAATCTTTATATATATATTAAAGATTGGCTGATAAATTAATTTCTTAAAATGATTATATATGTATGCATATATATATATATATATATATATATAAATGAGTGTTTGTCTGTATGTTATTTATAAAATCGTAAACGGCTTGACCGATTTCGATCATTCTTTTTTTGTTTTTTTCCTTATAGGTCAGGGATGGTTTAGGAAAAAAAAAATTGAAAAAATCTTTAAAATTAATTAAAATATGAAAATAATAAACTTATTGACTTATATTGACTTAATATAAGCCATTTAAATTTTTAATTGTTGCCAAAAAAAGTTTACGAGATGTATTTATTTATTGTTTTCAGCATAAAATGAAATATGCTTTCACGCGAAAAATAAGAAATTACTAAATGTTAAATTGGTCAATGAGAAAATGACACTTTATAATTTTAAAATAAAATAGTAATATTACAAATCTAACATATTTCTTCTGAATTTTATTTCACAGCATTTTTTTATATACCTCAACTTCAGTTTTTTTTTTTTTTTTTTAGTACGGCGGATGCACGGATTAAGAGATTCTACAGGATACATTACTAGCGTTACGGAAAGGTAGTAATTTTCATCTTACATATAGAGGGCGACCAATCTCGAAAATACACCAATCAGCGGGTTTTTACATTTCTGGCTGTTCCTTCGTTGGATGACTGAAGCCGAAGGGGCGGGCTTTCCCTTTATTCCGATGAGTTTCAAAGCTACTACACCAGGCGGCGATCGGATCGCTTACTCTCTTCGGCTGAATTAATGCGGAAAATAAAGCTCCGTTCCCCACGCTGACCGCCCTATCTAGTTTGTCATCCTGTATCCTAATCCGTGGGCGGATGAAACACGCTTGGCATAAACGCTAATTCAGCAATATATTAAAGGTATTTTCTTATTGATAATTCTTGACAATTTTTTTATAATTTTGATGCTGAAGTAGACCGGACATTTTTCGCCAAGGAAAAGATAGAAACAAATACGCAAGCGAAGTGATGACGTCACTGGCCGTTCGTGGATGCAAGAAAAATATTTCCTATGTTAAACGCCCATTGGATTTTTTGTAAAAAATTATTAAAAATCGAGGAAAAATATTTCCCGATTTTAATCCCCGTATTTAGGTATAGATATGTATTAGTTATCATGTCCATGCATTAGATTAAGTTATTTTTGTTGTAAAATTGACAAAATTTGAATTTTTAATTTCAAAACTCTAGAAAAAAAATGCCAAACTTCCATATTCGATTGAAAACACAAACATTTCATTTCAAAGGATGATATTTACACAATATCCAACTAATATACTGATTAAAAGGGAAATGATAAATATTCTATCATAATTAAAGTCAAATTTGTTTTCAAATGTCTAAATAAAGTATCTAATATAAGATACTAATATGTTGTAGCGGAATAGATTTGATATCGGTCATCCTTGGTAGAAAAATAAAAAATCGCCAAATTATTTGGCAAACATAATTTAATTCCTTTCAAAAATCATGGTTATTTTAACAACTTATTTTAAGACAGTAATGAATAATATGAAACAATATTTCGTACAATGCATATTACGAAAATATACATCTGGCATGTATATTTTCGTATTACGTTTTTGATCACCAAATACAATAAGCGCCAAGAACGACAGAGTTTTGAAATTTAAAATTAAAATTTTGTCAATTTGACAGCAAAATAACTCAATCTAACACATGCACATGATAACTAATACATATATGTACCCAAATATGGGGATTAAAATCGGGAAATAATTTTCTTCGATTTTTAATCATTTTTTACAAAAAATCCAATGGGCGATTAACATAGGAAATCATTTTCTTGCATCCGCGGACAGTCAGTGACGTCACACTTCGCTTGCGTATAGGAACAATAATCGCATAAATTATATTTTGGTCCAAAAAGGCAACAAAAATTTAAATGTCGCCAAGGGCATTAAGGCTGTACCATGATCAAGTTTACATATTAATTAATTTATTTTTCTATATACCAACTACTATTAACTAAGCATGAAGTATATATAACCACAAAATAATAATAATTGTCTCATGCGATAGAAGTAGCCGATCATAGCATATTGTAATACTATATTTGGCTTGAAATTGCTGTCATTCTATGGTTGATCGATTAAATCAAATAAATATAGAGAATAACTTGAAAGCAAATATTATGTACATCACGTATAATGTTGCTCATATATAACTAGGGTTCAAATATAAAGGGCTACTTCAAAATTTTCGATACTGTCCGTATCGAAATTGTCATATATGATAAGCACCTAAATGGAAGCCCACGGGTAAGTCATTGTCGCAGGCAATAGGGACAGATATCGCAGAATGCGAGGACGAACAAGGCGCTGCCGAAGGTAGCGGGAACCCAAAGCGAACTTTTGAGCGATTTCAGTATTATTATTTTCTCTTTTTTTCATAAAACTATATAGAAAAGAGTTTCCTTTAAATATAGTGACCAGCGAAGCGGGCAAAGCCTGCTAGTATATATATATATATATTGTTTGAATGCTGGAAATTAAATGAAAAAAATTAATATGCAAACATAAAAACATTTTTCAAAAATTATTTTATCAATTAATAGAGAAAGCAATATTCAAACATGTTTAGAATATATTGTTAAATAAATTATAATAATGTAAAATAAAGAGAAATGTTAAAAATTGTTTAGCAGGATTAATTTTTAAAAAATATATAATTTTTTAATTTAATTTAATTGAATTTAAATAGTTTTTGAGAAATTTTAATACTTAATATTGTTATATTCCAATGCATATGCATACAAAATGTTTATAATTCTAAGAAGTTATTTACAAAAGAAAAAAAAAAAATGTGTCTACCATTTCCTTAAATAACCTTTATACGTAATACAAAAAAAATATTCATATTGTAAAACAATATTAATTTACTATATGTTAGTTTACTGAGAATTTTAGAAATTTCAATAAAAAAGGAAAAAAGAAAAGTGCAAAACACTGTGCCCGTTTTATATTTTTCATTTATATAATATCCACGCATTATTTTAAATTCCTTCCTCTAGTATTATTATTCTTCAATTAACTTCACAGAACAATACGCACACACAAAATAATAATAAAATAAAATAATAAAAAAGAACGCAGTTTATCTCTTGAAAATAGTGCGCAATTCGCTGTCCCAGTATTGTAGCAGAAAGAAACAAGCGAAAAGCATTCTGGGTAATTCGCGGGTTATTCCCTCTTATCCCCTAGTATATTGCGGGGTTGATTTCGGAGGAAAAATGACCCTGGTCTAACCCTGCTTTTACGCGGGATGGAAGTATGGGGCTTACTTTATTCGCATCGAGATCATCTCGAGATCGAGAGTGACGTTACAATGACGTACCAAAACGAAACCTGAATACCGTTTTCTCAGTTTGCTACTTTATTCCACATTTTTCGAGACGGTCTCGAAAGTAAACATTCGTTATCAAAACGAAGCCTACTGTGTTTGCGAGACGTTGTCGAAAGCGAATTGTAGAAGCATTTTTCAATATGGCGTCTACGTAATTTCTATGGATGTCGAGCAAAATAGAGGAATTCCGAGAAATTATTTAAGAAATTGATCTTCCAGATGTGAGATTCACCAAACTATTCAGTCTGGATAAAGAAATTGTGATATTTCTCTGCGACGAAATAAAACCGTCCCAAATCATAACTACATACTATCATAAATAATTACTTCATCCTCTCAGTTCTTTTCCTTATTACATTGATATTTTATGCTTTTTTTCCTCTCTCTCTGTCTGAATAGTTATGAAAATTCCGATGGTTTCAAATTGTTTTTGAATTGTTATATGCTTTGTAATCGTCATTGTATTTTTATCAGGACAAGTTTGTTTTCGATTTTAACATTTTTCTAATAGACACTAGATAATCTTTATTTACTTTAACATAAATTTCAAATTAATTCAGATGCATTAATAGTAATAATAATAAATACTTGTTATATCTTTAAGTGACAAACTTTTTCATCATCTACCATTTATATCTATTTCATCAATATTAAATACCACATTCTATAAAAATATAAATATGGCATAAAATTGTTACTTATAACAATATATTTCCTTCATTTTAACTTCGGAAAATTTTTAATCACTCATACTCACACAACAGTTGTTAGCAATTAAATTATTTTCGAATGACTAATATAATTTCTCTTTACTGACAACAATTTCATATTACAGTCGTCAGCAAATAAATACTGCACTTAATACTGTTTTGTTAAATAAGTCATTTTGAATCATGTTCTTAGACAAGGATTTATTTTCAAAAAAAATATGCCATGAAGCACTTATTATAAACATATTTAAAATATACAACCTTTTATTAACCATCTCTCACAGACATTATTAACTTATAAAATATACAACATTTTATTAACTTCATGTCTCAAAGACATGAAGTTAATAAAAGGTTGTATATTTTAAATATGTTTATAAGGATTTATTTAATAGAACAGTATTAAGCATGAAAAATCATGTATAATAGAATTAAATTTTTTTGTGTTTGTGTGCATGAAGTGTATATACATGTATGATACAGGGTTCCCATGGGTCAGGGAAAACCGGAAAAGTCAGGGAATTTGAAATTACT
Organism: Salticus scenicus; assembly: GCA_963930645.1. NCBI lineage: Eukaryota > Metazoa > Arthropoda > Arachnida > Araneae > Salticidae > Salticus > Salticus scenicus. The sequence continues at coordinate 128,250,945 of OZ005651.1, read as the reverse complement.
GAGAAAAGTCAGGGAAAACTGTAAATATTGCTCAAAAACCTGGAAAATGCTTTTTGAACATTCAATTTATATCACAAGTCACGTTACTATATCGTCTTTTATGTTGCAAGCTATGTTTTGTTTTATACTGTGAGCTATTTTTCATGTCACGAACCAAATTTTGTGACTGGAATTTTCTAAAAATAGACCTGGAAAAGTAAGGGAATTTTATTTTTGAAATTGAGTGGGAACCCTGATGATAGTGATTGCTACGAAACAGATTTTTGTGCATTTTGAGATTGATACACAGCAAGGTAACAGAACCCAGTGATTTTTTTTTTATGTGTGTGAAGTGAAGTGTGCATATGTGCACAGTGGTGAATGTTGTAATATGGATTTTCCTGCATATTTTAGATTCATGCACTGCAAGGTAGCGGCAAACAGTGAAGGCTGTTTTTTTTTTTTTTCCGTGTGCAAAAGAGTACATATGTGCATGACAGTAATTGTTACAGAACCGAGTTTTGTAATTCATACACAATAAGGTAGCAATCCCAGTGGCAGAAAATTTTGAAGTTGTCTGTGACAGGCTTTTAAAATTTCATAATCTGTCTGCAAAATTTGCATGTAATCAGGGGTGAAACTGAAAATGGCTTACACTCAAAAAGACTGAAAGCTGATGGGGGGGGGGGGGGGGGGGGTTAACATCAGTGGTGGTCTTGTGCAACAATACACAAATACAATTTTACTACAAAACGATATAGTATAAACAATTGTATTCATTCAATTCATCTCATTCTATTAAATATTTTATAGCAATGTTTGATACAACACAATATAAATAATACAAGTTTTAGTTTTGATACAGCAATTTTTATAAGTGAATTGTTATCCGAAAGTTGCAGACAAATTTTTTTCTCAGTGCAGACAAAAACTGTCCGCAAGCCGTTTTTCTGTGTCCGCGACTATGTCGCCGTGTTTCTGCCACTGGGGTAGCAATACAAGTGATATATATTTTTTTTAATTTTCTCGTGCATGTAGCTTACAAACATGCTTGAAAGTGATTGCTACAATAAAGATTTTCTCACACTTTTTAGATTTATAGAAAATATGGTAGCAGCACACAATATTTTTTTTTTTTTTTTTTTAGTACAACAGGACTATTTCTTTCAATCTGGTATTTTGTATCGTTACCAATTTATAGTGTTCCACTTCGAAAATGCCTTCGAACTTCCTCCATAGTTTATCTTTTTTTTTGTTTATTTATTTTATTTTTTTCATATGCGTGAAGCTTACATATATACACTCGTGATAATAATTGCTACGGAATCGAATATTGTAAATTTGAGATTTATACTCAGTCAAATACAATTAAATTTATTAGTACATTTAAGTACTATTGTAACTGGTGTTGTACAGTACCGTAGATACATGTAATAATGTATCAGTACAAAAAAAATAAATTACAAACAGTTATCTATATATATATATATATAAGAGTAAACTTACTAATCACCGACTCAACACAGTCGTGGCGATTCTATGGAAGATAAGAGTCGCCAATTTTGGTAACCACGTTGGTTTTAGGACACTGACGCCCACTAAGACAGGATTTTGTGAAATATCTTTTCATTCCCCCCCTCCTGGGGGGGCAGAAGGCAAAAACCCCTTTATAAGCATAACTCAACTGCAAATTGCTTCACTGTGAACAAATTGCAGAGGGAGAGACTAGACTTGAGTACAAAAAAAGTATTTTCTGCGATTTGGGATTTTTAAGAGGGGGGGGGAGGGGTAAAAACAATTTTCGGAGGCAAATTTAGAAAAATATGGATTTTCGAGTAAAACTCTACCAATAATAGCACAAAGATATAGAAAACCACCAAGAACCTTCAGGATATTTCCAAAAATTCATTTTTTTTTTTTTTTTTTTTTTGATTTTGGGGGGGAGTTACGAGGGGACAAATTCGAGCCACATTTTAGCGCTGAATTTGTCCGGGGAAATCTATAGGAGCTGAGGTCACGAGTTTTAGTGTGTGGCTTATTTTCGTGTTTCCAACACCCATTATAATGAAATTTTGCATAAGGGGCAATACACTCGTTTCCAAGTATAACTTTGCTTCAAATTATCTCAGCAAAATTGAATTTTATGCGTGGGTTGTTTATGCTTCCACAACACAAACAGTAAAGGGATTTTATGAAATTTCTTCTCCCCCCCTCCCTTTTAAAGGAGGGGGAAGGCAAAACACGAATATAAGAGTAATTTTGCTCCAAATTATCTGAGGATAACGATTTTTTGATATGTCGATGGATTATGCGTAATCAAGACGCACACTATAAAGGGATTTTGTAAAATTCCACCTTATTCGCCTTGGGGGTGGGTTTAGGGAATCATGTTTCCATGCGAAACTCTGCTCCAAACTATCTTAGGCGATTTTTTATGTGCTGGCTGGTTATATGTTCCCAACATGCACTATACAGGGATTTTGTGAAAATTCTCCTGCCCCCCTCCCCTTCCAGGATGAGGAGTGGGAGAAAAAACATGTTTTAAACGTCAACGTGAGTGCTTCGGAGTACCTGCTTTTGGATTTTGACTGATTTCAATGATTTTTATTATTAATGATATGGTATTTTGAGAATTAATTTCAATATAATGACCAGCAAAGCGGGCAAAGCCTGCTAGTTAATTATAAATTTACCATATTATTTATATTTAAAAATTGGCGATTACTTAGTGGCATGAGGATAATATGCAAGCACCTCAAAAAATACATTTGAAAAAAAAATATTCATATTAGGGATGCACCGGATAGCAGTTTTGGCTGAATATTCAGCCAACCGAATATCGAATATTTTTCAAACCTAATAGTAACTATTCGGCCGAATACCGAGTATTCGGCTGGCTGATTTACTTATATTCAAGTGTCAATCAGCTAATTTTTTGTGAACTTTTTCAGTAATATCATTTACATATAGTAATATTTCATTTTTTTAACACGTTAATCGCCACGATAATATCAGAAAAATTTTCACATGGGCCATGGTAACTTTATTAGACAATTTAGTTAAAAATGCGTCAGGCGCATATGACTGACATGGCGATTAACGTGTTAATAATTACTCGGCGTATATCATATTCCTTTTAGGGTTATTTCCTAGTTAAAAATGTGTCAGACACATATGACTGACATGGCGATTAACGTGTTAATTATGAAAAAAATATTACAAAAAACTACTATTCAGAAACTATGGTTTATATAAATGTAGAAAAATATTAGGAAATATTACCAAACATAAGTAGTGGTGTAATGCTGAATTCACAGTCAAAGAAAATTATTAACTGTCTGGCTTCTTAATAAACTTACAAACTTTCTTAAGTAACAATATCTTGTTACACCCACTCCAAAAAGAATAATTTGGTGTGTCACTCACACGACTTTCTCTTACCCTAAAATTTAATACTATAAATACAGGTTGGAGATTAAGAAGTAAGATAACAAGTACTGTTATGTAAACCTATGTTAAAAAATTCGAATTAGGCTTCGGAAGAGTTTTATTATGATAATTAGCCCCCCCTCAACCCCCTGTTTCATTAATGCACCTACATTTATATAGAATTTAATTCAGTTATTAAGAAATAATTCTGTTTTAAAAAATAATTTATTAAAATTATTATTTAAACAAATTATCTTTTATGATAATGCAGACGATTTCTATATTAGAGAAGTAGTATCATACTAAATATTTAAAAAAAAAGTTTAATTTATTCTCAATTTTTTTTTTTTTTGGTTAAAAATGAAAAGAGTCGATAACTTTATTTTAAATTATCACAGATCGATGGTTCAACAATTCGTTTTAAAGGTATTGGCGAGCTGTTTTGAAAGTTATCCGTCATAAAAATTTACTCCCATCGAGCGGGGGACTTCCCCCCCCCCTCCAGGGTGGGAGGCGAGGCTCCTACATACACAAAATTCTTTTCCCAGTTGACTATCTCTATTACAAAAAATATCTATTTGTTTCATTTTGTTTAGTGCAGTCTATAGATGTTAAACTCTACTTACCTGCAATTCCCCCCATACACGTAATGTATTTGAATACTTTCGAGTGTCCCTGTACACGAACCATTTGCTTCATCTCAACGAAAAGCTTACTGTAGCATCCCTATATGATACCCATTTAGAATACCGACTTTGGTATTTCTGCTATTATTTGTTCTTGAAATATGCTGGTAACAGACAGGCACACAGACCATTCGCTAAAAACATGATTTTCGTATTCAGGGGACCTCAGAACATGTAAATATAACAAAAACTCACATTCAAAAATTTGACCCTAAAACAATACTTTCTCGACCCTATGGGTAAGAGAAAGTGAAAAACAGAAATGCAGCATTTGAGAAAAATCAATTTAAAAGTGACAACGTACTGGATAACCTATATCAAAACTGTTGTAAATGTCTCCGACTCTCATGTGAATAAATTGTGAGATAGAGATGCGATACTGTTCGTGCATGTTGGGGCACTTCATATACATTTTTTAGTAACAAGTTAAAAACTGCTAATATATGACTTGTGTCATTTTTCTTGCCAGATTTGGATCCGACCTTTTTTTGATCTCTTGAAGTTTCCTAGATTGTAACTTGAATTGTAATCATGTGAATTATGTACGTTCTTTCTTAACTCAACTTAGAAAAGTATCGTTATACTGTTATTGATAAAGACAACTTTTGTTAGATATTATTAATTGTTATGATTAATGTAACTAATAATTTTCTTTAATGTTACTTGAAATTAGATGAAATAATTGTTTTCCTTTAAATATAAACTATTTCTTAATTATAATAATAAAGCACCACAGAACTGGCGTTTTAAAGTAATCACTACAGAACTTTGGATACACACCATAAAATTCAAAACTCGCAACAATTGTTTTGGGTCGAAATAACACACAACCCTTCGTCAGACGAACAAAGTAGGCACGAGTGTGGCAGTCAAAGCGGCAATGCACCTTATTACCAACGCGTAGCTGCTTTGTTCGCCTGACGAAGGGTCGTGTGTTATTTCAACCCGAAACAATAGTTGCAAGTTTATTGCATTTTATGGTGTTTATCCATAGTTCTGTAGTTATTATATTTCTTAATTACTCTGAAAATTTTAATTATAATTAAAAATCGCAAATTTTTTTCACATAATTAAAAATTTTTTAAAAATTGAATTTTTATACGTTCCAACTAGCTGAATAATTTAATATTCGGCTAGTCGAATAGTTTGATTCGACTAAACTGAACATTCGGTAGTATGGCCGAATACCGAATATTCGGTGCATCCCTATCATATCTTTTCCTTTTCTATTTCATTACTTTAAGAAAGATGATCCTAATTCATAGCAGGAGTTTCAGAAAGCATGAGGCATTTGCACATCTGCGTGCAGTTCATAATTTTTTTAAATGGAAATAAATTAAAGAAGTGCAGTTGGTAGTTGGCTCACTGTCAGATATTTATGAAATTTTAAATTTCAACATGGTTGGGTGTTACATAACGAAAATTGCATTGTGTAAATGGGGAGGGCCTGACGCCTGACACAGGGGGAAATTTACTTTTACCCACCTCTTGGCGATTTTTCTGGAATTCGCCTGGATGGCACCGTTCCGAATAGTAACCCTCAATGGCAGCATACAAAAGGGAGCTTTTCAGCGATATAACCAAACAAGAAAACACATCGAAGAAAAGCAATTTGATCAGAAGCAATACATATAAAAAAGAAAATCATCATTAAAATGTCATCCTTTGATGACTTAAGTTCAATTATAAGAGCAATTAAATTTACTAGCTCTAATAAATGTAATTTTTTAATTAATTCTTAAAACTTATCTCTATTCCTTCTTAATTCTCTTCATTACAATTTATGATACTCTACGATAAATCAAAACTGAACCAAAACAAAAGAAGTGAACAAGCAACATACATATTGCAACAATTTGGTATTCATATCCATACATTTTATATTTTCTTTAATATGGCTAATTTAAAGTATTAATGTTATTTAGCAACTTCTACGCAATAAAAGTGCAATATGTAAATTAAGATAACGATACATTCATAATCAACTAATGATCATTAAAAAAAAGTCTGTTTTCAATTTATTGTTTCTATTGAGACTGACAAAGTTTAAATACATTTACTTCTTGCAGTCACTTTAAATACATTCTCTTCTTGCATTCCAATGAAAGAAAATTTGCATGCTTCATGCTTTAAAATAGGCTCAATGGCATTGTTAAAATGCAATAAAGACTGAACACACTCACACACAAAAAATTACATCTTATATTAAAAATATAAATACTTTAATATGTTAAATACAAGGAAAAAGTGTATCTAAAAAGGTTTGTAATTAAAAGTACTAATTTTAAATCTAAGAAAATAGTTTATTTTTAAGTTTGATTGCATCTATTCTTCTATAATTTGTACATCTAGGAACCCCCAAGCCCATTACATAAATAATGTTTTCCCTTTTCTAGAAGGAGAACATTATTATTATTAAAATAATAAACGCATGCAATTTGTAAACAATTCGACAATAAACAAACAACACGGAGGTGCGATCCGAAGTCGATTACAGTTAATGTTCGCTATGAATCTTGGAAAATAGTTTTCTATTTTTTTATTGGTTAAAAAATGCGAAGAAGAAGTTAAAAGTAACTCCTCCTTCGCTGTTATGTCATTTCGAAGGGAGGGACTTACTGTCGTTTCACTGACGATATCATCTCGATTTCACTTATCGGACGAGAGGAATAAAGTACCAATTCTTGCACACTTCGTTTTCTAGGTATCGTTTCCAGACAATAACGAAAGACGTCACTCTCGATCTCGAGATGATCTCGATGCGACTAAAGTAAGCCCCTATGTGAACAGCTTCGCGAAGATTGACGCGGGTTTGACCCGGGTAGAAACTGCTCATGTGAACGGGGCTCAAAGGACAAAATATGCTATGCAGCTGACGGACAGAAGTTTCAACATCGAAATAAAGGTTTTTTGATTTGTTTATAGTGTAGAAAACTGTAAACAAACAGATGCACATTTAAACATCTTGTTTTTAACATTTATTTCTACAAGGTGTGTTTCCGTACTAAATCAATGATGCTGTGTAACTTTGTAATTTACTTTTTCTCTCGTACCTTGTACTGTTTTCGAGATAGAAATACTAACTTCGCTCTGTTACCACCAGATGACACTGTAAGCGGTCGTATCGCGTAGCGCATCAGTTTTTTACGATACTTACAGACTATTTTTACTAGTGTAGCTGCATGCTTTCAGCAGTTAGAGTGAGAACGGACTTTTGTGAGTATCCTGTAATTTGTTTATATCTTAATGAAATCATAATGAAACTTATTTAAAGCCAAGATGTTTACGACAGAAAAAAAAAAAAAAAGCATTAAAACTAAAGTATCTCTTACGAAGTTATAAACTAACAAATTTTAACAACAACAACAACAGTAAGAAACATGGTTTGTATTGACAACCTCTTCCTTGAAATTTTATAATTCACTTTTTTCCCCTATCTTGAACCGTTTCCGAGATAGGAACTCTAACTCTACTGTTTTCCTCCAGGTGGAGCTGTAGGCAGTTGAATCGCGTAACGCATGGTCACTTTACTATACCTACATACTATTTCTATGACTATAGCTGCAGCCGTTCAGCAGTTAAAAGAGTCGGGATTGACTTTTTTGGACACCCTGTATTTTCTTTTAATCGTAAAGATGGGACGATTCACGTTCTATGGGATCTATTTCAGACCAAGACCTTTACAACAAAACAAAAAGTATCAAAATCGGATCATCCGTACAGAAGTTATGAGCTACCAAAAAAAAAAAAAAAAAAAAAAAGCCGCACTGCAGAAAAAATGACATGCCTTTTTTATTTGTAATAACTTTAAAATTAAGAGTTGAAACAAATGAAACTCTCTTGTTTGCATAATACCAAAGGGATTAAATGATACCTATGTACATTTTCGATATAATAATCCGCTTTATTACACTCTACGTAGTACATTATAAGAATCTGCATAAAAATTTCGTTTTAAACGTAATGCAATAACCATACACTTTGTATTCTATTATGATTTATTATATGAAATAAACAAGTTATATTTTAATATATGAAATAAAGCTATTTATTTGTTAGATCTAAGTAATTTTTTATTAAAAATATGTATTCTGTAATGGGTTAATTCCACCTTTATATGGAATTACTGCTTTAATGCACAGTGACATAGTATTATACAGTGTTTTAATATAAATCTCAGAAATTTCAATGTGCCAAATATCATAAATAATTTTTTCTAGTTCTGGCAGAGTTGTAGGCTCCAAATTTCGAATCCTCTCCCCTCTCCCCCGCCTTTTTATAGACGAGACATTTTCGAGCGGATCGCGATTAGGACTATTTTCATGTCTGGTAAAGAAGAAATTCTACTATATCTTTTGTGGGATTTAACTGAAAGTGAAAAAAGGTATGATTACTTACAGAGTTATAGGTTCTCATGGGAATGGCTAGGAAATTTTGAAAAATTGAAGTGAGTAAACTTACCACAGACGCCATGTAGTAAGGTGCATTATCATCTTGAAATGCCGTTTGCGGAAATGTCAAGATACCTCCAAAATAGTCGGTCAGGACCCACTTTTATAATGACTATGTTTTATTTCGAGTTAATTGATCTCTTGAACATAAAAATTTGCCCGACTGTTTGAAAAGTTATGCACCTCTGTACCATAATGTACGGAGAATGTGTCACTGTTTTAAAAGTGCGATTTTCATTAAGTCAGTGATATTTTCGTTGTCAGATCTGCTTGTTTTCTTTAGCTCAGAATAAGTTAAACTTAACTCATCAGAGAGAACCAGTTCAGCCCAATAATTAACTAATCATTTTTAAAAAATTTTTTAGCCATCTGAGGTCTTGCTTTCCTAATTCTCTTCACTAAGAATGGAATATTTTCAAATTGTCTTCATTTAAATCTGCTTTGTTTAATAGTTGCTGCACTGTACTTAAAGAAATTATGCTGCTAAACACTTTTTTCTGAATCTCTTTTATGTTCTAAATGTAATACAAACCTATTTTATAAGCAATGGCTTTTTAAGTTACGGTCACCTCGCTTGGATGAGCAACATGGCCGCCTAAAGCCAAATTTCCAGTTTAAACGGCCAAAACATTTTATATCTTGCTAAAAACCATTTTACCAATATTTCACTAACATTTAATTATTTTGCCATCTTACGTATTAAAATATTTGTTGATTTTCATTCAAAAATTAATATTTTTTGTGGCATCGTTAATTGCCTTATTCTTACCACTTTTGAAATAATTTCTAAAATTACAATTTTCCTGACAATTGCATTTTGTTTTTAACACTGGACTCAATTCTAAAGTGTATGTGAAGGACAACATAATAAAATCTGTTCAAAAATTTGCTTTTTAAACAATAAAATTGGCGGTTGTAGAAGGTGAAAAGGAAAATATCCAAGTGCGGCTTTTTTTTTTTTTTTTTTTTTTTTTTTTTGTCGCTTAGTGTATATTTACAGGGTAAACATTATTTTCAACCTATAAAAAAATGTATATATAATATTTACTCACTGATAACTTTTGATTCACATCTCTTATAATATGAAAATGTGTGTTTTAAAAGAAATGCTATCGAAATTCCAGTAACACAGTGTATTCCAGTAACGTTGTTTTTAAATTCCATTGCAATTATTTTGTTTTGAATATTATATATATTTGAACATTGAAATATTGTCTTTAATTTTCAAATACGCTGTCAATTACATCACTTTCATTAAGCTTATATTATGTACTGAAATGCATTTATGTCAATGAATTATTTTATCTTTTGCGTCCCGCCATCCAAAATTGAAAAAAAAAAAAAAAAACGCAAATGTTTTCTTTTCAGCACACTATCTATGCATACACTTTAATTAATTTGGATAAGATGACACAAAGTAAACATTTACATAAATTTTATTTACAGTTTTGGATAGCGTGACGCAAAAGATAAGATAATTCATTGAAATAATTACATTTCAGTACATAATATAAGCTAAATGAAAGTGATATGTTAGACAGCGTATTTGGAAAATAAAAGCAATATTTCAATGTGCAAATATACTTTAATATGCAAAACAAAACTATTGAAATGGCATTTAAAAACAAATCATTTAATGTAACACCACTGCGTTACTGGAATTTCGATAGCATTTCTTTTAAAACACACATTTTCATATTATAAGAGATGTGAATGAAAAAGGTATCAGTGAGTAAATGTTATATATATATATATTTTTTTTATGTTGAAAATAACGTTTACACTGTAAATATAAACAGAAGAAAAAAGCAAATTCAAATAAGAAAATTTATGCATATTTTAATTAATAGCAAAGCGTCACTGAACATTTGATATCATTATTTTTAAGACGTATATTTCAAATTCTTATAGCCGTAAAATGCAGTGCTGCGTCACAAACTTTTAGCCCGTTAAGAATTTTTTTTTTTTTTTTTTTTTTTTTTTTTTTTTTTGTATTGATATCATTACTTTTTAGGGGTTAATGATCAAAATGTTAAAATTAAAGGACCATGGTAATGAGTTTATAATACTATATAAAAAGTGTAGTTTCATAGGTCAAACTACACTAAATTTTATCTAGAACAAAGTAACAAACTAGATGAAACTTCAAACTTTTATGAAAAATGATAATAAGAATTTGTTTTTAAAAGAATATATTCTGAGGGATTGAAACACGCAACATATTACAAAGACATAATACAGTACATTTTAAAAATGACAAACAATTTCTACAAATACAAGAAAAAAAAAAAAAAGATTTTTTATTTATTCAATATTCAGTGTCTTAAATAGTTCAACGGTTGGACAGAACATTCAAAATAAATATTTAAAAAAATAATTTGTGTACGAAAGATTTTGTAAAAAAGTGTTATGAATAAGTTTCTAAAGAGATTCACCAAATAGTTACAAATACACATATGTAATACATAAAATAATGCAAATATGCTTATATAAGCAAAATTAAACATAAATTTTTAAATGGTCAATCGATTGAACAAAATATTAATATTTTCTTATTTTTAAATTGGAGATGCATAAAGTAAAATGTTGTAAGGATCTGACAGTAATTTCCCAAAATACCTATCACCATGGGGGTGGGGTTCAGATCCTCCTCTGGAAACTCTCATAATTCTAAAAAAGATTTGGGTTATGGGTAAAAAGTGTACATAAGAGATCTATCTTTAAAATTTTAAATGTAAGGATCTTTTAGGACTTTGAGAAATCTTTTAGATACAATCACTTAAAAATTTTCTTGCGGTACTTTATTAAGGCTGGTTGGTTGTAGGGTTTAAGGCCAATTGACTACACTAGGGTCCTAGGCCTATAGGTAGAATACTCTCCGTGGGAGTTCTCTCTAAGGCTCACGTAACCCATATTTACGTGAGTTTCAGAGAAAACCACGGAAGGAAGGCTAGGTCGAAGAGTGCGACCTGGGGATCGAACCCAGCACTTCCCATCCATCAGCTCTGAGCGCAGAATCGCTCGGGTGCTGGAGGGGCACTTTTTAAGGAGCTTATATATATATATACAGTGGAACCTGTAAAAGTGACCACCTTGGTAAAGTGACCACCTGACTAAAGTGACCATTTTCTTGACTAAAGTGACCATTTTCCAATTTTAAAGACACTTTATAAAGTGACCACCTGCATATAGTAACCGTTTTAGCCGGTCCCTAGGGTGGTCACTTTAGACAGGTTCCACTGTATATTATTATTATTATTACTTATTTTTTTTTTTAAGTTCCATCTTCCTCCTCAAATATATCGGAAACGCCTCGGAATTTTTAAAAGCTGTAAAAAACGTGCATATTAAATATGAGTCTGTAAGTAGAACTTTAAACGAGCTTTTTTAATACCCTTCTATTTGAAATTTTAAAGTTTTCCTTCTAAGGTTTTCCCTATTCCAATACAGCTTCTTCTTCTTTTTTTTTTTTAAATCAAACGAGACCAAACGACGTGATCCTAAAATAGGAACATAGTGGAGACTATTTTCAGTATACTTAATAAAAAAAAAAAAAAAATAGCAAACAAAACATATTTAAATTTTTTTTTTTTTTTTGTTTATATAAGATTTTCGACGAGCTAACAAAGAACTTCATTTGTTTAAAATTTCAAAGTTGCGCCTTTCGCTGCACCCTGTTTTTACGGTTCGAATTTCCAAACAAAAGAAAGATCCTTCAAACTGATTAAGCAACTTAGCACTTTTTTTTTTTTCCCTTTCCCCTACAGTTTTTAGAATTTCCAATGTGTTCTCGGGATACTGTGGGAAGAAGGGGGATACTTTAAACAAAAAATTTTCTTTCATATTTTAATAATAAATAATTATAGAGAAAAAGATTTTGTGTCAAAATGTTGCTTTGAAAAGTTCTTTCCATCAAACTAACAGAAGATCCCCCCCCCCCCCCGATTTTTCACATTTATAAAATCAAAATTTGCCCATAGCTGACTGCTTGGGCCCACCTCCCCCAACAATACCTATTTGTTTTTTTCTGAACTAAATAAAATCCCATAAAAATTTTTGAAAACGTGTTTTACAGTTTTTAGAAATTCCGAAAATTACTGGATATAGAAAAATTAATTGAATAATTCGTATTCGACACAGTTTGGCGAGATTTTGTATGATCTTTGGAAATACGCTTTTCTAAAATCGATTAAATTAAACTAATAAAAAAACCTACAGAACAGCTTCATTAGTTTTTTATATAATACAAAATGAATTCAAATCAATTTGATTTAAAGTTGTTCTTCTAAAAGAATTTGCCTTTACGATTTTTATAAACAAATGCAAACACAAGTTCCTGTAACAATGTTTGTGTTATCAGTAATTATTAAGCCAAGGAAAAATCATTTAAATTAGTATAAGTATTAATCGTTATTATTGTTGGTTTGTCCACACGACTTTTAAATTTTTAAACTGATTAATTAGTTTTACAAAGTGAAAAGGATTACTTATTGTAATTTTACTTAATTTTGTGTTTTAATTAAAAAATTAAAATTGTCTCAATTTACAGTCAGCAGTTTCCCTAATAACACTTTAAATGTTTTATGGATACTGTATAGGAAGACTATATTCAAAGACAAACAAGAACTTACACAACTTTCGGAACAATGTATTATACTAAATAATGACTAACAGAGGTAAAAAAAGAAATACATCATAGTTTAAATAAATAATAATAAAAAAATAAAATAAAATAAAATAAAATAAAAACTCCTTTGTAATAAATACAGTGCAGCCACATATCCTAAAACTAGCAGTGAGGACGCGTCCAAAATGTTGGAGGGATGCCAGCTTAAGCGACAGTTTGAAATTTGGAAAACATCCAGTAATTCCGCGCTCTGTGTGTTATTGCTCATTTACTCTGAGTCAGATGACTGTCTCTCCTAATTTAGCATTGGACTCGTTGAGTTAGCACTTGCGAAGATGCTTCCATGGTTTCATGAAAAGTGGTCGAAGAATAAACATCCTTGAATCACATTTGAACCTTTATGTCATTTAATAGTTTGACAAATATCATTCACCGAAAAAAAAATGTCCTGAAAATTTTATGACATATTTGTTTTAGAGTAGTGTATGCAATATTTACAATATTATTAATATCTAATTTAAAAGTTTCAGATGTGTAGTAATTTTATTTTATATCAATATTATATCTAAGAAATACTTCTATACAAGTGAAGGAAGATTTTTTTTTTTTTTTTCTTCTTTCTTTTTTCGTAGGGTAGCTTTTATTGTTATATCCTGCCTGCTCTCTACTGTTAAATTTAAGAAAGAAAGAAAGAAACATGAATTAATTTTTAGGTATATATTTGATTTAAAACAGAAAAATAAATAACAGTAGAAATACCTTTAAAAAGTGAAACTTTTATACGGGTAAATATTTAAATAGTATAATTTATTACTAGAAATTTAATGAACAAATATTGATTTATAAAATAATAGACTAATTCTTAATTATTTTACCAGTATGCTTTGCAGAAATATATTATTTTGACAGAAAAAAGTATTATAATGCTAAAAAAAAAAAAAAAAGAAAATTAATATTTTTAAAAAATATATTATGGGTTTAAATCAAAGTCAAATAAATATGTTATTTATTTTATTACTCATTTTATTAATTTTAATTCTGTTTTCAAAGTTTTTCCAATACATTTAAGTGTTTGGTAAACTAGCCATTTTTTTTTTTTTTTTTTTTTTTTTTTTTGTAATTTTGTTATAATATTATTTTATAAAAGTTAAAAAAAAAAAAAAAAAAAACGCTAACACTTTTTTAAATAAAACCACTATTATATTCATGCTCTTTCCAACTATTAAAAACTTAAAAAAGAAAGAAAGAAAACAGAAAGCATGGATTTTAGATACGGATTTGATATATTATAATTATTATAATCGCTCCAAAATATTTCAATTATATACTATATTGTATAAATTTAACTTTAAAAAAATCTTAATATATTCAAAATTTTATACAGCTTAACATTTTGTAATAGATATATCTACTAGAAACTTAATGAGCAAATTTATTTATTTATTTATTGTAACAAACTTCTTTCAGAAATGCATTATTTTCACAGAATAAAATGTTACGCTAAAAAAGTAAATTAATACTTCTTTTTTAAATAAGTTATTATAGGTTTAAATAAAGAATTTATTTATTTATTCATTTTTGACATATTTTATGAATTTTAGTTCTGTTTTCAGGATTTTTCCAATCCATAGCTTTAGTGATTTATCACTTAAACTATGAATCATCGAAATCTATGGAACATCGTTGTTTTAAAACAATTACAAATATTTGCATATGATTATGATAGTATCATTTTCATAAAATTAAGGAAATTTTTTTGTTGCAGTCACTTTTTAAAATAAAATCAATTCTGAAAGTTAACGATGTGAATTCAATGAACATTTTTGAAAAACAAATATAATATAAAATACTTGAATAAATAACTCATTTAATATGTATATTAAAGAAAGAAGAATTTTTTATTTTTGTAAGTGTAGGATTCATTAACATCAATAGACAATAGATGGAGCCAAAACGCCTATTTGAGACTGAATATTTCAGATGGAAGCGAAGTCTGTATACGTCCGCGAACATGCAAACTGGATTACACTCTTTTCTTTAGAGATACGAAAGAAAAGAGTGTAATTCGCGAGGTGATATTGTTCCATTTTTAAATTGATATATATAAAAAATTAGAGTTTTTTGGAAAAAACAGGAACCGCCAGTCTTCTTAGACAAAAGAAATTAATATTATATATCAATTTTTAAAAACTTGCCCGAGACATTTTCGGAAAAAATTATTACACTATTACCCCTGTTCCCTTAAAGTCTAAATATATACCATTTCAGACCTCAAAATGTACTGCATGTAGAAATGTAAAAATTTCAGGATAGGATCAGACAGAACATAAAAGACTATTTAGAAAAAAATCAGATTAATGTATCCCATATTTGCTGAGATATTAAATATCGGCGTGTTCAATTTCCTTTCATGTTAAGTTAGCTGTATTTAAAATGTCGCGACTAAGCTTCGTTTGAGCTTTGCTGCGTCACAGAGACACTGCCGTGTCTCATGATATAGCGAGATTCAGTACTTTTAGAAGCTTTCAGGAGCACTGTGTCACCTTTTCATTTGCTTATTTATGCAACCTTTCCTTCATCTACATTTAAAATATGATCGACACGCCCAAAGTAAATGCATAAAATCGAAGCTATCTTTAAGTTAAAATTCTGCTTGAAAAAAATATTTACTTCTTTACACAAATCGTTGCCGGATTCTACAACCAGTGTTATTATATGGAGAATTTCGCCCCTTTATAACTCATTAACTAATATATACATATAAATTCAGTTTTCATATTCAGAAAATTCTCAATTGTTAAATTGGTTATCGTTTTCTAAAAATTGGTTTTTAAAATTTTAATATTTTATTTTGAAGCTGTAAAATGCGAATTTTCCTTGTGCAAAATTTTGTATTTAAAAGCTTGTAAATAAAATATATAAAAAAAAAAAAATGAAGGAGGGAGGGGGGGGGGATCAGTTTTCAGGAAACGATGACCAACTTAAAAGTTATAAATTTTTTTAATGTGAAATCGGAATTTAAAAATATGTATTTAGTACAGTCAAATAAGGAAAAATAGCGGGAAAAATGTATAAAGTTTTGAAACTTTGGGATAATACCAATAAGAGGTCTAATAATGCAAAACAAAAAAGTTCTCCATCTTAGGGGGGGAGCTTCCCCCCTGCCCCCAAAATGGAATAATTCATTGAACTGAAGAAAAAAATAGGAAATTAATTTATAGGATTTTTGAATTTTGGTATAACATTGCTGAGAGGTCCAATAATGCAAAGCAAAAAAGTCCCCCCCCCCCCCCAAAAAAAAAAAAAAAAAAAAATCTTATAAATCACTGAAATGCATTAAAAAAATAGGATATTAGTTTATAGAGTTTTGGAAATTTGGTATAATGTTCCTGAGAGGTCTAATAATGGAAAACAAAGTTTTCCACCCTGAGGTTGAAACTTACCCCCCCCCCCCCTTAAAACATTATTCAATTTATTGTAAGTTAAAAAGTGGGGAAATAATTTATTGAGTTTTTAAATTTTGGTATAACATTTTTAACGGGTCTAATTGTGGGGGGGGGGAGGGGAATCCACCATCACCCCTCCCTTCCACCCCGCAAAGAAAAAAAAAAAGTTAAATTTGCTGAAATTAAGAAAAACAGGAAAATAGTTTATAGTTTTGAAATTTTACGAAAATTCTCTTGAGGTGTCTAATAATGGGAAACAAAAAAGTTCCCCGACCTGGGGTGGGAGTTTTCCCCCTACCCCTATAAAAAGCATATAATTTGTTGAAATCGAGAAAAATTTGGAAGTAATTTATAGAGTTTTTTTTTTTTTTTTTTTTGAGTGATCCAATAATAGAAAACGAAAAGTTCATCGTTCTCTGCCCCCCCCCCCTCTTTCACCCCTTAATCGTAAAATTCGTTGAAAGCAATAAAATTAGTAGGTTTGAAATTTTTAGGATATTACGCTTGGAAGAAAGAAAGTCTTCCTTATTTCTCTGAAACCGAATAGTTTTTCCAGATTAGGGAAAAAAAATAGAATGAAATATACAGATACAGATTTGAAACTTTGGGAAGCAACTCATATGGGGTATCTTAATGGAAAAAACAAAACAAGTCCCTCTTTGGGAGAAGTTTGCAACCCTCCATAAAAACCCCTTCGAAATTTTCCGTCAGTTTCTCATTTTTCTTTTTTTTTCTAATTTATGCAAAATTATTTGCTTTTCAAAAATAGCTACTATTGCAATATATATATATATATATATATATATATATATATATTTCGAAAAGTTCTGAAAAAAAAAAAAAAAAAAAAAAAATTTCCTCTGCACTATGTGCAAATGAACAATTATTTTGCCTCTTATTTTAAGTTAAAAAAAATTAAAAATTCAGATGATAATAATGAACTTTAGGTAATAACTTGGTAAAATAAATAGAAAAGTAAGTAAGTAAAATGTAGGTAATACAATTTTAATGCACGTCAATAAGCTTATTACTTACAAATAACTATCTGAACATGGAATAAAAATTAATCAAGTTCATCATAAATGCCATCTTCAAACTTTTCTATCATGTCAATGGGCTCCCTATTGCTCGTGAGCGTGACAGTGTTTATATGTATATTACTGGGCACAATAAGTCTGCTTTAACACATTTGTACTTTCTTCCATAACCTTGCGTACATGAAACCAAATTTAGTATATTTTCTGCTTATCTTAGACATATAGGAGAAAAGTAGGAATTAGATACTTTTCACACCCAGGTTTTTGGATCCAAGCGATATCCCAACTACATCTGTACTTGCTGGTAAACTGTATGAGAATAGAGGAATGCAACATCAGTGGTAAGTGGCAAGTGAAAAAGGATGATAGCATTGCTTGTCTGACCTACTATACTAGTTCATTAAAACATTGAAATATGAGGATGAGTTCATTCAATTTTTTCATTTCGGAAGTCGTAATCTACTTTTTTAAACTTTATTGTACATTGCAATTATAAATTTTTCACCAGATTTTTTAGTTGAGTAACGAGTCGATCTTGGATCATTGAACACTTTGGGTACACCATAGAGATGGTGAAATCGATTAAATGATTGAGCCACTTGCATTTTCATTTTTCCGAACATGGCCGAAATGGTGTCGCAACCACTCCTTGTATGAAGAAATAGGATTGAATCCCAGCAATTGTTGGAAACAGAAGAACTTTGCAAGTCCTTGGAACTATAAAATCTTTTTTTAAGATTTTCCTTCCCTTCTTTCACGAGAAGAATGTCTATCTCTTCTGGGACGAAAGCTATTAGTACAACAGTAAGATCAACAGTAATAGTCCATCAATTTTCGTGATCTGAAGGAGCTATACAATTGGGGGGGGGGGATAGGAAGGGAGTGTCTCCTCAAGGAGGGGGGATTTTTTTTTTTTTTTCTTTTCATTTCTTTCTTGACTATTCCTGAATGTTATTCTAAAATTTTAAACATTTATAAACTATTTTCTTTGTTTTTCTTCATCTGAAAAGCTGTTCGGTTTGGGGGGGGGGGACTTCCTCCAGGAAGAGGGGACGGTTTTGTTTTACATTACTAGAGCTCTCAAGAGCATTATTTCAAATTTTCAAAACTTTACAAATATTTACTCCTGTATTATGTACCTTTATAGTCTCTCATTTTTCGTAATCTGAAGGAGCTATACGATTGGGGGAGAGGGAAATGAGGGGAGTATCTCCTGAGGAAGAGGGATTTTTTTTTTTTCCTTTCCATTTCTAGGCTATTCATGAATGTTATCCTAACATTTCAAATATTTATAAATTATTTTCTCTGTTTTTCTTAATCTGAAAGAGCTATATGGTTTGGAGGGGAAATGGGGGGGGGGGGGAAGCTACCACCCAGAGAGGGGGGAACTTTTTTGTTTTACATTACTAGAGCCCTCAAGAGTATTATTTCAAAATTTCAAAGCAATATACATATTTAAAACAGGAATAAACTACTACGTCAGAAACGCCAAAGAAAAATTATTGAGGTGCATACAGCTGTTTCGGTAGCCTAAAGCGTACCGTCATCAGTGCAAAAAGAATTCTGAATCTGGAGAAGTGCTCATATATATAGGAGAGGGACCGGATTTAGTTCAACCAATAGGATTACGGAAGAGTTGGGGAGTGTGGCCAATAGGAATTAAGGAATGTGTAGCTGTGTAAACTGTAGAAAAATTAAGGAAATGTGGACTGAATGTAAAATTTCCAACAATCAGACAAATAGGGAACAGCGAAATCACAATTTACAAGGTTTTTAAAATTTTTATAAATATGAAAAGCTTCAAAGAAATCGAGTTCATGAATGGATTTAGGTCTGCAAATTATTTTAGCTGAATTAAATTTAAAATTATGATTTTCCTCCCAGCAATGTTTAGAAATAGCCGATTTATTGGTTTCTTGTTTACGGACGTAATTCATATGTTCTTTTAGACGAAATTTAAGACTGCGTTTAGTTTGGCCAATATATGATAAACCACACTGACAGGAAATACTATAAATGCCCCAAGAATTATGCATATCAATAGGATCTTTTAACTGAGAAAAGGTGAGTTTATTGGAAGGCGAAAATATTATTTTAAAATCATATTGTTTGAGAATTTTAGCTATGGTTTGACTGGTTTTAGAAAAATAGGGTAAAACAATACTGATATTAGATGTGACTGATTTAGTAGACGAAATACGAGGGAGTTGTAATTTTTGGATAGCTTCGTCTATAATGGAAGGGTCATAACCTCTGTCAATTGCGATGGCTTTCAGGTATTTAATTTCAGATTTCAATAAAATAGGATTTGAACAAATATTAAGGGCACGGTTTACAAAAGTATAGAAAGCAGCCATTTTTTGGTTAGGTTGGTGACATGAACGCGCATGGGGAGGAAGGGAGACTGCAAAATTTTTACGATAGACAGTGGTTGAAAATCCATTTACAGTGCGAGAGACGAGGGTATCAAGAAATGGAAGGGAGCCATTGTTTTCTATTTCATATGTAAACTGGATATTACTGTCAATTGAATTTAAGGTATCTAAGACATGGTCAATATTGTGATGAGATATGTCGATAAGTGTGAAGGTGTCGTCAACGTAACGGGTCCAAAAAGGAAAAGATATTTTCTTAAAAAGCTTGCTTTCGAAATAGTGCATGTAAATATCTGCGAGAATTGGGGAGAGAGGGGAACCCATGGCTAAACCTTCAGACTGACGATAGAATTTATTTTGGAAAGAAAAAGTGGTTTGTGATAAACAAATGCGGGTAAGAGAAATTAATTCTTGTATTTCGAAAGAGGTGAAATGAAACTCTTTTAATCTATTTTCGTGACAGCAGAGGGCGCCACTTATTGGAACATTAGTGAAAAGAGATTTTACATCAAAAGAAACCATAGTGAGATTAGTGTGAGGGCAGTTTTGAATATTTTTTGCAAAATTTATGGAATTCTGAACAGTATAACTATTAGCAGCAAGAAGTGGAGCAAAAATTGTGGTGAGAAATTTAGCTAGATTATAGGAAGCAGTACCGATATTAGAGACTATTGGACGAAATGGAATATTGGGTTTGTGAACTTTTGGTAAAGCATAAAATCTGGCACAATTAGCAATAGAAGGGATAAGATGGGATTTAGTCGAGTTCAATAACAAGGGGCAAGATTTTATAGCAGATTTAATTTTATTTAATTCTTGAGGAGAGGGGTCACGTGGCAGAGGAATGTATGGGCCATCATTAATTAATTCGGTAACACTTTCGATGTATTGTTTTTTATCCAAAATAACAATCTGACCACCTTTATCCGCTTTAGTAATGATGATATTTTCATTAGATTTTAATTCCTTCAAGGCGTTTTTTTCTGCAGGGCTGAGATTTGATTTAAAATTTTTAGAGTTGAAATTGGCATTATTAAGGATTAAATGACGAAGATTTTCTTTCTGTTGGTCAGTCAGTTGAGAATGACTCTCAACTGACTGACCAACAGAAAGAAAATCTTCGTCATTTAATCCTTAATAATGCCAATTTCAACTCTAAAAATTTTAAATCAAATCTCAGCCCTGCAGAAAAAAACGCCTTGAAGGAATTAAAATCTAATGAAAATATCATCATTACTAAAGCGGATAAAGGTGGTCAGATTGTTATTTTGGATAAAAAACAATACATCGAAAGTGTTACCGAATTAATTAATGATGGCCCATACATTCCTCTGCCACGTGACCCCTCTCCTCAAGAATTAAATAAAATTAAATCTGCTATAAAATCTTGCCCCTTGTTATTGAACTCGACTAAATCCCATCTTATCCCTTCTATTGCTAATTGTGCCAGATTTTATGCTTTACCAAAAGTTCACAAACCCAATATTCCATTTCGTCCAATAGTCTCTAATATCGGTACTGCTTCCTATAATCTAGCTAAATTTCTCACCACAATTTTTGCTCCACTTCTTGCTGCTAATAGTTATACTGTTAAGAATTCCATAAATTTTGCAAAAAATATTCAAAACTGCCCTCACACTAATCTCACTATGGTTTCTTTTGATGTAAAATCTCTTTTCACTAATGTTCCAATAAGTGGCGCCCTCTGCTGTCTCGAAAATAGATTAAAAGAGTTTCATTTCACCTCTTTCGAAATACAAGAATTAATTTCTCTTACCCGCATTTGTTTATCACAAACCACTTTTTCTTTCCAAAATAAATTCTATCGTCAGTCTGAAGGTTTAGCCATGGGTTCCCCTCTCTCCCCAATTCTCGCAGATATTTACATGCACTATTTCGAAAGCAAGCTTTTTAAGAAAATATCTTTTCCTTTTTGGACCCGTTACGTTGACGACACCTTCACACTTATCGACATATCTCATCACAATATTGACCATGTCTTAGATACCTTAAATTCAATTGACAGTAATATCCAGTTTACATATGAAATAGAAAACAATGGCTCCCTTCCATTTCTTGATACCCTCGTCTCTCGCACTGTAAATGGATTTTCAACCACTGTCTATCGTAAAAATTTTGCAGTCTCCCTTCCTCCCCATGCGCGTTCATGTCACCCACCTAACCAAAAAATGGCTGCTTTCTATACTTTTGTAAACCGTGCCCTTAATATTTGTTCAAATCCTATTTTATTGAAATCTGAAATTAAATACCTGAAAGCCATCGCAATTGACAGAGGTTATGACCCTTCCATTATAGACAAAGCTATCCAAAAATTACAACTCCCTCGTATTTCGTCTACTAAATCAGTCACATCTAATATCAGTATTGTTTTACCCTATTTTTCTAAAACCAGTCAAACCATAGCTAAAATTCTCAAACAATATGATTTTAAAATAATATTTTCGCCTTCCAATAAACTCACCTTTTCTCAGTTAAAAGATCCTATTGATATGCATAATTCTTGGGGCATTTATAGTATTTCCTGTCAGTGTGGTTTATCATATATTGGCCAAACTAAACGCAGTCTTAAATTTCGTCTAAAAGAACATATGAATTACGTCCGTAAACAAGAAACCAATAAATCGGCTATTTCTAAACATTGCTGGGAGGAAAATCATAATTTTAAATTTAATTCAGCTAAAATAATTTGCAGACCTAAATCCATTCATGAACTCGATTTCTTTGAAGCTTTTCATATTTATAAAAATTTTAAAAACCTTGTAAATTGTGATTTCGCTGTTCCCTATTTGTCTGATTGTTGGAAATTTTACATTCAGTCCACATTTCCTTAATTTTTCTACAGTTTACACAGCTACACATTCCTTAATTCCTATTGGCCACACTCCCCAACTCTTCCGTAATCCTATTGGTTGAACTAAATCCGGTCCCTCTCCTATATATATGAGCACTTCTCCAGATTCAGAATTCTTTTTGCACTGATGACGGTACGCTTTAGGCTACCGAAACAGCTGTATGCACCTCAATAATTTTTCTTTGGCGTTTCTGACGTAGTAGTTTATTCCTGTTTTAATATTCCAACGCCAAGTCTCCTGCTAATATACATATTTACTCCTATAATACATTCCTTTATAATCCCTCATTTTTTGTAATCTGAAGTAGCTATTTAGTTTTGGGGGAAAAGGGGGGGGGGGTTTCAGGAAGGGCGATTTTTTTTTTTTTTCATTTCCAGACTATTCATGAATCTTACCCCAAAAATTCAAGCGTTTATAAATTATTATCTCTGTTTTTCTTAATCTGAAAGAGCTATATGGTCTAGAGGGGAAAAGGTGGGGGATAGGGGAAAGCTCCCCCCCCCCCCCCCTCCCAGGAATGTTATTCCAAAGTTTCAAAACTTTATAAATTATTATATCTGTTTTTTTTTTTTTTTGTTTTTTTTTTTTTTAATCTGAAAGAGCTATATGGTCTAGGGTGGGGTGGGCGGTGGAAGCTCCCCCCCCCCCCCCCCAGGAAGGGGGAACTTTTTTGTTTTGCATTACTAGAGCCCCTAGGAATGTTATTCCAAAAAGTTTCAAAACTTTTTTTTTTTTCCCTTATTTGGTGTTTTTTGGTCTTATTTGACTGTACAATTAGTTAATGAGTTTTAATGGAGCAAGATTCCCCACAGAATCACATTGGCTTTAGCTTCCGAGAACAAGATAGATCTATTGAGGTCTATAACCACTGATAACTGGAAACACAGGTGTTGAATGATGGTGAATGTAAACTTTGCTGTGTTTCTATTAAAAATTGTGTATTTTTATTAAGATTAATATGAAGATAAAGTAAAAAATAAACTAAATGAGATACGAGGACAAGATCTGTACCACCAACAGATCTGTACCAAGATCTGTAAATGAGATACGAGGACAATTTTGAGGTCTGTAGTGTGTACCACTGATAACTGGAAAAGGCACTGGAAAGTTGAAACATAGGTGTTGAATGATGATGAATGTAAACTTTCTGTGTTTCTTTGTTTATATTAAAAATTGTGTATTTATTAAGAGTAATGTGAAAATAAAGTAAAAAATAAACTAAATGAGCATAGACAAGTTGAAAATATATTTCTATTAAAAATTGTGTATGTTTATTAAGAATTAATATGAAAATAAAAACTAAAAATAAATTAAATGTAGATAGGTGAGTTCAAGCGATAGAATAGAGTCTATTAAAAAATAAAATTAATACGGTATTAGTAGAAGCAGCAAACAAACATATTGTATGTCACAAAATATTTCAACATGGGATTTTAAAGTAGCCATGTCAAAGGGCTATACACATTAATATTTTCAAAGATCATATATTATATATATGTAATTTCTTATATGTTTTGGTTTTTGGACTGTCATGTGTATGTATATTTAATCCGGACTTTGTCTCTCGAAATATTGCGCGAATCACTAGATTAACTTTGGTTTATTTATATAGACAATATGTCAGACTAATTATATAAACATGTAGTTTTAAAGAAAACCATATAATTATTAGATTAAATAATTAATTAAAGATTTTTCTTTGAAACAAATAAAAACAATGGAGTTACCATGTATTTTAAATGTAAAAACAATATTAAATTAAGTATTGTTAACTTAATTTTTTTTTTACTGTTATAATTTATTTTATTTACCATTATAATTATCGTTCATTGTCCACAAAACGTGTGTGTTTCGGATTAAGGCTGATTGACTGCACAAGTGTGCCCTACGTGGGGTCTTTCTAAGGAATCCTAGTCCGTCCACAAAGCCTGAAATGTTTTGCATGTGTTTTTAATAATCTTAATTTTCCTCCCTATCAAGTAAATCGAATGCTTACTTTTCGTTTGAGTTTTGAGAAACAAATAGTGGAATTTGGCCGCATTGTGTAGTTATCAGAGGTTTCAGTTTCATTTCTGGTATTAAAAAAAAAAAAAAAAAAAAAAAAAAAAAAAAATCCCAATGAACCCACCACAGGGATAACAGAATTGCGTTGCTAAAGAATGTTACGAAAGATAGGGAAAAAAAAAAACGTTGCTATTTCATCACAGTTTAAAAATCTGGGCAACATCCTTTCAGAATCGAAAGTTGAAATCTTATCTGGAAAAAAAGCAAGAGAGAATTAAAAGTATTAAAAATAAGATAAATATTATCAATCAAAATACGCAACAATCTCGACGTCTGTGAAGTTCTGTGTTATTTCCCTTTCTGAGTCATTAAAAAAAAAAAAAAAAAAAAAAAAAAACTACATGATAATAAGTTACATCAACTAATGTATTAATGAAACGTCTCATAAATAGATGCTGAAATAAAGGTAACGATGGAATAATTATCATGTGCTGTTTGAGAGCAAAGTCTCGTTTCCTAAACTAAACTTGATTTGCATGAGTTAATTGGGGCCGTGCCCTTAGCGACAGTGCCCTTAGCGGAAATCCATAAACCCGTGTCCTTAGCGGAAATGTTATCCCCCCTTGGTGGCATGCTTTGAGCATACGTGCCTTTAGCGGAAATGTATAATAAATTAAAAATAAATTAATAAATAAAAAAAAATGAACTCTGAAGAGTTCATTTTTTTTTATTTATTAATTTATTCAGCACTGACTATATTTTGCTTCAGAAGTAACCTGTCGTAAAAATAGGTATGATTACTGTAGAATATCCGCTATTTGAGGGAACGGTGATCTGTAACAATATAAAGTTTAATGTATCGCAGTACTCCATACGAAAATGTACATTATTGTCATTTTATGATTTTATTTAAGTTTTTGAAAATCTAAGCTTTACATCTTTTAAAACGAAAACAAAAACGAAAAATCATGAAGTAGATTTTGATTATCAACACTTTCCAACTGTACGTACTCGTTGTATCGTATAACATTCCATGTTCTATGTCTAACTATATTATTACACAATGGACAGACAGAAAGACAGACATATAGACTAACTGAATTCATAATCACTCTGAAACATTGCTAGAAAGTGTTAAAAATGCTTAACACAAACAGAAATGCTGCTCTTAATTTCCTATTTGCTTTCCCTTAAATTACAGAAATTGCTGTATAGCAGCGCCACCTGTCGGTCCATAAACATTCAAATTTAATCAGCATAATGTCTCACAATGGCCTTCTCTTATATCAAGTTTTGATTGATTATACGCAATAGAACCTGAGATATAACTTCCCCTTAAATTGTGGAAATCGCTGTATAGCAGTGTCACCTGTTGAGCGCTTGGCACCAAAAGTTGATAGGCACTCATTTAGCTCAAGGTACATCTACATGTAAATTTATATGCAATTCTGAGCAGTAGTTCCGGAGATACAGTTACCACAAAATTTTGTCACACACACACACACGGACAGACAGATATTTTCAAAAAATAGTCAAATCGTGTTCTGGACCTCTCAAAACGTGTAAAACCGTCGAAAACCGGAAGTCGATATTTTTACGAATTCAATACTTTCTTCGATTGAATATAGAAGAAAGTAAAAATAAAAAATTCTTAAAATATTTACGGATGCCGGAGGCGGACAAACGGACAGTAGAGTAGACAAATACACTAATTCAAATCATATAATTAAAAAAAAAAAAAAAATGGTATAATTATTCTACCATTTTTTTTTTTTTAATGTGAATATGATTCACGTTTATGAATACGCTTATGAATACGCTTAATGTAAATGGAAATGCAATTCAGCAAATTTCCAATAATAACCCTAATTGTAACTGAATATTTTTGTGCGACTCTGTAATTCTAATGCTTCTACATTCTATAGAAAGCTTTCTTTTGTGCATCTGAATAACATATTTCAATCTGCTACTCGCACACCTTATTTCCGCTAAGGGCACGGCTTCTTCTATTCCTCCTCCTTCCCTTTCATCCCATTCCGCTAAGGGCACGTTCCGCTAAGGGCACGTTCTGCTAAGGGCACGGTCGCTAAGGGTACGTCACCGAGTTAATTGGATAATAATAATTTCAATAGACCTTGTTAAGAAAACAACACGAGAAGAATTTGCTCCTTGAAATTTTTCCAAAGGGTTCCAAGTTAAGCAAAATAGAGGTCTAAATTGCATATTTTTGAACTAATAAACATAATTTTTTTAATAGTGCATCATTGAAAAGCCTGCCACAGTTTTTCTTTATGACAAAACCCGATGTTTTTCGTAAGCAGTTTAGTAATTCCAGCCAACCTCAAAAACTACAACTGTAATAGCTCACAGAATTCAATGAATAGCCACAGCCCGATTAAACCAAAAGTGGGCTCAGGGAACAATACGAATTCGAGTTCCCCCAGCCCCACCTATTAATTTTCCCATTGCTAAAAAAAAGAAAAAAAAAACAACCGCACACACTATTTCCCCCCAAAATACATATTTGAATAAAATATTATCTTTGTAAAACTTTACATGTTACTTTCAGAAGTAAATTTTTCATGAAGTGTTTTTTTTTTTTAAGTATTTTTGTATATTTTTAATTAAAAATTTTTGAACTGTAAACAAATTTTCGGTCCTGTCAAGTCAAGGGCCCTTGGACCACTTTTCAGTTGGCCCATGCATCAATCAGTCCCTGTGAATAGCTTGTAAAAAATACAGTAGTTTTGAGAGCACAGCACGGAAGATTTTTTGCGACATATAAGTGGCAATTTCTTTTAAAAGGAAGCCGCATTATAAAAATTTCGTGTAGTAATTGCTATTCACCCTTTAACTTCGTTACATATTTTCTTTTGACAATTTCTAAACTAATTTAAAAATTAAGTTTATAAATGCATATCTTTGCAAGTGTGAAAATCTTTGCAAGTGTGTCTGTGCACTGTGAATAGCAAAAATCCGCAACATATGCTTCAGATCAAAATAATAGTGCGGTTCTTCATCAGGTGAAAAATTAGGCAGGAAAGGATCACCAAAGCAGCAGGTGCTCGTGCCCACTAAGATATTTAAAGTGACATCTGCATATGGCTTCCTCTGAAATATCATTTGTTACATTTCGGGATAGTGCTGCTATCTACCGGACAGAGCAGGAATAAAAGTTTAAAAATTGACTAAAACACGGAAAAAATATTAGAATTTTTTTGCACAAAAAGTGTTGCCAATATCCCAATGTTTGGTTTCAGTGTGAAACCAATGAATATTAAAGAGTTACATACAAAATTTACCAATGCAGTCGAAATGCAGATGACTAAACGTATTATACTGCACTCGTGCAGGAGCTACATTAACAGTCAAAGTAATTCTTTTAGCAAGTATTCTGGTTAAAACGAAACTAATATTATTTTTATCAGTGACTTTCTATTTATCCTTTCTATATTCTATATTATAAAATAAACAAAAATGTACTTCAAAGTTTTTTTTTTTTTTTTTTTTTTTTTTTGGGGGGGGGGGTAATTAAAAGCAACTTTTGAAGATAGAAGCAATAAAAATTATGTTTATCCACATCATCATAGTAATTAATAAGCATTTAATGGTGTGCTACACTCCATTCAACTAGTTACCATCAGTGCATAGACACACACACACATACATATATATATATATCAGGTAAATAAATATTTTTTTTTTAACATCTTTATATTATTTTTTTTAAGACTGATATTAGATTTTTGAGGTGATATATAAATTAATTATAACAGAACACAGGTAAAAATCATATAAAACGTTAATCGTAAACAACGGCAGCTTCACCACACTATAAAATTCTTCCATAAACAGCTTCATTGGATGTCTTGTGTCATGTAGTGAGATTCTATCCTTATAGTACTTTTGATATTTCTTCTTTAAATTTATAATCGAATGATACTTTAAACTATCGTCGATAAATAAAGGGTTATGTTGTTTAGTTTCAATAAATTGGCAAATGAATATTCGAATTACATTAAATTTTTCGTACTTTGTTATTTTCAAGTTATTTTCGAGGGGAAAAAATTTACAATATCTTTTAAATAAATTTTTGACAAACTAACATTACCCAAAATTTATTTTTTGACTATAAAATCGTAGAAAAACAAAATTCCAAAAAAATTGCAGATATTTAAAAATTTAGGCCTCATGCGCAGACTGAAGATTATACTCGAAAAATATAATATTTTTCAAAAATGTTTGTTAGCTAAGCCACAACCTTTGACAGTTACCTATTTTCACAATAACACAAGCTTCGTTTTTTTTTTTTATCCACCCTATTTTGCACCCTGCATATAACATATAGGGGGGGCTACTAAATGCTGTAACAATCAAATTAAGAGTTAATTTTAATCGAAATTTTATTTTTCCGACTGAGTGAAAATAATGCCTGGACCGGGAGTCGAACCCCGGATCTTTGACTTACAAGGTCAAGACTCTACCAATTGAGCTATCCAGGCCGACAAACCTGCCTGGACAGCTCAATTGGTAGAGCCTTGACCTTGTAAGTCAAAGATCCGGGGTTCGACTCCTGGTCCAGGCATTATTTTCACTCAGTCGGAAAAATAAAATTTCAATAAATATGATTTTCTTCCAATCAGTTGATTGTGTGATTTTAATTAAAATTGTATTAATTTTAATCGTTTGGTAAAACAATTTCTCTCTCTAGTTCTGTGATTGGCAACTTTCTGTAAGTGCACAATTTAGGCCAGATGTACATGCCTCTGTGATAACTTCAGAGCCCCTGAGCCAACACTTGACATTAAGAGGGGACAACACCTGATCCCGCGGACAGCCGTGGCCAATATTATTCTATGGGAAAATTTGTTACGACAATTACACATTACCTAATGTATATTTTTTAATTCTGTTTTCGCAGTCAGAAAATTCATAACCGTTAAATGAGTACTCATTTTTGAAAAATTCATTTTTTTTTTTTAATTTTTACATTTTAATTTTGAGTTTAAAAATGCGATTTTTCACAAAATGCATTTTTCTCATTTTCTAGTCGCAAAATGAAATACTAAAATTTTAAAAAATCAATTTTTGGAAAACAAGTACTAATTTAACGCTTATGAATTTTCTAAATGTGAAAACAGAATTGAAAAATATACATTAGGTAATGAGTAATTATGTAATCAAATTTTCCCATAGAATAACATGGGCCAAGGCTACTGGCGAGATTAGGTATTGTCTGCTCTTAAAGTCGAGACATCACTAGTCGAGCAGGTGGTGCCTGAGCCCACTATTCCCGCGCTTCTATCTCTTTTTCTCGTCTATTTTTCCTACATTTTCTTACTAGTGTTTTTTTTTTTTTTTTCCCCATTTGTGAGTGTGCAAAAAAATTTTTTTTTCCCTTTCTATGCTATTTCCTATGGATTTTGACTCCCCCATCCACAATTTGTTCATTCTAAAGTGCTCTTAAAAGGATTCGTGCTGCAATCGGGCAATGGTGTAAAACATTACCGTTAGTAATAGATAAAAAATGGTGGTAAATTCTAATCAAATTATTTCAAGGTAAACTTTCATTGAGAGTGTTTATCCTGTTGGCGTATTTATCAGTTTCTATTTTATATTTGTACAATAAAATGATTCGATATTTGTAAACGTATTTTGTAGCCACCCTATAGATATATGAATATAAAAGTATGTGAATGAATTTTCTCTAGTGAAGAGAAGAGGTTATGGTTGGCAACGATTCTTTGCAACTAACATGGATAACTAGTATGTTGTGGCCACCACGAGACTTTCTTCTATATTTTCCTATACATATTCACTCAGTAACAATAATTAAAAAAAAAAAAGTGGGACTTTGACAAAATTTTGGGTAAAATGTGAAAATTTGTTAAAGTTTGTCAAAACACGGAAACCGTGGGACATTGACAAAATTTTGGGGAAAATGCAAAAATATGTTAAAGTTTGTCAAGACACGGAAGCCGTAGAACTTTGACAAAATTAGGGGGGAAAAGCAAAATTTAGTTTAAGTTTGTCAGAACACGGAAACCGTGGGAGTTTGATAAAATTAAGGGGAGAAAAAAAAAAAAAAAAGATTTTTTTTCGTAAAAAGTAAAAAAATCGATAACTTTGTTTTAAATTATCACAGATTTATAGTTCAACCATTCGTTTTAAAGGTACTGACGATACCTTTCGAAAGATACCCATCTTGAAAATTTTTGCCCTATATCACCCTGTTAAAAATTTAGAAAAAGCGGGATGGCAACGTAACCTGTAAGACGATTTTTACCAAAAGTTGATAGGCACTAATTTATGTGCAACTACATACCAATTTGTATGAAATTCTGTGCAGTAGTTCCAGAGATACAGTTGCCACAAAATTTTGTCACACACACACACACAGAGACAGACAGGCAGACATTTTCTAAAAAAGGTAAAATCGTGTTCTACAGCTCTCAAAACGTGCAAATCCATCAAAAACCCGAAATCGAAAATTTTTACGAATCCAATACTTTCTTCTATTGAAGATAGAAGAAAGTAAAAAGAATGAAACAAATTTCGAAACATCGCCGCTTTTGTCTTTTATATCATTTTCCAACAAGGTTGAAAAGTATTAATGACTTCGGTTTGTCTGTCTGTCTGTCTGTTTGTTTGTCTGTAAATATTCATGGAATTTATTGAAACTGATATATGTTATTCAAATTCACTATCGGATGTTCCCTATTGAAAATGGAGTGAATATCTGTAGTGGTTTGTGTACAAGGACACTCAAAAGTATTCTAAAGCATTGTGTTCTATGAGAGATATTTCTATAAATCATATTTTAATACCTTTACTTTACACAAATCTTAATGAAATAGAAATACATATGTTATTCAAGTTCACTATCGTATGTTTTCTATAGAAAATGGAATAAATAGCACTACTGGTTTGTGTGCAACAGGGACACCCAGAAGTATTCCAAAGCATTGCAATCCATGAGAGATATTTCACCAAACCTAATTTTATTAACCCTTTGCGGCGCAAGACAATTAGGATCATTTAAATTATACTGCCACCGGAATTCATGAACTAAATTAAACTAAAAGAAATTTTAAATTTTATGATTAAAAAACCGGCCTTTTCTGCTATGTTATAAACGTAAGTTTTTGCAAAAAAATTTCCGGGATGAATTTTTGCAGCTGGTAGGTGGTATAAATTATATACCACCACCCCTGTAAGGGTTTAACTTACTTTGCAAAAATCTTAATGAAATTGAAATATGTTATTATATGCACAAAAGAATGCTTTTTGTAGAATGTAGTGTGATTAGCATTGGATTTTCAGAACCACACAAAAATATCCAGTTATATTAAAGGTTTTATTGGAAATTTGATGGAATTGCATTTTCGTTTACATTAAGCATTTTTAACACTGTCTAACAATTTTTAAGTGTGAATATGATTTCAATTTGTGTATCTGTCTGTCCGCCCACAGAGTCCGTAAATATTTTCAGAATTAAAAAAAAAAAAATGATATATGTTATTCAAGTTTACTAGGAAGTATTCTCTACTTAAAATGGCATTAATAGGTCCTGTACAACCCCTTATTCTACAGGGACACCCAAAAAATGCCAATGCGTTGCGTTTTATGAGAGACATTTTTATAAATCACATTTAAATAACTTTCTACAGTAAAATCACAAAGAAATTCACATTTATTCTTATATGCTAAAATAATGTTTTATATAGAGCATGATATGGTTAACCTTCAGATTTACAGGGTTACACCAAAATATTCATATATTAAGGGTTGTGATTAGAATTTAAGGGCTGCATTTTTCTTTTCTGTTAAGCATTTTTAACACTTTCCAAGAATGTTTAAGAGTGATTATGAATTCAGTTAGTCTATCTGTATGCTTTTCAGTGCTTCTGTCTGTCCGTTGCGTTATAACATAGGCAAAGAATATTGAAAGTTATACGATATAATAAGTACGTATAGTTGGAAAATGTTTATAATCAATGCATGCCGCATGATGTTTCGTTCTTGTTTAATCTTTTTCCAGCGTGGTTTACAGAAGATTTTATTTTAAGAAAAAATGTCCAAACTGAAAATCACGTACTTTTTTTTTTTTGCAGAATTGCATTTCATAATGTTTAGTTGGCTGGTACAAAAGGAGTTATTATGTATACGGAGCCTGATTTTCCATTAGACAAATGACAAGCACCCGAAACCCCATTTTTGAAGTCTTTTCAGCTGCCTTTTGAAATTAAAAACATATCACATTACCAAAATTTTATTACTCAATTTATAAGAAAACGAGGCGCACCTTTTTTAATACTGGAGAGTGGGCATTTCATCGGGTAATGGTGAAATATGAAGTTATATTACACACATGAAAAATCTTTATGAAATCCCACATCAAACTTCTTTATTTTATTTATACATACACAATCTACCAACAAGTACACTCTATAACAAAAAAAAAAAAAAAAAAAAAAAAAACGACGCACCAAGGACGCACCAAGAAGGAGTTATCCGAATGGAATAAAAATTGGTTGATGTGGTGTACGTGTGGAGAAAAACAATTGATTACTGTTTCAGAAAATTTTAATGATTTAATCAAGAGAAAGGGCCTCACAAAGTAAACAAGTCAATAACGCGTTCTGGCCCTTATGTACGCAGTTATTCGGCTTGGTATTAATTGATAGAGTTGGCAGATGTGCTTCTGTGAAGTACTGTGCCAAATTCTGTCCAATTGGTGCGTTAAATTGGCAAAATCTCGAGCTGGTTGTAGGATCTTTTTTATGATGCTCCAGACGTCCTCAGTGGAAGAGAGATCCGGGGACTGAGCTCAACCCCATTTCACTGAGCCGCCTATTAAGGGTCTTTGATGTCACTGAAGTACCAGTTGCACGTAGGATCGACGATAAAGATGAATTGGAGCTTTGAGTACCGCTTTGACAATTGTCTGGTTCTCACTTTTTGTCCTCTCTTTAGACCGACCGCTTCCTCCCTGACGCTGTGTTCGGCCATGATTCACCCATTCCTCTCAATATCATCTAATAGTGGTACCACTCCTATTTAATTGTCAAAAAATTCGCAGATCAGACCAACCGGCTTCTTTGAGCCCAACTACACACCACATTCAAATGCTGACATTTGCGCATGTTGTTTGCGCACCTGTATGCGAAGCATAGTTACTGTCTTTCTGAGTATACGGAATAAATTTCTCGAAAAATTTATGACCCTTAATCAAATTTTCTCATTTTTAATAGTCTGTCAATTGCGCACTTAAGATGCGTTTGCAGCGTCGCATGCTCATTCGATTGCAGCCAAACTTTAACATTTTACATTTTCTATCGAAACCTGTATGTATGTCAATTTGTGTCCAGTTTGCATTACACCTTCTTGGTACGTCTTTTTTTTATTTTTTTTATAGAGTATATTTGGACACTTTCGAATTTAGACGTTTTGCCAAATGTCTAGAAAAATTCTTGAGGAATTATTTTGAAACTTTGGGAATATAAAGAACATATTATACCGCATATATTTCAGTAAAAGTTTTGCCCTGAAGAGAAAAAGGGAATCCGTTAAAAATTAAACAAAAATCAAAAAAGTTTTGGACCACCCTGTAAAAAATAAGGCTTGAAAGGCATTTTGGCTGCAGCATGTGATTATGATGATTCATCTACTTATTTGTATAAATTTTTATGAGGCAACCACATATGTTCATTGAGATATAATGGTTTATTTAAAAAATTGGAAAAAAAAAAAAAAAAAAAAAAAACTTTTTTAATTATAACACATGGGGTATTAGACCTAGTCCAAAGATATTTTTAGGGAACTTGGCATACTACATTAGACACAGCATACTGCGATCAGAATGCAAAAATATTAAATATCTTACGAAATATGGCTATTTTTACTAAATGATTTTTAACATTTTTAACTACGCATTCGCAAGCTTTTAAAAAATTTCATTTGCGTAATTTAACAGCCAAAATTATTGAGCTACTTGTATGAAAACCCCAAACAAATATCTTGTAGATAAAAAAGGTTATATATTATACTATTATAGAATGAACAGAATTTCAGTTCCTCTTAAAAAAAAATTTTTTTTATTTATAATCAGCGAACACTGTATTGAATCAAAATATAAAAATGTGAGTAAAACCCCTTATTGTTTAGTTTTCATTTTGAGAAGAAATGAAATTCTGTTCATTCTGTATCTCATAACTTTTTAATTTACCCGATGTTTGTTTGGTGTTTCATATAAGTAACCAATTTTTGTCACTTTTCGGTAATTTTATGGCCATGAATTTGATTTGGAGAATGGAAAAGAATTATTTTAACACTTTATAGCTATAATAATATATAATAATAATAATTGATTAATAAAATATAATAAATGCAATTTATATTTTCAGTGCCAAATCCTCCCCTCCCCCCTCCCCTAAAATTTCCCCTTGTTTCAAACGTTCATGTTATAGAATTTTTCACTTCTGTATGCCCCTCAGAAGATATTTAACAGTTAAAATAATCCTTTCCTCCTCTACAAATCAAATTTATAGCCATGAAATTACCAAAAAGTTTTTAAAAAAAAGAAGGGCGTCCCCCAAAAACGGTGGGTGATAGGGCAAAATGAGCATCATATTCGGATTCAGGAGGCCATTTTACATAAGAATTTGAAAAAATGGTGTTGGGGCTGATTTTCATGTATAGCAGTGTAATAAGAAGAATCCTCATAATCACATGCTACAGCCAAAGTACATTTCAAGCATTACTTTTTACAGGGTGATCCAAAGCTTTTTGACTTTTGTTTAATTTTTTCTGGTTCTCTTTTCATCTTCAGGACAAAACTTTTGCTGAAATATATGAGGAACATGTTCTCTATACTTCCAAAGTTTCAATTGGCAAAACCTCTAAATTAGCACTGAGAAAAAAAATATACCGCCTTCCTCTAGAATGAATAAGTGGCCTTTTACTAGTCCCTTAACTAGAAATATAGATTTCCGATCTATGCGCATAAGGCACGCAAATAAACTGAATAGACGAAATTATCGAGAATTTCTAGTGTACACATTTCTAGATGGTGAAACAATATTCTGAATACACTAAATATTCTGAATCATTTGTATTGCGAGAAATTCTCGCTTGATTTTCTAGAATTTGGTAACAAACCAAGATTATAGTTCCTGGAACCCGCCTCTTGTAGTCTTATTTATTTGCAGAGATTTTTAAATAGTTTTGCCCTCGAGAATATAGGCGAACGCTCTAGAATTCTAGTAGGGGCTTCTAGAACTCGCTTTCTAAGGGGACTATAATTTATGAGGATGACATGGAACTATTTTTTCTAGAGCCACAACTTAGATTCTAGATGTCAGTTACAGAATTTTTTCTCAGTGCGAAAGTGTCCATTACTTACTGGAAAATAATGTATAATTATTCTTAAAAAGTTATAAAATTATATGAACTATTAACAATAGTCAAAACATTGCTTCATTTCATTTGTGTTTAAATTTAAAATCATGATTGTTAGCTGAAACTGTGATCTTGTTATTAAAGTGTGAGCAGATATATTCATTGTTTTGTCTTTAAGCACTGCATGGTGGAAAAAGGTGACTCCTAATTTAAGATTTTGGCTTGGGCCCCTATTTCTGTAAATAATTTCTGATTATATAGGTACTCATGGATCTTTTTGTGTTTCTTATCCCTTTGAAGGGCTGTGGGATATATTTTCCCGCCTAATTTTATTTCTCAACTGCAAGAATTCATACTGGATTTTTTTTTATACGAAATTTGATTTTTATAACTAAGCACAAAAAATTATTATTTTTTGTTTCTTCTAATTCTGTTCTTATTTTCTTGTGGCTTTCTGTACTAATATTCATTCATAATTAATTTGTCCTTCAAAGGGTTAAGATATTTAATAATTTTAACTGACTAAAAATGTCGGTTACTACTAAATATGCCATTTAGTAAAATAATCTGATTATTATAGTTATCTATTGAAATATTTTAGATTAGGTTTTCATTGTGTATATCATATCTGTATTATGTAATTGTCCATCCACGTGTCTGATAAAAACCTTATGTTTATTTCAACATGATAAAGTTCCATATTTATTTAAATTATCAAAAATGAAATAATTGTAAGCAAAATAATTTTGTTCCTCAAATTTTTGATGACCTCAGTGGTATCTCTA
Source organism: Salticus scenicus (assembly GCA_963930645.1). Taxonomy (NCBI): domain Eukaryota; kingdom Metazoa; phylum Arthropoda; class Arachnida; order Araneae; family Salticidae; genus Salticus; species Salticus scenicus. Next base: position 128,213,853 of record OZ005651.1, on the reverse strand, counting down.
ATTTTTTTACGTTGAAAATCGGTCTTTGAAATTACTGTCTTAGTTAGTATTATGAAAGTTTGCGTACGTATGCATTGAAATGTATTATTATTAAATATAATGAAATTTTTCGAAAACTATTAAAATTAAGAAAAATAAAATTCAAAATTTTAACTTTTTCGAAAAAAAATTATATGTTCCATGCGACTGAGCTTTTAAATTTCCCCCTGGACTTTATACTATTATAGTTTATCAATATATTTTAAAGATACTTGTGCATTAATTTGTGGATTGATTGATAAATTAATTTTTTTTTTAAATATTTTTATGTTTGAATGCTGAAAATTCATGAAATTTATTAACATTCAAACATAAAAATGCCTTTAAAAATTAACTACCAATCAATCCACAAAATAATGCACAAATATGTTAAAAATATATTGATAAACTATAATAAATGAAAATTGATGGAAAAATTAAAAAACTCAGTTGCACGGAATATTTTACATTTTTCAAAAAAATTTAAATTTTGAGTAATTTTACTAGTTTTCGAGAAATTTTATTATATTTAATTTTCATACATTTCCATGCACGTTTTTTTTTTTTTTTTTTTTTTTTTACCACATTATTACAGCCGAAGATAATTTTTGTCAATTGAATGTATATTTTGAATCAGTTTGCATCTTATTTCGCCTTTTTCTGCAAAAAAAAAAAAAAAAAAAAAAAATCACTGATTCTATTTCTGGACCAGAAATTTGTCCACTACTGAGTTTTCATGTGTCCACTGGGCATTTTTAATGTTTTTATTTTTAGAAGAATAATTCATTTAGCATATTTCGCAATATAGTCCTGTTAAGGAAGAGTTAATTAAGGTATTAAGTACTGTTACGATTATAGTTCCTAAAAATATCTGTGGTGGGGACCTAGGCCTAGGTGAAATGACCTACGTAGGGGGGTCTTTCTAAGGGGTCCTGTCCTAGCAGTATTGACGCTAGAGCTAGTTTTAGAGAAAACTATGGAAAACTCACAAAAGCTAGGCCGACGAGCGCTACCTGGGTTTGAACCTGGTATCACCCTTCTGCCAGCCTAGACAGCAGAACCCCTCGGCTACTCGTGGGGATTTTAGAGTCAGAAAATTCATGACTTTGCCTTTTCAGGAAGTAAAAAAAACTTACATATGTGTAAGATATGAAACATGTTGCTTCTACCATTTTTTTTTTTTTTTTTTACCACAGCACTGAGACTGAGAAAAGAGGGTGGATAGAAAAATAATGTAGTTTGGATGTTGAGTCGCAATCGATGCCCCAAGTCAGGACCTCCACAAGTGTCCGAGAGGTTCTGTTCTCAAAGTTGGTGGACGAGAAGTGACGGGTTCGAATCAAGAGCAGGTCACCTAGACCTAGCGGCTTAACCGTAAGGAGTTTTCTGTGATTTTCTGCGACACTCACGTAAATACGAACAAAGTTTCTTAGAAAAACACCCACGAAGAGCATTCCACTTAGGACTAGAATCCTCACGTAGCCAATTAGCCATAATCCAAAAATACCAAACACCAAATTAGGAAAATATTACCTGACACCTAGTGAGGTTTAAGAAAAAAATATCCTGCTTTCAAAGCTCTTTTGGTTTCTGTCTTATATTTTTATTTACCCAGCAAACGGTTTAAAAGTTTAAGGGGTTTTCTTCTAGATTATAACTACGGTAATACTGGTATAATAAAAATGCATAGTTAATTCAATTTCTCATTTAGAAAAATTGAATTTATTCAAATAATTATTAAAATCATAATTTATCTTTTCACATATTCTAAAATGCTTAATTTTTTGCGATGGTATCAAAAAGAAACCCTGGATGAATAACTAATTTATGAGCATCGTTTCACTTGCCTTGGTCCAATTCTGTATTATAAGCATATGTGTAAAAAAGAGGGTTGTATAAAAGTCTGTCATAAATATTTAAAAGAAGAGAAAGTAAAGACAAAACTAATTTAGTTGAATTTCTAAAAGTTATGGCAGTAAACTACAAATTTTTATTATTAAAAAGTGATTTTTAATTTATAATACAAAACACGCGTTTTAGTATTTTTTACATTTTTAATATTTTTCTTTTGTTTACACTGAGGAATCCCACCGGTAGCCGAGAGGTTCTGCTCTCTAAGTTAATAGCGGGAGGCACTGGGTTCGAACCCAAGATGGATTCGTTGGCTTAGCTGTTTAATATTTTCTGTGGCTTTCTCCGAAACTGCGTAAATATGAACTAGATTCTCTAATGGCCATATCACACGAGAGACTTTCGTTCAGCATTTTACTAAACACAGCATTATGCCCAACATACTCAACCTGATATTGTTCAAGGACAACAAGTTTTCGGATGATCAACTTTTACGAAACGGTTTAGAAAAAGTTGAGTAAATTGACCAATAGGAGGAATAAACAGGATTTTTTCCTGGAATACCTTTAGAGAAAGGAATGCATCACGCTATCAATTCGGGGGAACCCTACGGACAGCTGACCGGTTTCTCGTTCGTTCAGCATAGTCAACATGTTGCGTATAATGTTGTGTTGAGTATAGTATATATGATCCCGTGTGATGTGGCCATAAGAGAGACCCTCACAAAAGGCATTCCATTTAGACTTAGGTTTTAGTTTCCAATACTTTGCGCAGTTACGGTATGATGAAATCACTATTTTAATTTATTAATAAACATTGAAATAGATTTTATTCTCGAAGCTGGTCGACAGAAAGTGCTGGGTTGAATCCCGGCATCAACCGTCAACCTAGATGTTCAGAGTTTTCCTTGGTTTTCTCCGAAACTCACGTAAATACGGGGTAGGACACCTTAAAAAGACCTCCACGGAAGGCATTCACATAGGTCTAGGGCGCTTATGTAGTCAATCGAACAGCCTTATCTCCCCCCCCCATACACACACACTCAAAGTACAGTAAACTCCCGATTATCCGCGGTGAACGGGGAATAGACAACCGCGGATAATCGAATCAGCGGATAATCCGCAAAATGGTCAAAAAGGGGATATAAATCAACACATAAAGCCTTTTGAGCAATACTATTTAATTAACAGTTAAGCATGCCCTACATATACAATTTAACATATTAATAAAAATTTCTACTTACATTTTGTTCTATTTAAAAAAAAAAAAAAAAAAAAATCTCGGTCAAGCATTTTTGTTTTGTTTTTTTACTAAAACACTTTTTCTTAATTTGCGATTGCAGTTTCTTTATCAGCATTTTGTCACAAAGTGATACATCGTCTTGTTCCTCGAGATATTTTATAAGTCCATCTGTAAGTACTAGGGCTGCGTCGTGGCTCATCCTGTGCTGAGTTTTATCTCCTTCTTCCTCTTCTTCTTCACTATCTTCTGAAACTGGGTCTAATGCTTGGCCCACAATTTGTTCATCTGTAAGGTGTTCAATACCTGGATCATTGGCTTCACAATTAATCTACTCTTCAATGTTTCCTTCATTAACTTTTTCTCCTCCAGTAACAGATTTAGCTAAATTTGCCAAATCATGAGCAGAAATTTCTTCCTCCTCTATAAACTCTACCAAAGTATTTTCCACATTTAGTAAAAATTTTCTCCAAGACCTTACCAATGTAGACTGCTTAACTGCCTCCCAAGCAGTGTGTATGCCATAAATCCTGTCAAGAATCATGTAATATCTCCAAAAGCCATGAAGGCCATTATTCTCTTCGATCTTTTTTGTAATAAGTTTGTTCTGTATTTTTAAATTAAAGCTTTTGACGACCGCGGATAATCCGCAAAGCGAATAATCCGACCGCAGATAATCGGGAGTCTACTGTACTTCATTTTTAGGCAATTATTCAAATCCACAAATCCCCCCCCCCCCCCATTCTGTTGAAGAAAATATTTCGCTTCGCTACTAGAAAAGAACTAAACAACAAAAATCAATGATATTGATTTAAATAAAGCTTCTTCTTTTTTCTTTTAATTGTTGTTTATGAAACTGATTCCAAAATGATAGACAATAGCAGTCTATAATTTTTAAAAAAAGACGTATTAAATGTTGCAGGCCAGCGAGGAAATACGCCAAAAAAATTCAACCGAGTCCTCCTTTTGGCGTGCTACAACAAATCTTGGCATCACTTTCCATATTTAAATCCGATTCGTCCGTCATTTCGTGAAGTATCTTGTTTGTGTGTTTTGTGTATTTAATGCAGAGAGGAGTCATGCAATATTTGATGAAGAAAAATCAGCCCAAATCCTTTAATCAGTTTATATTTGAAAAATATACTGTCAAAGGACGATTTAGTAAATATGAATGATTTACTTGTAACGAAATTTCACAGCTTTATTCATGTTTCGCGGTGATTTTTGAAAGAAGACTCTGTGAAAAAGAGATGAAGATAGGAAAGAAAAACAAAAGATTCCTTCCGCTGGCGCGTGATTTAAATTAAGAATTAAATGCATGCGTCAAAAACATTGTTTTTTTCTAAAACTGAAAGTTGCAGCGCTTGCGGAATATCTGATTCACACTTTTGTTTAGTTTTTAATTATTTTGATGAATGAAATCAGAGCAGTATCGACGACGCATCAAAATATATGACGCATCAAGCATTCAGATGATATAGCTACTTACCTAATGTTTCTAAAAAGCTTTTATGATGAGCTCGTAATCGTCAGTCAGCTGTCATGGCAATAGCGATAAATGTTTGTTTATCTACAATCTTTTTACCTTGAAACTCGTTAAAAGCTTGACATTTTTCTTTTCAGTTCAACTATAATAAAGAACGGATGATTAAACATTAAACACATAAACATGAAGTTGCTCATTATTTCAGTTTGTGTAATTTTAATCCAGTTTTCTAATGCTTACGATTTATTAGAGTGGGATTTTCTTGACATATTTAAGTTGTTAAGTGATCCAGATGCACATAGAAATGTGGTATGTATCTTTTTTCCTTTTATACGTAAGATACTGTTGATTTCATATGTGTGCTGAAATGTTTTTGAATGACACAGTAATATTATGGGCTGTTTGGCTGGTATAATTTTAAAGAACATTTTATTTAAAGTTTTATTCATCAATATCTGAACACATTTATTTCTTTTTAAAGTCAATTTTCTTGCATTTCTGAGAAGTTCTGAAAAGCGTTAGTTTAGTTTCTAGTTTTTGATACTAATAGATTTTTCTTGAGTATCTTAAATTTCATTTTTACAAATAAATAAATATACGCATTTCATTTTTTAAAATACTTATATGTAAATAGGAAAATACAGATACACAAACATATGGGTATTTTATTAATCGTTACGAATTAGCTAACAGAATATTTATTTTATTTATTAATTACTTTATTAATTTTATTTATAACTAATAAATGAAATTTTAGATAAAAATTTTGGTTATCATGTAATGGGAAATATTTGTGTTTCTCCTTAAATTTTAAATTAATAATATAAATGAAATGTTGGTGTAACACGCGTGCGATAGATGGCAGCAGTAGTATAGTTTTTTTTTTTTTTTTTTTAATCTAGTTTCCTGTATGTAATTTCATCCAGCTTTAATGTGTAATTAAGTAGTAGGATGTGTAATTCTGAATAAGCGTCTGTAATCTTAATCCGCAACATCTTTATCCCGAAAGCGTCCTGAAGGACGGGGAATTAGTGCGCACTTAAACCTGCGCATATTTTGCCATGTGATTCATTCCCCTTTTTAAGATTGTTTATGTTTACTAACTTCACTTTTGGTCTTGCTCCATTGGTAATCTGTGGTAATCACTCTCGGCTGGTGCTATCCATGCGTTTTACTCATTTTTTTCATTAGAAAAATGCCTGATTATTCGCATAAAAAAACGTGCTCTTCAGGACTAATTTCTCTGAAGAGATTTTTATCGTTAATTCGGTTATTTGTATTTGAAGAAAACGTTTCTTCAGCTATATGTAATAATTCTGCAACAAAAAATATTAATCAATCTAATTTCAGTCCACCAATGTATGTAATGAACAATAAAACATTTATTAAAAAACATACGAAAGTACCATTTGAAAATATTTTGAATGAAAATAAGGATACCATAACTGATTAATATCTTGAAAGATTACATTCTACTATGTATCACTGAAATAAATGAGTTAAAATCTTCATGCAAATATATTGTAACAATAGAATTATTGCCATAAAATTTGGTAGGTGTAATTATTTTTCTTTTTATTAATATTTTTTCCTCTGCAAATGTGCTTATTTAAAGATAGAGGGTTTAGTTTTAACTGATTAATATCTCTTGAGAAATTTGTTTCATAATAAATATTTGAAGTTCAATCAACATCATTTTTATTTATTTATTTATTATTATTATTATTATTATTTTGCATTAACAGATTAGTGAAAAATTTCTCTATCGCAGGTTCAAAATTAAAATTATGAACATTATTATTTAGTTTCAGTGTAGAGTATAATTCAGATTATTGGCAAAGTGTTTAAGTATTTCATGTATATTTAAAAAAGATTAAAGATATTCTTTAAAATTTTTTATGCATGGGAAATAAATAGCTTTAGGAATAAAAACAAATACAATTTTTCCTTAAGTGCAAGAAATTTTATATTATTGATTATTTTAGAAATCCTTAGCTGCAGAGTTAGAAATTTGAAAGTCAAAGTCAGGCATCAGTAACACCTAATTATTTTTTCTTAGTTGCCAAAATGGTCTACTCACGTGTAATTTCTAGATTTTTTAATGGGATCATTACGGGATAAAACTTAGTTTTGTTATTATAATTATTTACTTATATATTAAATACTAACACAAAAGTTAAAATATGAATGCATTTATATTAAAAAAAAAAATAAATAAAAATTTACTTAAAACAAAATAAACAATAGAAGATTTTTTTAATCATCTGCTGGTCAACTGATTTTTAAATTCAGTCGAATTCCAAGTATTACATCTTCAAGCAAAATAAGAACTATCAGAAAATATTTAGTGCTGACTCAAGGCTAATTTGGCAGGATACTCCCCCCCCCCCCCTCAGTGACCCTTTTAAACACGTTTTAGCACCCGACAGACTTTTTTCAACCCAATTTAGTATCAAGTGACTTTTTCTAACATTTTAAATGTTCAGAGACCTTTAAATACTTTTCTTCCTGACATGTAACATTCTAGCAATAGTTTTATGGCACTCCTGGAAGAACGAATGCATATAGCCTACATACATACACGTAAAATTAGTAGTTTACTTTTGTCACATACAAAAATCACGACATAGAAGATTGCAAATTATACCCTTTTTATTGAATTTCCCCGGTGGTCCTTTTATTCTAGATTCAGCACTAATATTCATTTAAACTTGATTATATATAAATAAACTAAGTTATTGCAATGGGTAGAAAAGTAAAGGAAAAAAAATTGAAATTTTTTGTGAATTTAATTTTTTTTTTTTAATTTTTTTTTTTTTTTTTATGTATTTTTTACAGCATTTATGTATTTTTGTACTTGCTGGTTTTTATTGAGTTTATGGATATATGTGTTTAAACTGATAATGTAAGATTTGTTTAAGATAATGAAAACACAAGCATTTTGTAAATTATAAAGAATTTTTTTTTTTTTAATCTGGTCGTAAGTTAGGTTTTAAAAATGACGACTGTGTGTGATTTTTTGGTCATCAAACTTAAATTTCTAAGGGCAAAATATGCCTAACAACTGCTAATTTCGAGCCCAGCTTAGCTGTGGTATTGATATTTTGGCTAAAATTTTGTACATAAATTCATTCTGTCTGTTAAGATAATTTTAAATGATTTATCAAATTTCATATTTTTAAAGACTGAAATTGATAACTGAAAAAATTAAAGACAGTTTGCACAAACTTGTTTCTTGGCATTTTAGACATTACTGACCTGTGTTTATGTATATTAATATCCAACTAAAAATCAATTTATTTGGAAATAACACAGTATTTAAAGTCGTGTAAATAGGGATTAGGACTGGATAAAAAGATCCCAACCCCCATGCAGGACATTTAATAGATCAAATTTTTGTGTAATTTTATTATTATATTTGTGCTTGTTTTAAGTCAGTGTTTTTCTTTTTTGCCTTTACCTTGGGCAATAAAAATATTATGTATTATTTCATTGTTCTTTTGCTTAGTAGTATTTTTGTTTTAGACTGAACTTATATCCAGTAAAGGATATCCTGTTGAAGATTATACAGCTGAGACTAAGGATGGTTATCTGCTATCTGTTCAAAGGATCCCACATGGTAAAAATTCATTTTCTTACAGTAAAAGAAAGTCAGTTGGTGAGAAAAAACCTGTTGTATTTCTCCAACATGGACTCCTGTCTAGTGCGACTGATTGGGTCATTAATTTCCCAATGCAAAGTTTAGGTAATCTCCTACTTGTTAAAATATTATTCATTCTGTATTTTGTTCTGTGTTTAACTAATGTTAGCCATGATCAGACATAGGAGAACAAGTGGACTTATAACCTTGTGCCGTCTTATTGAGGCTTTCTTGGTGCCCTCAGTCGACTAAAGTAATCATGAAATTCAATCACAATTCTCAAAAGATAAACTTAATTCATGTGGTACATGTTTAAAATACATGAATATTTGGACATTAACATGAATATGTTTGATAATTTCACATATGGTAATTGTATATTTGTATAGTAATAAATATGTTTGCAGAATAACATGCTATTCAGTGTAAGGTGTCCTCAAAACTTTCGGTCCATTGTCCTCTGAGCCTGCCTTATAATATTTTGTGGCTTATGATGGAAATAAAAAAAAATTTATAATTTGATATCATCCATATTAATACAGCAAAAATTAATGAATCCTGTTTGACACTTTAGAGTGAAAACAACATGGATGTGTATGTGGTAGCTGTCTAAAGAAAACACTAACAGGAAAATAATAATAATAATGTCATACTGAATAAGTTGATTTATTGATTATTATAATTATCTATGTATGTATTGTCACAAATATTTAAGTATTCTACTTTTAATTTATGAAAAAATAAAAAGGAACAACTATACTATTTCCCCTCAGCTAGATTTGGTGATTTTTCGTTGGCGATTATGGGTAAATTCTACTTTTCAAGTGGTTGCCATGGATTTCTAACGTAAACAAAACCGAAATATGTTTTTCAGAATGGGATCATTAAAATAATTCATTGAACTTATTTCTAATAATAACAAAACAAATATGTATTTAAAATTGACTTACTTTCTTCATGTTTATGAATTTCGTTATGCTTTTACATTCCATACAGTTATTCAGTTTAAATGCTATTTTATATTTACCGGTAAAATATGATTATATAAATTAGAATTTCGTTTAACATTTTTAACAAAAGGAAAAAATTATTTTTAATGTACATATATGTACATTTATTTATATATATAAAAAAAAAAAAAAAAAAAAAAAAGGAACAGCTTTACTATACGGCACCCATTGCTTATTGCCGTTGCCGATGTTTTGATCACGTGGTATGATGGTGTTTTGATTCAGTTTGTGAGTCGGTACTGCGAATCGTTTCACAACGTCGTGAATCGAATCAAAATGTTATGAAACAATACTTTTCATCACTATGAAACATTTTTTTAATGTTTCACTATGTTTTCTGCTGTTTGCTCGCTTTGCGAGCATTAAAACCGAAGAAAACATCACTGGATGCCCCTAATTCGTGGAGCATGAATCAGTAAAAGCATGAAAATTCATGGAGCAGCGGTCACTATGTTTTCTGCTGTTTGCTCGCTTCGCGAGCATTAAAACCAAAAAAAACATCACTGGACGCCCCTAATTCATGGAGCATGAATCATTAAAAGCATGAAAATTCATGGAGCAGCAGTCACTATGTTTTCTGCTGTTTGCTCGCTTCGCGAGCATTAAAACCAAAAAAACATCACTGGACGCCCCTAATTCGTGGAGTATGAATCATTAAAAGCATGAAAATTCATGGAGCAGCGGTCACTATGTTTTCTGCTGTTTGCTCGCTTCGTGAGCATTAAAAAAAAAAAAACAAAAACATCACTGTATACCCCTAATTAGCGATGCATGAATCAGTAAATGTTACGTTTCGATACAACAGAAAAAAGTATCGATACTCTGATTCGGGTCTCGAATCACCGTCATATCACGCGATCAAAACATCGGCAACGGTAATAAGCAATGGCTGCCGTATAGTAAAGCTTAGCCAAAAAAAAAAAACAATAGAAACAAGTTCCGTACTTATAAGTAAACAATATTAATCACTAATTTTAATTTTCCTGTCCTCCCATGGTAATTAAAAAACATAACGCTAGTTGCTATGGCATAAAAAATAAATAGTATGCAGCCTGCAGACGATGTTGAAATGATGTTATAATATTTCACCTAAATTACTACAAAAATCATTATATAAAACGGTCGTATTTTATTTTTTACTATTGATTAATTTTGTTTATAATTTATTATTAATTTGCATGGTAATAAAAAAATGACCAAACGCTGGTTGCTATGGCTTAAAAAGTAAACTGCATGCAGGTTGCCATATTGTATTGCAAACAATCCAGAACGACATCGTTATCGCTCAAACCGGCGCCAACGAAAAATCGCCAAATCTAGCTGAGGGGAAATACTATAGTTGTACCAATAAAAATTGTAATAATTTATTATTTCAAAATTTCTTAATATATATATACTATATGCACTGAAGAGCCATTTCATTATAACCACCTGTTTAATATGAAGTAAGATCACCTTCTATCATCAAAACCAACAACACCCGGTGAGGCATTGACTCGATAACGTGCTGATAGGCAATCTAAAGTATCTGGTACCAAGAACTTACCAACTGGTCCTACGATTCCTGCACATTGCATGGGGATAGCATAGCAGAGTGAATTTGTTTTTTCAAGTGGAACCACAAATTTTAAATTCTTTGTTTTACATGAAGATTTAAATTAATTATATTAAGAAAAAACCTTTTACATACTGTAATATCGCGTGTATAGTCCGCATCATCAAATAGTCCGTAGGCATTGTAATCTTAAAGCATATTATTACCAGTAAAGCATTTATAGCATTATGGATGCAATTTAAGATTGCTGTACTTGATATTAATGATTTATTCAACATATGTTTTCGTTATAGATATGATACAGTGATGTTTTCTTGGAATCGTGCGCTCTTTTTAAAAATTTAACCATCGGCAGTTCATGCCCACCGATTTTGTTGATTTGAACTGTGAAAAACAGCAGATAATCTGCATCACCCTGTAGTCCGCAGGCACAAAAATTTGCTTTTTTAACACAGATAGTCCGCGGATTATACGTACAAAATTATGGTACTTCATGATAAGCTGTAACGCATTTTCACCGGGATACCCCGATTTGCTCACCAGCATTTGCGGTGTCAGAAGCCTTGCACTTGTAGTTTCTGTTTACTGTTCTTTTAAGCATGCATCTCCTCTGGTCATCAAGCCCCGACACATCGTTGCCATTGCAAGAATTACTGGAATAAATAATCTCTACAGCTTCATGGTACGCAGCATAATTATGATTGTTGTAATTCGCAATTTTAATAACGTTTTCAAAATGAATATTTATATTGTCTTTTTGATTAGCTTTCGTTAACGCAGTTGTGATTTTGTTTGTGGCTATGTCATGGCTGTGTTCCTTGATCCTAGTTCTTATTTTTCTTTTTAATTTACTGATATAACTGATATACCAAGGCAATAATAAATGTTATATCAGTAAATAAAAATGAAAATTAGGATCAATTAACACAGCCAGGACATAGCCACAAACAAAAATCTCAAACGCGTTAACGAAAACTAATCAAGAAGACAAAATGAATATTCAATAAGACATAAATGAATAAGACAATATATATATTCCTTTTGAAAACGTTACTAAAATTGCGAATTACTGCAATCATAATTATGCTGCATACCACGAAGCTGTAGAGATTATTTATTCCAGTAATTCTTGTAATGGCAATGATGCGGCAGGGCTTGATGACCAGTGGAGAGGCATGCTTAAAAGAACAGTAAACAGAAATTATAAGTGCATGGCTTCTGACACCGCAAATGCTTGTGAGCAAGCCGGGGTACCCCGGTGAAAACGCATTGCAGCTTATCATGAAGTATGTAAAAGGTTTTTTCTAATTATAATTAAGGAACCACAAATGTTTGATTGAATTCATGTCAGGTGAATTCAGAGGCTGACATGAATTGAAATTCACCAGAATGTTCCTCCTAACACTTCTTGATGAGTCAGTAAAAATTAGCTAATAAAAGAAACGATTTGAAATTATCAATTTAACATAAAGAAAATTCACTATACATATTATATATTATAAAGAATTATAATTATAGTACTTTTTACAAAATATTTTAATGATTATAGATTCCCAAAGTATAACACAAATTTCAAAATATAACATAAACAATCAAGTTTAGACTTATGTTTAAAAATAACTTGTAAGTATATATACACAAAAAAATTAAAAACACTTTTTCCAATTTAATTTTGAAATTTTTAGTACAATTACATAAGTATACTGCATGTTCTGAAATGAAAGTATATTATTTTGCTTCTGGATTTATTTTAATTGATTTTTATTGAACTATTGTGTTCATAAAAGAAAGAAGTTATTACACATTACAATTTTTGAAAGGCAATTAAATTTGAACATTTATGTCTCAGCTAAAGAATAAGGGGAGAGAAAAAAGAGTGCAAGGAAGAAAAGGTTTCTATGCCTTTATTAGACATAGGTTAAGTCTTTCTTCAAGTATTATGGAAGAAGGATAATGTGATTTTTCACTGTGGCTTGAAATAAGACCATAAAAATGTCTCTGAATTATTGTATTGCTTTCAGTGATACAATAGTGCAGACTGGCTAGGAAAAAAATGCGATAAATTTAATAATGTAAAAAGGATAACATGACTAAACCAGATAAATAGTCCCCAGAGAATAATTATTTGATATTTTCTGACATAATATAGCAACAAATAGTCATGGCTTTTTTAATTTTTCTCTTTTTGATATGGTTTTAGGATTTGTAATCTTCACTTTATTTTATTATTTTGATAAATGGAAAAATGAGTGAAATAACTTGCTATCAATTTCAAAATTCTAATAATTGTAAAACACTGCACTGACTTTTTTTTTTTTTAGTGTTTTTACCGTTATTTACAAAATTTTTATTGAAAATTATTTACAGAATTCTAATTAAGAAATTTAATTTACAATTTTTAAAAAATATTTAAAATTTCAAAATGTAAGTTACCTGACATCTTTAATTTTAAAAGTTTTTTATTTACCTTTGTTTTCACGTGCTATCTTCTGCAGGTGGGCTTGCTACTTCATCAAATGTAGTATTGTGTTGAATTTTCTGCTTTCCTTTATAGAGGGGTCTAAGCATGCTTCACCATTTGGCATCTATTAATGATGGTTCTTCTTCCCTTTATAGCAGCGGTCGCTGACCTTTTTGACTTCACAGACCATTAAATTTACAATATAAAATCCCACAGATCACTAAATTCATAATTTAAAATCCTATGGACCACTAAACGCAAATAAATTTCTAGAAAAAAAAATCAGAGAACACTCATTTTATAAATATAAAATAAACCTGCTTAATATATATATATATACTTGTTTTATAAAAGCGAGGTTTAAAGTTTGTTTATTCCAGTAAAACAATTATATAGAAGGAATGTGAATACTTTTTATTGCTTGTCTGTTATTATAAGAAACTCAGACAAAAGACTTAACTGTTGTAATAAATTGCTATTTCTATATGTAATACTGCATTTAATAAATTTAGTAATACAGTGTAGGACCTTATCTGGAATCCATGGGACCAAAAGTATTGTAGATTTTGGGTCTTTTACCGTTATTGATTTCCCTGAATTTTTAAACATAACTCAATAACTGATAGGCACACTAATTTGCATCTAAGTGCAACTACATACAAATTTTTATGAAGTTCTGTGCCTTAGTTCTTCAGCTAGAGCTATCACAAAATATTTGTCTTATGTACACACACACACACATTTTCTAAAAATAGTCAAATCATATTTTAAACCTCCCAAAATGTGCAAATAATCCAAAAACCAAAAGTAAAATTCTTGCAAATCCAATATTTTCTTCTATTGAATATAGCAGAAAGTAAAAAATAACTATAAGTTGAGGGGGGCGGTAGTCCCCCTCACACAGAATTATCATATAAAACTCTTCCGAAGCCTAATTTGAATTGTTTAACATAGGTTTACATAACATCGTTATCTTACCTCTTAATCTCCAACCTATATTTATAGTATTCAATTTCAGGGTAAGAGAAAGTCGTGTGAGTGTCACACCAGATTATATATTTTTTTTAATTTGGGGGAAAAAAAATCAACACATTTTTAATTCATTTTATATAAAATGTTCAACAAAATTTAATGCTGTGAATCAGATAAATGGAGAAATTCTTTTAGAAATAATACTGTAATCCAAATAAAAAAATATAAAATGTGCTGATGAAATATAAGTGTGTGTGTGTGTGTACATATATATATATATATATATATATATTATGTTTACATAAATTAATAGAATAAAAACGATTTGAAATGATAATATAGACCTGAATATATCTTTTGAAAATTTTTAAAAATGGTTTAAACCTTAACTGGTACCCACCTTTCTTACTAAGTAAACATTTCAACCTGCATGAACAAAATCTAGTGTAATGTTTTTCTTCTTCCTCTTGGGTGACATTTAAGTATTGTTAAGTGGCTCTACCAGCCGAAGAGGGTTTTGCTCTTTTTGGTGGGAGGTTTTTCATTTTTCTTCATTCCTCTTGTCTTATGAATTTATTTTTATATTGGTGTATTATTTTATATTAATGTATTTTATTTGTGAATCTGATTTCTTTAAGTTTTGTAATTAATTCATTTTAATCTGAAATTCAATCGCAATATTTTTTTGTGCTTTCATCTTTGAGAAGTTGAGGGCTAGGGATGTATTTTTTGTGAAATTTATTTTTCCGATTGAGTGAAAATAATGCCTCCCGGTCCAGGCATTATTTTCACTCAGTCGGAAAAATGAATTTCATTAAATGAGGTGTAATTTGATGTCTGTACCAAGCATTGTGAAAAATGGAAATGAAGTTGTGCTCAACAAGCAAGGAGCTTACATTTATGATGAAGATGGAGAATTGATATGTGAAGGGAAATTGAAAGAAAACATGTTCATTGTGAAATTAATGGCCCAGAAGGTTGAAGAAGATGATGAAGCGTGTTTCAAAATTAAAGAAAACTCGTATGAATTATGGCACAAGCGACTTGGCCATGTTAATCCAGAATATTTGAAAATGATGTTGACAAAGAATATGGTTCGAGGACTAGGAAAATTGGAAGGTGAAATAAAAATCTGTGATTCATGTATAAGAGGGAAGATGACAAGTTGTTCGCATGAAAACACCTTCTCTGAAACATCAAAAGAACCACTTGAAGCTTTACATGTGGATTTATGTGGCCCATTCAGAATAGCCTCCTTGAATGATAAGAGGTACATGATGACGGTTGTTGATCAATTTTCAAGAAGGTATTTTGTTGAGTTTTTGAAAACCAAAAATGAAGCAAGTAGAGCTTTGCAAAACCTTATAAGAAGGAGAGAAAATGAACTTAATGCTAAGGTTAAAAGAATCCGATCTGATAATGGCTTGGAGTTTATTAATGAAGAACTTAATCAATATTTTAACCAGAAAGGTATAAAGCATGAAAAAACAACATACTACTCCCCGAAGAGTAATGGAGCTGCAGAGAGGGCAAACAGAACTTTACTTGATAAAGCAAGAACTCTTCTGATAGATAGTAATCTACCATTGTACTTTTGGGCCAAAGCAGTTGCAACTGCAGAATACATGCACAATATAACTCCTACTAAGAGTCGCAAAGACAAAACACCAATGGAACTTTGGAGTAATAAAAAGCCTTCTGTTCGACATCTCAAGCCATTTGGATGTACAGCATATTACAAAATTCATAACAACAAAAGACATAAGTTAGAAGCTAAGGCCAAAAAGGGTGTGTTCATTGGATACTCAAGAGAGAGGAAGGCATATAGAATATTTGACATAGAAGAGAGAAAAGTATACGAAACATCTGATGTAATATTTGAGGAACTAACAAATGGATATGTTGCAGACGAATCCCCGAATAAACAAATGAATTATATGGAAATACATTATTGCATAAGTGATAAAGAAGATTCTAAGAAGGATGATTTACCAATTGAAGTATCAGATCCAGAGGAACAAATGGACACATCAGTAAATAGTGATGAACAAATTATGAGCAACTCAGATGAAGAAAGTGAAGAAGATCAAAATGAACCTCGAAGACCTGTCAGAAACAGAAAAATGCCTACAAGATACAATGAATATGAAGTATATGCAGTAACAGATTTCACACCTGAAAAATATGAAAATGCCATAACATCTGATGAAAAGGATCAATGGGTATGTGCAATGAACGATGAAATTAATTCCTTAGAAATGCATCACGTATGGGAGCCAGTGGAAAGACCTAAGAATAAGAAAGTAATTAAAAGTCGTTGGGTATACAAGATTAAAAAATGGGAAGATGAGAAGTATTACAAGGCAAGACTTGTTGCAGTTGGTTGTGGGCAAAAACAAGGCATAGACTTTGAGGAAAGTTTTAGTCCAGTCATGAAGTGGGATTCATTAAGAGTCCTTCTGGCACTTGCAGCGACAAAGAATTCCATTATGAAATTCTATGATGTTAAAACAGCCTACCTAAATGGAATACTAAATGAAGAAATTTTCATGGAACCACCAAAAGGTTATGAGCTACCTGATGACAAAGTTTATTTAATCAAGCGCAGCATCTATGGCTTACCACAATCAGGAAGATGTTGGTATGATAGATTCAGCAAAATATTAGAGGAAGCAGGATTAATGAGGCTCAAATCGGATCCTTCAGTATATACTAGGAAAGAAGGGGATGATTATATTCATGTTGGAATATATGTGGATGATTTCCTGGTTGTGGCAAGTACTAAAGAAATGATTGATAAACTAATAGGAAATGTAAAGAAAAATATTGAAATTAAAGAAACAACAGATACAAATATGTTTTTGGGATTACAGATAAATCAGACAAGTGAAGAAATAATTTTGTCCCAAAGAAATTATGTGATGAGGATCTTGGAAAAATTTAATATGCAAGATTGCAACCCAGTGAGAACTCCAGGTATGGCAGGAGATAAACAACTGGACGACTATGAAAAGTCAAAGTCTTTTCCACAGAAAATATATCAAGAAGCAGTTGGGTCTGTAATGTATTTGGCAACTGGAACTCGACCAGACATTGCCTACACTGTGAGCAGATTATCACAATATAATCGAGATCCAAGAGAAGTGCATTGGACAGCAATCAAACGACTTTTTCGATACCTGAAAGGAACTATGGACTATTGCCTAAAGTTCAGGACAACAAGTGGAAAACTTAATGCATGTACAGATGCTAGTTGGAGTACAACACCGGATGCAAAGTCATATAGTGGATACTTGCTAAAGATAGGAGAATCACTTGTTGGTTGGAAAAGTGGCAAGCAAAAACTAGTGGCATTATCTACAATGGAAGCAGAATTAATTGCTGCTTGTGATTGTGTTTGTGCGGTTAGATGGACTAGTAGTTTATTAGATGAATTGGAAGAGAATAACTGAATAATTACACCCATAGATATCAGGACTGATAGCAAGTCTTTAATTGATTGGATTAACAACCAGAAGGTAAGTTGTCGTACTAGACATATAAATAGAAAGTTCTATTTCATTAAAGATGATAAAGAACGAGGTGCTATACAGTTCATTCATCAGAGTACAAATGATTTAGAAGCAGATGCATTGACAAAGCATTTGTCAAGTGACATCTTAAATAGTCATATGAATAAAGTTGGACTGGAACCACTGATAATAAACTCTGATTAACTTTTTAATAACTGATGAGGAACTGTTAATAACTGATGTTTAAATGACCAACTGTAAATGATAAAAATATAGGGGGGAATTGATAGATATTTTTAATCATTTATTTTGTGAAGCATCTCAACTTGTATGATTATGTAACTGTATGAAAAACGGTAACCAGAAACCGGCAGTTGTTAAGATGTAGTCAGTTTGTTGACATGTGCACGTTATGATTCAAGATAAGTTTTTACCTTTTATTTTATGCTAAAATATGTTTCACCTTTCTGTATATATTAAACAAGATTTTCTTATGAAACCGTGTTCTTCAATATTTGCTATAGTTACAGATAACTTCACTCTTTAAATGATATAAGGTGATTAAAAAGAAAGAAAGAAAAACCTGAGGATGATCCTGCTTTTTAAATCTACAATGTTTGAGAACATTTCATCAAGAGGGCATTTTATAAATTGGGGGAAAAAATTATAAATCTTGCTAAACTTTTGAGCAAGGGAGTACGTTAATTTTTCATACATAAAAATACATCTAAAAATATCTTGCAATCCTTTTCCTTTTTGTAAATATTTGTTTATCTTAATGTTTAGAAGGAAGAACTTTTGAAATTTTTTTGAGAAAGCTTTTCTCTTCTGTTTTTAATTTAATAAATTTACTCTTTTCTTAAAAGAGAGCAAAATAAAGACAATTTGGTTTAGTTTCCTTGGTAAAACCATTAAATACTTATGAATTTTTCAATTATTTTTTTATCCAAACAATTTAATTTTATTAAACATTTCTAGGATTTTTATGTCAAACTTACAAACTATATTTTCAAAATTTGTAGATTGAAAATAATTATAAGCATTTTTAAACTGTAGAATTATAAAATGAAGAATTTATTCATTAAATGGAACATAAGATGCTATAACTCATGAAATTTTGCATTAAACTTTTTTTGTATTAGGTTTCATTTTAGCTGATGCTGGATTTGATGTTTGGCTTGGCAATATTAGAGGAAATACATACTCTAAGCGTCACACAAAATTAAATCCAAAAATGAAGGAATTCTGGAGTTTTAGGTTTGTTATTACTGTTTAATGTGTAGTATAATTTTAGTAAAGTTAATATTTGATTTTTTTTTTTAATATTTGCATGTATAAGTGTCTAACATTACTTTTTTTTTTTTTTTTTTTTTTTTTTAACTTCACATATTTCATAATTTTCACATTGTTTTACACATTTTATGAAATGTGTGGAGTATTTGAGAATGATGGATTTAATAAATAAGGCAAGGTTTTTATTGAGGTTGGAATTATGGTTATTTATTCATTTTCTAGTATAAAATATAGGCCAGAATATCCTAAAAAACAAAACCATTTAATTGCAACAAGACAAAATTCTTATGATTATTTTATTTAGCAGCTATTGAATGCGTGAAATTCTCACTTTGGTGTCATTGGCCCATTTGTTATTGCAGTTTATAGTTTACCACTGGCATGAGGAATAATAATTTTACTTGGCGGCTTGAAATATTGTTTGTGTAGAGATTAACTGAAAGTTTTTGTGCTATGCTGATGTCTTAAAAAATATGATGATGGATTAGAATATATTTTTGATTTGTGTTCTGTAACAATACAAAAAAAAAAAAAAAAAAAGAAAAAAAAAGAAATCTAAGTATCCAAAAATACAAAACTCTGACTCTAGAGATTCTATAATATTTCTTGAAGAATAAAATTTATTCTCTGTTAATACTCCTCTATGAGTATTATCTTCACATTTTATATACAGAAAGAAAGAAAAGAGAGAGAGGATATATGGGTGCTCCTGGTTGGCAAAAGTTAAACTATGTGGTAAAAATAATAATATATAACTAATTTTGCACTTCGAAAAATGTATGTTTAGTAATTGTGGTCATTCATTCAGTTTTTGGTATAACAAAACCTGAACTTAAGCACCCTGAAAGTTAATTGTATTAAATTGCAAGGCGTTAAGAACTACGTAGGGCACAGAGCTGTTTAACAACTATTGAAGACTTATCTTCAAGAACTTATCTTACAAGGAGAGGTCACGACATGGAAAATTCAAATGGGGAGGAAATTGCGTAGGATTGTAGTATACTATGAGGGTAACAACATATTAAAGCAGTAGGACCCACTATCCACAAAGTTTCGAGAAAAAAGCATTTAAAGTTTCAGTAATCTTTCAATGCAAGTTATTTCGCAAGCAAGCAAGCGCCCCAGTGGTGTGATCCTAAAGTGCGAGTCTGCTAGCCAGACGACTTGGGTTCGAGGCTACCTCGAGACTACTTTTTTTTTTTTTTTTTTTCCTTTAACTTTTTATGTAATCTAAACTTTTTATTTATTTTTACTTTATTTTATAATTCAATTCAAAATCTGAAAATTTTAATAAATTATTTAATTTTCTTGAGTATAAAATAACTTTTTCTATTTTTAATATTTATAACTTAAAAATACAATAAATTTCCATAACTTAAAAAATAAAGTTTAGTTTTACAAAACTCTAAACCCTAAATAAGAAACATAAAGAAAAACAGACAAATATTTAAATAATTAAAAAATAAGCAAGCTGTAAAGAAAGTGTAAAATAGTTAGCAGGTGTTACTTAAATCTTGGTTTGAGCTTCCTGATTTTGTTTGAATGTGTATAAATTACGTAAACGCTTCTAGCTTGTTAATAATAAAGGACAGGTGGAATTTTATTTTGTGCAAGGAAGGATAAAAAAAGAAGGAAGTCGTTATCGAAAAAGAAATGATGTTCATTAACATTTAAAATCTACATTTAAAGATAACATTTCTTTACCTGTAATAATTTAACACCATCGTAATCCTATACTATAATTTTTCAAGAAACTGTATTGATTGGAGAAGTAATTATTTAATTTGGATAGTAATTATGTGTGCAACTAAAATGATCATTTCTCTGTATTATTATTTTTTTTTAATTTAAAAAACAAAATTTAGTATTGTTTCAAGCATACCTAAAGTAAAATAAAATATTTCGATAAATAATCAAAATCAGTTTCTTTAGTTTTACCTTATTTTACAGTTAAAATAAAACTAAAATTCATTTTTTAAGTTATAGAAATTTATTGTATTTTTAAGTTATAAATATTAAAAATAGAAAAATTTATTTATTTTATATTCAAAAAAATTAAATAATACTTTATTAAATTTTTCAAATTTTGAATTGATTTATAAAATAAAGTAAAAATAAATAAAAAGTTTAGATTGCATGAAAAGTAAAGGGGAAAAAAAAAAAAAAAAAAAAAAGTTGTCTCGAGGTAGCCTCGAACCCAAGTCGTCCGGCTAGCAGACTCACGTTTTAAGATCACACCACTGGGGCGCTTGCTCGCTTGCTAAATAACTTGTATTTAAAGATTACTGAAACTTTAAATGCTTTTTTCTCGAAATTTTGTGGATAGTGGGTCCTACTGCTTTAATATGTTGTTACCCTCATAGTATACTACATTCCTGCAGAATTTCGTCCCAATCTGAATTTTCCATGTCGTGACCTCTCCTTGTTAGAGTGGTTTTATTAGTTTTAGTCTACAATTAATGTATGTCATAAGAAAGAATATTAATGGGTAGCTTAGGTTATTGATTGATAGCTGGCCTGAATTGTATGATTTTGATTACTGGTCTGGACTGGCTCCTTTGGGGGCCCTCGGCTAGAAATAAAAAAGGGGCCCCTTACAGAGGAATTTAGAGGGAATATGATATTAAATATGTACTTTTTGAAAATTAGGCTTACATGCCCTAAAAACCACATTTAGCTTTCTTGCCACTTGGAAAATAGTTGAGTAAAAAAGTAAGCTTGTTTTCTGATGTAGTCAGGCCCGGGCTGGCCAGGTCGGCTGGTCGGTGATTGCCGAGGACCCCCAGCCCAAGGGGGCCCCAGGAGACCCCTCAAAACATACTACTTTATAAATAGTTACATCAGAGTAATTTGACTATTTTCCTATAATTTTACTGATTTACAAATAATTTTGACTCAAGAAGTGTTGTGCACTATGCAGTGTTCATAATTTCAGGCAAGTTCGTGATCAAAGAACTTAAATGCAAACAAGTATTGAAGCTTTGCGATGAAAACCTTGTCTTTCTTGATTGTTTTCATCTAGGATGCATGCACAAGTAAAGTCGAGAGTGTTTCATTCATGGAGCATGCTGCTTCATCTTCATCCTGTATGTTTGTTCTCCTATCTTAAACAACCACAAAATTTTAAATGTAGCTTCTAGAATGCGTTTGTTACGTCTCTTCGGAGCTTCAATTTTTATTCTTACCTAATGTAACTAACTTCTTTTGTGCAATGCTCACTCGCTATAAGTCTCGTAGTAAGGTTGTATTTAAAGCAGTGTCAGAGCTGTCCTAACATGAAACACGTCTATCAATGTGGTGCTTCAAAAAGAAAAGACGAGAAAATCTTTAGATGTTGAAAAAAAATTCCAAATATCTAAATACTTCGTAAATTAGTTCACTTCTAAGCCGCAAAGTGGGCTTTTGAGGGACGAAAATGGTACATTAAATACAAGTAACTCGAATTAGTTTATTAGCTTATAAGTTCAAGCAAAACAATTCTATTATTTAATTTTATAAAATTAATTTTAAAAATTAGACGTTCTTGATTTCAGATGAAAATTAGAGATTTTATATAAAAATAATACTTAAGTACCTACCACATACTCAATAATTTGAGAAACTATCAGAAAAATCAGTAGCAAAACAATTCTAATATTTAATTTTTAAAATTAGAGGTTCTTAATTTTGGGTGAAAATTAGACATTTTATTTAAAAGCTAGCTGTACCTGACCACGCGTTGCTGTGGTTTTAGTAGGCTTTACCTGTTTCGCTATTAGCTGGTCATTATAGTTAAATGATCTTAAAATTTAAAATTACATATCAGCTATCAATATTAAGATCACAAACACCAGGATTAAAAAAAAAAAAAAAAAAAAAAAACACTATGAAATCAATTAAAGTCTCGACTTGGGTTTCCGCTGCCCTTAGCAACAGCTTTCACGCCCGAACAATGCTGATTTAACAGCCTTTTTTCCTATAAAATTCTGTAGGAAACAGGATTTAATTTAATACGACATGACTTTTTTTTTTTTTTTTTTTTTTTTTTAAATCTATTTTTTCATATAAAAGTAGGCAGTAATTGTTTCGTTCCTTAGCATCGGTTATTATATTCGTTTCTTAAAAAATTTTCTGTACAGCTTTAATATAAGACCCCCGTTGGTGACTTTCGTTGTCATTTTAGCGATGAATTAAAGAAGCTGTCCCAATTGCATAAAAGATCTTGGCGAGAGTTGCTTAGTTCACTATACTTGTACCCGGGTCTTTCAGAACCATTTTTCTTTTTGTTATAAAATATAATTTACAATTTGTATCAACTAAATCACAATTAAAGAAGGTATATATATATATATATATATATATATATATATATATATATGTTCTTCCAATATGCTTAGTAATTTATTACTGTTGTGTCCCTTTTTACAATTATTAAGGTATTGCTGTAGGATTTATATTAGTATGGTTTCTTCAAAAATGTGATTTGGTTGCCTGAAAATAAAAATATTTTCCAACCTCATTTTTAAAGAATTAACCGCTCGTAATTAGTATACTTATTTTTTCCAACATGGAACTAGTTTAGGTATGGTATATAAAAATTATGTAACTATTTATTGTGAAAATAAGTAAACGATATTAGAAAAAAAGCTTACATTTTTGCTGAACTATTTTCCTGGTAGCAAGAAAGCTAAATGTAGTTTTTAGGCATGTAAGCCTAATTTTCAAAAAATATGTTTTAATATTCTATTTATATATAAAAGAGTACTTCCACTCACTTACTCACTGGCTCCTCAACGCACAGCAAAATCTACTGGAGTCACTGACTCGAAACTGGGTCAGATTATAGACCATATAGTGTAAGCACCCCCTAAGAAGCAATTTTACAAAATTCGATCTCCAAGGGGGGGAAAGAGGACAGAATGTGATTTCATAAAATTCTCTATATCTCAGTGAAAAAAACAGATACCAGTAAAATTTTTGCTTTAAAATATAGCTAAGAAAAACACATAAACACATTTTGCTTTAAAATATAGCTAAGAAAAACACATTTCTAGAATTTTAGAAATTTGACCCTCAAGGACGATCTCAAACAAAAAGACAGATATGCATAAGATTTTTGCTTTAAAATATAGCAAACACAGATATCCAGAAACCAATTTCTAAAATTTTAGAAATTCAGTCCCCAAAGGAGGGAGCAAAACGTAATTTCACATTTCAAAACCTGATTCCAAATAATACTACATAGTTTAAAAAAAAAAAAAACCTATCCCTGAGACTTTTATTTTAAAATAAGGCGAACAAAATACCTAAAACTCAATTTCTGGAATTTTATAAATTCAGTGCTCAAGGGGGGGGGGGCATAATTTCCACCCACTGACTCAACACTTTCACGGCGATTTTGTGCGAGACTAGATTACGAATTTTGCAGTGAAAGTTGGTTCTAGAGAGCTAACACCCATTAAGACGGATTTTTGAAAATTCTCTCTTTCCCACACTGAGGGGGAGGGGGGCGACAAAATCCCGTTTACGAGCATAACTTGGGTCTAAATTACTTCATGATTAAGAAACAGCACCAGAAGAGACTAGACCTGCATACAAAACAGAAAACATATATGTCAATTTTCGAATTCTTCATTTTAAGGGGGAGGAAAAGAATTTCGCAAAATCCGGATTTTCCATTAAAACTCTACGAAAAATGGCACGTAGAAGTAGAAAACAACTGTATCTTCTGTATATATTTCCAGAAACCTATTTTGGGTGTTTTGCGATTTTTGATTTGGGAAGGGGGGGGGGGGATTTACAAGGGAGGCAAATTTGAGAGCAATCTTTTTGCATTAAATTTTCCCAGGGGAATCTATGGGAGCTACGTTTATGAATTTTGATGCGTGTTCAATATTTTCATCAAACATTAACTGTGACGGGATTTTGCTAAATTTTCCATAGGAGTGGTGAGGGGGAAAATAAATAAATAAATAAAATAAAAATAAACAAATAAATAAAAATTAATTAATTAAAAATTGAAAGTGTAATTCTGTTCCAAATTATCTCAGAACGACAATACATTGGTATGTGGGTTTGCTATATGAGCACAAAAAATACGTTTCAAGTTATAACCCTCATCTAAATTATCTCAGAAAGGCAATTTCTGAGTGTATGGATTTCTTATATGTGCCTAAATACACTCTAAAAATACATTTTGCGAAATATCCCCCTTCCCTTTTAGCGAGGGTTGGGGGCACAAAACACATATCCAAGTGTAATTCTATTCCAAATTATCTCAGGAATCAACACACGAAAAAAGGATTTTGTGAAATACACCCCTTCCCTGTTAGCTGGGGGGAGGGGGGGGCAAAAACAATTATCTCAGGAAGTTTTATTTTTATTTTTTTTAATGGGGCAGTGTATGTACACAGCACGCATTATAAGAGGATTTTATGAAACATCCTCTTTCACCCATGGGAATCTGGTAGGTAAAAAACATGTTTGAAATTGTAACTGTGCTCTAAATTAAAAGCGATTTTTCGGTGTATGTGCTGGTTATGTGTACCCAATACACACTATAATGAAATTTGCGAAATTTTCCCCCTCCCGCTTTAGCGGGGGAGGGTATAAAACTGAAGTTTTGACTGATTTCAATGAATTTTTATTACATTATGAGATTTTTAGAATTAGTAAGTTGTATATAATTTTGTGACTTCATTTAAATATAGTGGAGTGAAACGGGCAAAGCCTAATAGTTTCCTCTAAATACCTCAGCAAGGGGCCCCTTTTCGATTTCTAGCCGAGGGCCCGCAAAGGAGCCAGTCCGGGCCTGGATGTAGTTTACTTATTTTCACAGTAAATATTTATATAACTTTTATATACCATACTTAAACTAGTTCCATGCTGGAAAAAATGAGTATACTAATTAATTACAAGTGATTCATTATTTAAAAAGGAGATTTAGAAATATTAGAGGAATTTAGAGGGAATAGGATATTAAAATATTTTGAAAATTAGGCTTACATGCCTAAAAACCACATTTAGCTTTCTTGCCACTTGGAAAATAGTTGAGTAAAAGAGTAAGCTTGTTTTCTGATGTAGTTTACTTACTTTTATAGTAAATATTTATATAATTTAGGTAACCAAATCACACTGTTGAAACCATAATAATCTAAATCCTACTTTAATACCTAAATAATTATTAAAAAGGGACACAGCGGTAATAAAATATCAAGCATATTGAAGAAAGAAATGTCTTCTTTAATTGTGATTTAGCTGATACAAATTGTAAAATATATTCCATAACGAAAATGGCTCTGCAAAACTTTGGTAGAGATAGTGATATATAGTGAACTAACTCTCGCCAAGATCTTTACTTATGCAGTTGTGACAGCCTCTTTAATTCATTACCAAAATGACAACAAAAGTTGAAAAGTCGCCAAGGGGATCTTATACTAAAGTTATACCAAAGAAATTTTAAGAAATGAATATAATGACATAGCTAAGGAACAAAATAGTTACTGCATGCTTTTATATGAAAAAATAGTTCAAAAGAAAAAGTCCTGACGTACTAAATTAAATTATATTTCGTAGAGAATTTTATACCTGTACTTAAAAGACAAAAATAGGCTTAGTTTTTATTTGTGCATAAAATCTGTAATTTTACAAGGAAAAAAAGACTGTGGGATCAGTGTTGTGTGGGCATAAAAGCCCTTGTTAAGGGCAGCGGAAATCATGATTGCGGTTTTGACTGATTTTTTTTTTTCCCTGTGTGTGTGCGATTTTAATATTGAAAACTGATATGGAATTTTAATATCATTTAAGTGTAATGACCAGCAATTAGCGAAGTGGGTAAAGCCAAAAACCACGACAATTTGTGGCCGGGTTCAGCTAGTTTTTAAACAAAATGTCTAATTTACAAAATTAATTTCAGAAAATTAAATAATAGAATTGTTTTGCTTCTGTTTTTTCCATTAGATAAGTGAAAACATAGTATAGATATCTTAACTTTTCCCATAGTTATAGTAATAAGACATAGATTGATCATCGAGGGAGAAAAAGTTATTCCGTTTACTGGTTAATGGCCGTCTTTCTCCGAGTGAATACACATGGATAATTTAGCTAATAAAATATATGAATAATTTATGTACTAAAGGTGAATGAAAAACTGTAGCTACAGTTTCAAATTCATTTTTCATGCTTTCTTTCATTTTTTTTTTTACTATATATATATCTATTAATTTAATTAATATTTAAAGTTAAACTCTTTTTATATACTAAAAATAATGTTCTTTACCTGTGCCGCTGCTAACTATATTTACAAGAATTTTGAAAATTCTATATTAATTACTAATATAAAATCTTAAAAATATATCAAATTTTAATACAGTGTTCCATTAAATATCAAAACGATATTTAAACAAAAATAATAACAAAGCAACTGTTTATAAAAAATATATTTTTCATAAATTAGTCAAATATAACTTACTTATGAAAGCCTATTACCTTTCCTTTCATCCATTTATTAGTACAGTTGACAGCCGCACATTCTATTCTGTTACAAGTGCCGAGTTTCAACATCAGTTTAATGACTGATGCCAAAAAAATTTTTTGGCATCAAAAATCTTTGCTTGATAACATGGGAATGATAGATCTATATAAATTACTATATCTATGACTTTTCCTATATTATATTCTAAAGCAGCAACAAAAAAAATTCCGCTGTTTATTGCAATTTTATTCTAATAAATAATTTTGATTCAGAATGGCTGCTAAGCATATGAAAAGCGGAATATTGATGACAGTCACTTGATTTCTACTTTTGATGATTTTAAAGGTAAAATAAAGCATGGTAAAAAACGGAAATAAGGGGACTTGGCTCAAATTACCGAGTATGTGGAAGATATTTAAGTATTATATCTATATAAAAATCTATATCTGAAATTAAGAACCTCTAATTTTAAAAATTAATTTTATAAAATTAAATAATGGAATTGTTTTGCTTGAGCTTATGAGCTAATAACTAATGCAAGTTACCTGTATTTAATGTATTATTATTGTCCCTCAAAGGCCGATTTTGCAACTCAGAAGTAGAAGTATTTAGGTTACATTGGTCAAACTATATATGTAGGAGACATTTGAAATATAGAATAAATGAGCACCATCATAATGTTCCTAATGAAGAGATCTCCAAATCTTCTATTGCTTCCCACAGCTGGGTTCATGGCCATTGTTTTGATTTTTCTATAACTAACATAATTTCATCTCCTGTCTCCTCTTCCTATTTGGATATCCATGAAGCTTTTTACATAGTTAAAATGTAGAAAAATCTTGTTAATGATATTTCTTCCACTCCATTTTTGTCTGATGCTTGGAATTTACTCACATAACTTCGATTTCTGTTTAATTTTGATATTTTTAAGATTTTTAGATTTTGTTATATTTTTTAATTGTATTTATTTACTTTTTTCTTTCATTTCATAATTTTGATCACACCTTGCCACTTTGATTGCAGCACTTGTGCTACTTTGTTTACCTGACGAAGGATTGTATATTCTTTTGACCTAGAACAATTGTTGTTGAGTTTATTGCATTTTATAGTGTTTATTCGAAGTTTTGTACTCATTATGTACAAGGAGGCCTCCTGATAGGAAGGGGGAGGGACTTCATTTAGGAGGCCTCAATGAGACTTTCACCCCAAGCCTCGAGAATTGTAATTCCACACATGATGAAGCAACGTGCTCCAAGAATGAAACATTCTCGACTTGGCATGCATTTTAGATGAAAACAATGAAGTGTAAGACAAGGTTTTTCATTGCAGAGCTTGAATACTTATTTGCATTGAAGTTCTTTGGTCATGAACTTGTCTGAAATTATGAGCACTGCACAACATGCAATGAGTGAAAATTGATTGTAAATGCATAAAATTATTGGAAAATAAATAGCCAAATTACATTGATATAACTAATTATAAAGTAGTATATTTTAAGGAGGTTTTCTGAGGCTTGCTTTGGCCAGGGGACTTCGGCAATCGCCGACCTGGCCAGTCTGGGCCTATTTAGCTGTGGCATTGACTCTGTATTTAAAACATATATCAGATATGAAGTTACATATAATTATGATCTTCTTAAATATCTTTTGAAGTTTAATTAGGACTGGTCTGGTGTAGAGATGTGAGGCAAGAATATTCTTAGAGAACATGAATATTCTCCTGTAGCTGAAATTTAGAGAATAATCAAGAATATTCTGTCCTTATATATATATATATATAAATTGAAAAAATGTTCTTGTATATTCATTTATCATTGTTAAAAAAAAAAAAAAAAAAAAAAAAAAAGTGCATAATACAATTGATAATAACAGGGCTTGAAAAATCTCAAAATGTTATCCTGGACAGTACATGCCTGAATGAAATTTTTATATGCCCAAATATCTTATTAAAATTGCATATTAATAAAAACATTCACATACCTAGTGAAAAGAATTTAACGGCATTATATCTATATTGACATTGTGTATTTATTGTTTTCAATTTCAGTAAAAGTTTTAGACAAGATGCTATAAAAATTATTGGCGAGAAATGATTAAATTTCACCAAAACAATTAAACAATTTAATTAAAATTGAGAAAGTGTTTCTGGCTATCTTGAAACAATATTTGCCGCAAAATTTTATCACTAATCTCACCAAGCTGCCAAGTTAGTAGCCAGAGTAGATTTTTTATCTTGACATCGAATTTGGCGATTCAGCATCAGATTCGACAAGTTGGCAACCAAATTTGTCAAAAATTTGTACTTTAGGTTTGCCAAAGTTTGGAAGCTCTAACTTCAATAAGAGCAGGGTTCTGGAGTTTTCCGGAAAAATTCATTAGTTTATAGCACAGAAATAAATTCTTCAAACGTTCTATAAATGACTCACAAGAATTATATATAAAAAAAAAAAAAGAAGAAGAAGAAGAGTGATTGTTGATGATTGTAGACTAGAACTTGCCTATATCTTAATGTGCTACTTTCTATACATGGTAAAAGTAAAAAGAGATAAGTTTTTTCATTTTCACGAAGGTAGGTATTGACTTACCCTCAAATTAGGCATTCAAATGTGGCAAAGAGTGCTAGCATGGGATTCACGTAACTCTAACCACAACAGGAGTCTAATTCTGGAAATTTTGTAATGATGCAGTGGTTTCTCATGCAGAACTACCTTGAAAGTTCTATAAACCACTGGCAATACTCTCGATGAATTCAAATTCCATTCAGACTTCGAAATATTCTGTTGTTCCTGATTAGTGAAATTTATGCTCTGTAGTGTATTTATCAATGTTTATTTGATTTCTGTCGTAAAAATGACCATTTCATTGGATTGTTTCAAGAGTATTAATTAATTATTGATTTTTGAAGTACATAAGAGATTTATTCAACTGTTTACTGAATATTAATTAAATAAACTGCATATGTCTTTAAGAATTACTTTCTGCATACAAAAATGTCAACAATTTTCATAATATCATTACTGGCTCTATCAAAGTGCTGAATATTCTATAAATAAAGGGAATTCGTCGACTAGAACCTGCTTATGTCTTTAAGAATTACTTTCTACACGTTAATATGTCAACAACTTTTTTTTATCATTATCATTACAAACTCTATCTACGGGCTGGATATTTATTAAATGAAGTACATTCGTCAACTAGAACCTGTTTCTGTCTTAAAGAATTTCTGCATTCTAAATTGTAGACAACTTTCATAACATTAACATTACGGGCTCTATCTACGAGCTGAATATTTATATAAAAAGTGCATTCATTGACTAGAATCTGCTTATGCCTTTAAGAATTACTTGCTATATGTAAAAATGACAACTTTCATAACAATATCATTACAGGCTCTATCTACGGGCTGAATTATTCATTAAATAAATTGTACTCTTCGACTAGAACCTGCTTATGTCTTTAACCCGTTAATGCTCGAAAATTTAAACTATTGTTGGTTTCAGTTTCATGTGTTAATTTAATAAGAGGGTCAATTTTATTAAGGTCAGCAAGGAGGTTTTCAGGTTTAATATTTTGGGGGGTAACAGTAAAAACATCATCAATGTAACGAACCCAAAGTTTACAATTGTTGATAATATTATTGGCAATGTTTTCAAAGATCCTCATTTTTAATTCGATGACGATCCCCAAAATAGGAGACCCCCATGGGGACGCCCTGAGTTTGTTTGTAGTAACTTCCATCAAAAAAGAAGTATGAATTATTAAGTAAAAGGTTGTTGGTAGGTCATAGCTGCCAACTCTCCCGAAAAATTCGGGAGACTCCCACATTTTGAGGCAATCTCCCGAACTCCCGAAAAACATTAATATCTCCCGAATTTTTCAAAATTTTTGTCATGCACCACGCCTATTTCCCCCCTCTTCTCTTCCCCGTGCTGATGTTTTAAGCATGTGATTTTTGCCGCGAATTCGCGTAAATACGCAACTTATTATTATTATTTTTTTTTTATCGGCTAATTTGCGTAATTCCACGGATTTATTTCTTCCATTTTTAAAAAGTCACGGATATCGTTCGTTTTATAAAAAGAAACCCCGTGGAACAATCGGCGATCGAATGTTCTACCAAAGCTCCCGATTCCCAATCTTCCTCCATTCACAACATAAATGTCACTATTCATTTCAAACTTGCTTTATGAGATTCTAGAACCTATAAAGAAATATAATTGTTAAATATTTCTTGTTCATGTGGTTATTTTTTACCCCCCCCCCCCTTTTATTTCCAACTAACAATTGGCAATCAAATGTTCTGCAGAAGTCTTTTGTCTCCCAATCTTTATCCATCTGATAATATGATAATATTCATTTTAAATTTGCTTTATTAGATTCTAGAAGCAGAATTAGAAGAGTTTAATATTTCTTACTCTATAATTATTTATTTTATCCCCCCCCCCCCCTTTCACCCATCTCTGGATAATGATCAGAGATCAGTTCTAAAAACAATAAAGCAATAGAAGTGCTCAATATTTCTCATGTATGTAATTATTTTTAGACCTTATTGCTGAAGTTAGTGAATCTATATATTTTTCCTCAATTGAATATTTATGTCATATCCATCCCATATGTGTAAACATGGGGGAAAATATGAAGACTAGATTTTTTAGGTAGGAAAATTTTTCCCAAGTTAGTGTACGTATATATAAATTCTGTATGGTTAGAATTTAATATAATCTAGTAGTATTTTAAAATTAAGTATATTTTGTTTATTTTTTCTCATATAATTTGCGATAAGAAAAAAGCCTCCAGCTACTGCAAAATTTCCCTTTTATTTGCTCCTTCTCTTTCCAACAATTACTGTGCTATTAATGTTCTATTTATTGCATAAACTATGTCATATACAAAATCTCCCTAATTTTGATTCTCAAAGGTTGGCAGCTATGGTAGGTATTAAGGTTTCACTGATTTTGTTGTCGCCATATTGATTAATAGTTTTAGATTGAATTATATCGTTAATTTCTGAAATGTTGATGGAGGGATATAAATCTAAAATTATATTTTTGGTGTGCAATTTAAACTTTTGTAGAATTCGAATATTCTGATAAATTTAGAACAATTCCTATAGCTAAGTATCAAATGCAGATCAGAAATTCAACATAACTATGCCTGATATTTATTGTTCAAATTTTTGAAATAAAAGATTATTTTATTCATGATGTCTATTATCCAGAAAATTCTAAATTGAATACTGTGAAAATAAAAAATTCAGAAAATCTCGAAGTTAAAATTAACACCAGTATAATTTCTAACAAAACATTAAAAAATGCAAATAATATTAAGATTTTTCTGCGGACCACTAAAATTTTGTGGCGGACGGACCACCAGTTGGCAACCACTGTTCTATATATTACAGTAAAAGGGAAGCAGATGTTAGTTTTTTCATTTCCATGAGGGTAGACGTTGACTTAGCGTCAAATTAGGCATTCAAATGGGGCAAAAAGTGGCAGTTTAGGATTACCTAAGTTTGAAAACTTTAACTTCAGTAGGAGTCAACTTCTAGAATTTTTTGTAATGATTCGTTAGTTTCTACTACAAAACCACCTTGAAAATTCTAAAAACCACTATGACCTGCTCTGTTGTGTATTTAACAGTGTTTATTTGATTTCTGTATTAAGAATGGCTGTTTCATTGGATTGTTTCGAGAATATTCATTGATTATTGATTTTTGTAGCACAAAAATTTATTTTATTAAACAGTTTCCAGAATATTCTTCAAATGCATTCATCGACTAGAACCTACTTATGTCTTTATGAATTACTTTTTACATGCAACAATGTCGACAATTTTCATAATATCATTACAAGTTCTATCTACGGGCAGAATATTCATTAAATAAAATGCATTCGTCGACTAGAACCTGCTTATGTCCTTTAAAATTATTTTCTACATTCAAAAATGTCTAAAAGACAGTGTTATTATGAGCGATATGTATGGGCTGAATAAAGTGCATTGGTCGACTAGAACCTGCATATGTCTTTAAGAATTACTTTTTAAATGCAAAAATGTCAAGAATTTTCATAAGAATATCATTATGGGCTCTATCTCTGACAGTAGTGGCACCAGAAATTCCCCGAAGGGGGGACGCCACCTCCCCGACAGGGGGGCACTACATAAAGAGAGTTTATTATATAAGTATTTACCAAAAACTGCAATACTGTTAATAATATTACTGTTAACATTTGTACCATTCCATTTGTTAGTACTCCTTGTGGTTTTGGAGATCATCGTGCCACAGACATTTTCTAAAAATATCGTGGTCAAAATGTGTTCTGGACCTCTCAAAACGCATAAATTCATGGAAAACTGGAAGCTGAAATTTTTTACGAATCCAATACTTTCTTCTATTGAATACAGAATGGAAAAGCTGGAATGCTCCAAATTTGTACAAGGAAAGAAAAATGCTGCCAAAAGTAGAAAAACTGAAAATTTTGTATTTTTTTTCCCCCGAGAGATTTTAAATATAATACATTCATTGACTGGAACCTGATTATGTACTTTCTATATGCAAAAATGTTGACAACTTTTATAACAATTTATTATTACAGGCTGAATATTCATTAATTAATGTGCATTCTTCGACTAGAACTTGCTTATGCCTTTAAGAATTACTTTCTATATGTAAAAATGTCGACAACTTTCATAACAATATTACGGGCTTTATCTACTGACTGAATATTTTTAAAATAAAATGTATTCGTTGACTAGAACCTGTTTATGTCTCAAGAATAATTTAACTACGCACAAAAATGTCAAAAACTTTCATAATATCATTGCAGTCTGTATCATTAGCTTATTTTGAAATCTCTATGATGGTAAGTTATTTATAATGGCCAAAACCTTTGTATTTTTAGTTATTATAAATATAGTTTTTGTAAATATCTCCAAAACAGAAAGTCGCAGAAAGACCAAAAAGAGAGGTGCACAACTAAATGTTATAGCAAACCTATATACTAATTTGCAACATTCTGTGTGGAATCGTTTTTGAGTTATGTGAGATACACATACACACATACTTACATACAGATTTACATCATAAAAAATCGTGTAAAGTCATAGATATCTCTAAAACGGGAGCTCTTATTCAGACCAGAGTTGCAAGTGTACAGACATCATGACAGACACAGATATAAATTTACAACATTCTACGATAATTTTTTGTTTAAAAAGAATAATTTTAAAAAGTTCCTTCCCTCATTTTATTTATGTCTATTAATTTTCATATTTGTTCATAATTTGTAAAATACATTTCTAAATCTTATAATAATATTCATAATTGTTTTGTGTAATTTTATATCCTTTTGATATTGTTTGAATTTTATGATTATAATGTAGCTTTTCTGTTTAAATTTTAGTTTTGATGAAATGGCAAAGTATGATTTACCTGCTATGATTGACCTTGTTCTAAATATAACTGGAGAGCAGGATCTGTTTTATATTGGACATTCCCAAGGAACTTCTGTCATGTTTGCTTTACTATCTGAAAGCCCAGAGTATAATGAAAAAGTAATAAATTTATTATAAATAACTATACGTACTAAATTTACTAAATATTTATTAAAGTTAAAAAGGGTTTGGAATTTTGCATTATGGTCATTTTTTGCACATTAAGGCTGATTTGACCAGGACATATTATTTAAAGTGGATTTTGAACCTCTATATGAGCATCCAACCCTGAACTATAATTAGAATCTGGTAACTGAAGGAGGGCTAAAAAGGGATAAAAAATAATCTAAATCATTAACCGTTTAGAAGGCAATTGGGGACATCAAATTAAAACTTATTTAAAAAAATAAATTGCACCAATATTGACTGGAAAAAAACTAGCAGACATATTTTTAAAGATCACTTGATTTTTTAGAACAGAAACAACATTCCTATCATAGTTGGTAACTATACAAAAAATCCTAAAAATGATCATTTTCATATTTTTTTCTACAGAGTACAACTAAAAGAAATGCATAAAAGTTTGAAAGTATCTGATGCTTCTGAAAATCAGTTGGTATATTTTAAAAACTCTTATTATCAAAAAGGACATCAAATTTGATAATATTAAACGGATGATTAAATACATTTTAAATAAAAAACTATATAATAAAATAAGTACCATTAAAAATGAAGGCAGTTTGCCTGATACACAAATGAACTAACCAATTATATTTCCCACGTTGAGTCCTTGCTTACTTCAGGTCCCTATTCGAAACTTATAAAAGATCCTTCTAATGATCATCTTGATCAAGTCAAATACCACGTTAAAA
Organism: Salticus scenicus; assembly: GCA_963930645.1. Taxonomy (NCBI): domain Eukaryota; kingdom Metazoa; phylum Arthropoda; class Arachnida; order Araneae; family Salticidae; genus Salticus; species Salticus scenicus. The sequence continues at coordinate 128,178,062 of OZ005651.1, read as the reverse complement.
ATTCCGTTATCCTTAATGATTATACTAAACGCATGGTAATTCCTTCTGCTGCTAATTGTGCTCGTTTTTATGCACTTCCGAAAGTTCATAAACCCACTCTCTACTTTCAGCCTATTGTGTCTAATATTGGTACGGCTTCTTATAATCTTGCTCAATTTCTTTCAAACTCTCTTTCTCATCTAACTACTACTAATCTTCATACTGTAAAAAACTCGTATGATTTTGTGGACAAACTTAAATGCATCTCTCCGTCTAACTATACTATGATTTCTTTAGATGTCAAATCACTTTTTACAAATGTTCTGGTTCAAGATGCTCTGGTTTGTTTAGAGAGAAGACTACGTGAATTCCATTATTCTTCTATTGAAATTGAAGAGCTTGTAAATTTAGTTCATTTGTGTATCAGGCAAACTGCCTTCATTTATAATGGTACTTATTATTCCCAAAATGATAGTATGGTCATGGGTAGTCCTCTCTCTCCTTTACTTTGCGACATTTATATGCACTATTTTGAAGAAAAACTCTTCGGTGTATATAAATTTCCTCATTGGTTTAGGTATGTGGATGACACTTTCGTTCTTGTCTCCCCTGATGTCGATTTGTCCAATTTACTTTCTTTGGTCAATTCGATTGACCCATGCATTCAATTCACTTTTGAGGTTGAACAGGATTGCTCTTTGCCTTTCCTTGACGTTCTTGTGAATAAAGAAAAGGATTGTTTCTCAACTACTGTTTTTAGAAAACCATTCTCAGTTTCTTTGCCGCCGCATGCTCTCTCTAACCACGCCCCTCAACAAAAAATGTCTGCTTTTTACACTTATGTTTATCGTGCCTTACACATTTGTTCTGATCCGTCTAATCTTTCGAAAGAAATTAATTATTTAAAATCTCTTGCTCTCTCTCGTGGCTATAACCCATCTATTATCGATAAAGCTCTATATAAATTTAAGAATCCTAAACGTTCTGCTCCCAAATTAAACGATCACAGTCTCATCCCAGTTGTTTTACCTTTTTATTCTTCACTCTCTTTTAAAATCTCTAAAATTCTTTCACCATTTGGTTTCAAAGTCATTTACAAACCCGTCAATAAAATTAAATTATCTTCTCTTAAGGATCCCATTCCCACCGAAAACCGTTCTGGAATTTATTTAATTCCGTGTTCGTCCTGCAACTTAGGTTATATTGGTCAAACTAGGAGGCATTTGAAATACAGAATAAATGAGCACCGCCGGAATGTTCGTAATGAAGAGATTACCAAATCTTCTATTGCTTCCCACTGCTGGTCTCAAGGTCATCATTTTGATTTTTCCAAAACTAACATAATTTCATCTCCTGTCTGTTCCTCCCATTTGGATATTCATGAAGCATTTTACATATTTAAAAATTCAAAAAATCTTGTTAATGATATTTCTTCCACTCCATTCTTCTCTGATGCTTGGAAATTACTCACGTAACTTAGTTTTTCGTTTAATTTTTGATATCCTTAGATTGTTATATGTTTAATCTCACTCATTTATTTATTTTCTTGTTTTCTTGTACAATTCTACTCACACCAGTAGTTATATTTACTTTTTACTTTATAAAGTTTTTCTTTTCATTTTACACGATTTTGTGCGTTGCCGCTTTGACTGCAGCACTCGTGCTTACTTTATTCGCCTGATGAAGGGTCGTGTGTTTTTTTTACCCGAAACAATTGTTGCGAGTTTATTGCATTTTATGGTGTTTATTCAAAGTTTGCAAGTAATATAATTTAAAGTGTATTAATTATGTTTTTGTTTAAACATTGAAATAATACAAAATTTAAAGTTTAGACTCAATACTTTAAATTATAAATAAGGGAGTTTCTAAATTTCATTAAAAGTATATTATTTTTTTGGAGACTTTTGATAACAGGAAAAAAATCCCAATAATAAATGCTATTGTGTGCAGTTTCAAAAAATTCAAATGCAAAAATAAATTCTCTCTCCACAACCAGTCTTTGTGCAGAAGATCAGTGATCACCTATTCCCTATGACCATCTTATGATGGACAATATAAAGATAAGAAATGTGGGTTTTTCATGATGTAATGATTAAGTTTTATATCTCTATTGAATATATTTTACTATAAATATTTAATTAAAAAAGAAAGAAAAAAAAATTACACAATCAGAGAAAAAAGTAAGCTTAATTAAAAAATTTCTTTAAAATGCAAAATTATTTTGCATGCTTTTCAAACATTGGAGAGAGAATGAAATGTTGTGTTCAAAAATTAAAGTTGAATGTTCATTTTTTAAGTTTCTATGGCTATCTAAATTTTTGCTAAAACATAAAATAATAGAATTAATTGAAAATCCTGCTTAAAGATGCAGCATGAAAGGTCTAAACATATCTGCCCAGTAGCAGAAACAGTGCAGCGTGACAGTAAGCACTGCAGATTATTTAAAGCTCTGTAAATTAATTTAACATCTCCAAAAATAAAATGAAACTGCCAAATTTGAAAATGTAAATATAATTGGCATCATTTCTCTAGATTACTCTTCTTGTTGTGTATTCATAATTTATTTTCTTTGTAGATGCAAATTGTACATAGTAATTTCTAATACTTTTTGTGATACAAGACTTGGTGTAGCATTCCTGGGTCATAGACAAATTTTGTTTTGCTTGCAGATAGGTACAGAAAGTTCTGCTACTGAGCATATCTCCATGTCAAATTTCATAGCTCTTTGATGACTAGAACATAGCTAAACATCATACACAACTTGTGACACTTTCATTAATATAGATTTTTAATGACTTTTAGTTTTATTAATGATTGGTTTGTTGCTTACTTTTGAAAACTTAGCGTCTTGAATGTTATCTTTCTGTCAGAACTTACTAGCTTCCAATACAGATTTAGCCTTATGAAATATATTGTTGATAATATTACTCTTTTAGTATTTGATTTAAATAAAATTAATAATAACATTAAAGACTAAATTTCAACTATTCTTTGTTTATATGAAGAATGTATCATGTGTGTGCAGTTATTCCAGTAAAACAACTTTCTCTATGGAAGGGAGGTCAATAGAAATTTTTTTAAAAAGATATTGCTATTCTTAGAATCTTAAGCAAGATATTTACATAAATTTTTAAAATTAAGCAAATTTATTTATATCAAATGGTATTGTTAAAAACCATATTACATCAGAAGTAGTTTTTAAGAGATTGCTAATTGGTTTTTCTCCTTCCGGTGTAGAGAAAGCATATAAATCATATTATATCTGAATTCCTGCTCTTTCAAGTTGCATTATGCCAAATGTCTATAATAGGGAAATATCAGTTTATATCTTTGTGTAGAAACTCTATTACTTTATTTAAGTCTCCTCTCTCCCCTTCTTAAATTTCCCCATCTCTGATCACAAAATCCCATGTAACTCTTTGGAGAAATTTGATATGATAGAATTATTCATTACCTAATGTTTTTTTTAAATTCTGTTTTCACTTTCGGAAAATCTATAAGCCTTAAATTAGTACTCTTTTTCTAAAAATTGATTTTTGTAAAAAAAAAAAAAAAAAAAAAAATTTAAACAATAAATTTTTGGAAAACAAGTACTGATTTACTAATTGGTTTTTCTCTTCAGGGGAAATCATATTATATCTGAATTCCTGCTCTTTCAAGAAAGTTTTTTTTTTTTTAATTATTATTCTGTTTTCACATTCGGAAAATTTATAACCCTTAAATTTGTATTCTTTTTCTGAAAATTGATTCCTGTAAAAAAAAAAAAAAAAAAAAATTAAACAATGAATTTTTGGGAAAGTACTAATTTACTATTTGTGAATTTTCCAAATGTGAAAGCAGAATAATATATATATATATTGGGTAATGAGTATTTCTATAAACAGATTTCATCATAGTTACATAGGATTTTGTGACCAGAGACGTAATACTTAATTTTTAAGTTACATTTTTAAATGGCCTAACTGATTCTCTCTAAAGATTGAATAAACTGAGTTTACTCTCTTAACCCTTTGCAGCGCAAGACAATTCAGATCATTTAAATTATACTGCCACCGGAATTCATGAACTAAATTAAACTAAAAGAAATTTTTAATTTTAAGGTTAAATAAAATCTTTTTGTAAAAAAATAGAACAGACTCCAAAAAGCAACTACTATTCAAAAACAATTGTATGAAATGAAACTAAATTGCGCCTAAAAGTATAAAATAATTTCCTTCGCCAAACAACCTATAACACTACAATTAATCATAACTTTTGAAGTCGGCGCAAAATTAAATAAAATTTAATTAGTTTTTAAAGGTTTGTTTTTAGATCGGTAGCAACAAATGCTGTCGTCTCGAATGATCCATTTTCCTGTTTCCTTTATTATTTTATCACGTTATACAATTGGTACATTGGTAGCACCTACACAGAACAGTGAACATTTTTCACAATGCGGTATTTATGTTTCTACGAAGTTATAGTTTCCTTTGCAAATGTGGTATAACTTTGATAACTATCATCCTTGGTGGCTTTTGGATTTGGCGTTCAAAACGTATTGCAAAAATATATACGCAATATGTATATTTTCATAATATATTTTGTACGAAATATTGTTTCGTATTATTGATTACTCTCTTAATATACCTTATCAAATTTATCATGATATCCCAAAGAAATTAAATATGTTTGCCAGATAATTTTGCGATTTTTCTTTCACCAAGGACGTCAGATACCAGCATCTTCTCCAACTTTTGCTGCTTACGAAATCTTATTTGTTTTCTTGAATCAAAATAGTTTGCGGCTGCGTTTTGGAGGTGAAAATGTGAGATTTGTATTTTGAATAGGATTTGATTTTCGTATTGAATAAAGGTATCAAATTTAATTAATTTTGCGCCGACTTCAAAAGTTATGATTAATTGTAGTGTTATAGGTTGTTTGGCGAAGGAAATTATTTTATACTTTTAGGCGCAATTTAGTTTCATTTCATACAATTGTTTTTGAATAGTAGTTGCTTTTTGGAGTCGGTTCTATTTTTTTACAAAAAGATTTTATTTTTCTCTTTTCAGTGAAAACTTATTCTTATAGCAGAACATCAAAAGACGTTCGACGGCAGTTTCACAAATCACAACTTCCAAGAAAAATGACATAACTCAAAAAATGGTTTATGTCACTGAAAAATACATGAAATGCACCCAATGTGAACAAAAAAGTTACATCTCCATCTAGAAAGTTATCCACTCGAGAGAAAGTTGTGCCAGTTTGTTAGTGTTAAGTTGTTTTTAAGTTGTGTCACTTTTCTTGCCTTTATCGGATATTAACACAAAACTATCTATTGAATGAACATACGTTAAGTTAAAAAGTTGTTAGAAATGTAAAGAACGGATATGCTGTATTCGTAACCAAAAATTCTGTTAGGCATATATATCGAACTTTACAGTGAATACGTGTCACTCGCTGCACTGAAAATTGCGCAGCGTAAAGTTCAAACAAAGAGCAAAATATGCATTGCAGCTGACAGACAGAAGTTTCAACATCGATACTTACATACTGCTTTTACCAGTGTAGCTGCATGCTTTCAGCAGTTAGAGTGAGAACAGACTTTTGTGAGTATCCTGTAATTTGTTTATATCTTAATGAAATTATAATGAAGCCTATTTCAGGCCAAGATCATTGCGACAACAAAAAAAGTATTAAAATTAAAACATCTCTTACGAAGTTATAAGCTAACAAATTTCAACGACAACAACAACAAGGAGAAACATAGTTTGTATTGAGAACTTCTTCCTCTATGAAGTCGGTTTAAAATGTCTATGCGTTAATCGACATGACCGCTTACAATATCCATACTTTAATTTTACATGGCATAAATGTCACTCGCTACGCTACAACATATGCAATGTCGTTCAAGTGTGCACAAAAAGGAGATTGTGAACAAACAAATGCACGTTTTAAGCGTTCTGTTTTTAGTATTAATGTCTAAACTATCATTTCGTACTAAATCTATGATGCTCTGCAATTTTATAAATCACTTTTTCCCCCTTTCTTGAACTGTTTCCTAGACAGGAACGCTAATTCCACTGTTCCCCACCAGGTGGCGCTGTAGGCGGTTTAATCGCGCAGCACATATCTACTTTACTATACCTACATACCACTTTTATGACTATATCTGCAGCTGTTCAGCAGTTAAAAGAGTCGGGACTGACTTTTTGGGGCACCCTGTATTTTCTTTTGATCGTAAAGCTATTGCAATTGGACCTATTTCAGACAAAGACCTTTACAATAAAACAAAAAACACCAAAAGCGGATCATCTGTTCTGACGTTATCAGCTAACAAACAAAAATAAAAACAAAAAAACATACGGTTTGAATTGAGATTCTCCTCCTTTTTGAAGTCGGTTAATTAGAGTATCTCTTACGAAGTTATAAACTTACAAACACCAACAACAACACATAGCTCGAATTAAGAACACCCTCTTTTCTGAAGTTGGTTGAAAACGACTTTGCGCTATTCGATGTGACCGCTTACACTAACAGTACTTTGAACCACAGAGTATACATGTCATCCGCTACGTTGCAAAGTGTTCAACGCAGTTCAAGTGTGCACAGTGTAGGAAATTGCAATTAAACAACTGCACGTTTTTAGCGTTCTATTTTTAGCAATAATGTCTAAATACTGTCTTTTCGTAGTAAATCGGTGATGCTCTACAACTTCGTAATTAACTTTTCTCCCATCTTGAACCGTTTTTGAGATAGGGCCGCTGATTCCGCTGTTTTTCACTAGATGACGTTTTATTTTCTTTAGATTGTAAAGATATTACAATGGGACCTACTTCAGACCAAGATCTTTGCAACAAAACAAAAAGTATCAAGTAACCGTATTTTGAACTATATAACGTATGCCTCACCAGCTACGCTACAACGTGTGCAATGTAGCTCAAGTGTGCATAGGGCAAGAAATTTCGAACAATGCCCGTTTTTAGCATTGTATTTTTAGCATCAATGTCTAAACTATCTTTTCGTACTAAATCGATGATACCCTGCAATTTTATAATTCACTTTTCCCCCCCTGTCTTGAACCGTTTCCGAGATAGGAACGCTAGCATGAATGTCTAAACTATCTTTTTGTACTAAATCGATGACACTTTTCAACTTTGTAATTTCCTTTTTTCTCTAGAACCGTTTTCGAGATAGTAACACTAACAACGCTATTTTCCACCAGGTGGCGCTGCAAGCCGTTTAACCTTGTACTGCATGGCCACTTTGCTACACTTACATACCATTTTTACCACTATAGCTGCAGCCGTTTAGCAGTTAGAAGAGTTGGGACTGGTTTTTTTGGGCACCCTGTATTTTTTTTAGATTGTAAAGATATTACAATGGGACCTATTGCAGACCAAGACCTTTTCAACAAAACAAAAAGTGTCAAAATCGGAACATCCGTTCAGAAGTTATGAGCTAACAAACATAAAAAAAACATACGGTTTGAATTGAGAACCTTCCTTCTTTTTTTGAAGTCGGTTAAAAAACCGGCCTTTTCTGATATGTTTTAAACGTAAATTTTTGCTAAAAAATTTCCGGGATGAATTTTTGCTGCTGGATCTTAAATTTTGCATCCTCACAGCGAGGACAGTGCACATTAAGGGGTTAAACCCTCTCATCATTTAACCTCATGACTGCATTTATAACATATATATATATATATAGGGTACATCAAAAGTCCCATTTTTCCCACCTGTATCTTGGATGGAATATATTCAAACTTCAGAAAAAAAAAAAAAAAAAAAAAAAAGTAGTTTAGTCAATTTGAGGTTAAATAATAAAAAGTTAGAGGTGCACAGCATAAAAGTGCCCCTGGTAGCAACTTTGAAATTTCTAATGGGTTGTTGGACTTTAGTTAGCTCATTGGAAAAGTTTTCCCTAAGACAAACATTTATATTCTTATTTATTTATTTATTTTTAAGAGCTGATTAAAGTTTTAATAGATAATACCAGAAAAATAAAACTGATTTCATATTATGGGGTTTACTACTATGGTTTTATTTGCATTATATATATATATATATATATATATTTTTTTTTTTTTGAGGGGGGGTTATTATTGTACTTTTATGGTTTTATTATTTGCATTAAACCAAAAGATGCTCAAATTAATTTCCATCCACTTGGCAATCTTAGAAGCACTGTATGACATAGCGTGTCTCAAATGTGTATTAAGAGGAATTCATTGCTTAAGTTTTCTTGATGGAATTAGGTTGCATCTTATACATTACAGATTTCAAGTATCTCCAGAAGAAAACTAAAGAAATTAAACTAAAAGAAATTTTTAATTTTAAGGTTAAAAAAACCGGCCTTTTCTGATATGTTGTAAACGTAAATTTTTGCTAAAAAATTTCCGGGATGAATTTTTGCTGCTGGATCTTAAATTTTGCATCCTCGCAGCGAGGACAGTGCACATTAAGGGGTTAAACCCTCTCATCATTTAACCTCATGACTGCATTTATAACATATATATATATATAGGGTACATCAAAAGTCCCATTTTTCCCACCTGTATCTTGGATGGAATATATTCAAACTTCAGAAAAAAAAAAAAAAAAAAAGTAGTTTAGTCAATTTGAGGTTAAATAATAAAAAGTTAGAGCTGCACAGCATAAAAGTGCCCCTGGTAGCAACTTTGAAATTTCTAATGGGTTGTTGGACTTTAGTTAGCTCATTGGAAAAGTTTTCCCTAAGACAAACATTTATATTCTTATTTATTTATTTATTTATTTTTAAGAGCTGATTAAAGTTTTAATAGATAATACCAGAAAAATAAAACTGATTTCATATTATGGGGTTTACTACTATGGTTTTATTTGCATTATATATATATATATATATATATATATATATATTTTTTTTTTTTTTTTTTTTTTTTTTTTTTTGAGGGGGGGGGGGGGTTATTATTGTACTTTTATGGTTTTATTATTTGCATTAACCCAAAAGATGCTCAAATTAATTTCCATCCACTTGGCAATCTTAGAAGCACTGTATGAAATAGCGTGTCTCAAATGTGTATTAAGAGGAATTCATTGCTTAAGTTTTCTTGATGGAATTAGGTTGCATCTTATACATTACAGATTTCAAGTATCTCCAGAAGAAAATCGTTTAGAGACATATCTGAAAAACAAAGAATTTATTCTAAAAATTGTTCTGGGAAAAACTTTCCAATAAGCTTAGAGAAGACCCCTACCCCCAACTTTGTATTTGAAATTTCAAAGTTAGCTCTTCTCCTTCAATGTTCCCTTGCCCCAATATCTTAATCGAATGAGAGGGGTCCCGTCCCTTTCAAATTGATTATATACATTTTTTACAATTTTTAGAAATGTAAACATATTATTGAGATACAGCAACTTTTAGAGAAATCTTTAATCGATCATAACCTCTATCAGAAACATCATAAAACAAACTTATATATAGGGTGGCTACTAAATACTGTTACAAATATTGAGTCACAGATTATTTCATAGATATAAAATAGAAAATGAAAATTCCACTAGTATGGTACAAAACATAGATGACAGTTTACCTAGAAATGGTTTTATTTAAATCAGCCACCATCTTTATCGATTACTAAAGATAATCTTTTGCACCATTGTCCGATTGCAGCACAAATCACTTTTAGAGGTAATTTGTCCCATTCTCTCAATATGGAAGCTTTAAGTGAGTCCAAACTTCTATGTTATTTAGCATTCACTTTAGCCTCTAAAATACACCAGATGCAATAATCTAATGGATCTGGTGTAAAAGTGATAAAGGTGGCCAATCTTCTTGCTTGATAAATTTGGGACAGTTGACATGAAGCCAATCCTGTGTTGATTTTGCTCTGTGTGAAGGTGCAGAGTCTTGTTGAAATATCCTGTTCTTTTTAGGTTATAATCTGTCAGCATATGGCAATAAATGTGTTGGCAATATGTTCTGTTTGTAAAACTCAGCATTGGTTTTGACCCTTTTATCAGTGAATCTCAGAGGCAATTTTTCACTGTTTAAGACTGCTCCCCAAATCATAACAAAACTCTTGTTTTGAAAGCGTTTGACTGTTTGAAGGTTTTCAGGTGTATCCTTAATAGTTGTTGAATACACAACATCATTTTTGGCATTATAACATTGTTCAATGCAAAATAGTTTCTCATCAGAAAATATCATTATGTCAATGCTCTTTTTACCGTGCCATCTAAGCAATTTCTTACATGTTTGTAACCTTTTTATTCTTCGTGATTTAGTCAAACCTTAAACTTTTCTTTTGCAATAAGGACAAAATCTCAGGTCTTCATTTAGGATAACTTGCATAGTTCTACAACTCACATTCTCTTCTGCAGCTATTTTATTTGCAGAACATTGAAGATTTCTTTGTATCTTTTCACGAATTCTTTTTATGCTCTCTTTTGTGTGAGCGGAGTGTGTACGATCAGGCCAAGATCTATCTTTGCAGCTATTAGTCTCCAATAATCGATTTATTGCCTATATAAATACCCTATTAAATCCAAGATATTTTAATTGCTTAAAGATTTCATCTGCAGAAAATCCACGATCAAAGAGCTATTTAACCATTATCCTTTTAATTTCCACCTTTAAAAAAATTCCATAAACTTTTTCCTTTAAAAAAAAATTGTCTGTGCTAAAAGGTTGCCAATCGCAGAAAAAATAGGATAAATTGTTTCAACAAATGATTAAAATTAAATCTGAATTTTTGTATTGTTACAGTATTTAATAGCCACCCTGTTATATATAGAGGAGACCTTTCCAATATATTTTATTGCCAATTCAAAATAATAAAATCCAAAATTGAAAATTACACAATAATAAAATTATTTCTTACTAATAAAAAATACTGTTATTAACAAGTATTTGTGTACTGAGGTAATGTTTAACACTTATTAAACAGAATATGTCGAACAGTTATGAATAAATATTAAAAATTAGCAAAAAGGCTTACCTTTTAAGACATGTGTCCTTGAGGAGGATTTAATTTATCTGTGGCATATTCTTAGTTTTTGTTTCTGTATGAAAACCTTGAATATATATTGATTACTTTAAATAATATTGATCCATGAAGTAACTTAATTTAGAAAATTTAAAAATACAACCTAACAAGTAAAAAAGTTGGCCAACTATCACAACCACGGTTACACAGCAATCAGGGAGTCAGTCGAAATTTTAACAAATTCAAACAATTGCAATGGCAACGATGGGGCTCTGCTCAATCGTCAATGGCGCAGAATTTTTAAAAGTGGAAGGAGGCGTGAAAACTTCAGTTTCGAACACCGAGATGTCAGGACCAAGCTGGGGCGCCCCAAGCGAAACTAGTCTGAATAAAAGAAGACATGAAGAAAGTAAAAGGTTGTATTTTTAAATTTTCTAAATATTTTGGATTATTATTTATTTCCTACTTAAAAATAAAAAGCCTTTGATTTTATAATTTATATTGTTTAATTAAATAATAATAAAGGAAGGAGCTGAACAGAAATGCTTCTGCTATTTTAAATCTTACATTGCAAACTTCACTGAATAATGAATACAAAAAAAAATGTATAAGCTTTTAGACATAAAATTTTCCATATATCTTAATTTTTCTTCTTTAACGTATCAATATTTAATTTTTTGTATTTTCTGTAATTAAGTTTTATTTTTAACTGTTGTCCATATATATTATTATTTTAGGTTAAACTCTTCATTGCTTTAGCTCCTGTAGCTACAGTTGGTCATATAAAGAGTGCTATTCGTTATTTAGTGCCTTTTACTAGTGATCTTGATGTAAGTTTTTTTTTTTTTCCCATTAGTAATTTTGATATTGAAAGAGTGCTTAGTCAAATCTGAAACTTCCTGGCACATATTTGAAAGTATTGTAAATTCTTCCAGTTTGCATTTTAATTTAGAAACTTGAAATTTGAATTATGTTTTCCATTCATCTCTAAGGGCAAAAGAATTATCGGAATATCATAACAAGGTTAACAATTTTAGCTGATTTTTGGTCTATACTGATATATTTATTAAAACTCAAATTATTGCTATAACTATATATTGATGAATAATTTAAATATAATTTAATTTTGACTACTGAGAGTAAAAAATAGATAAATAAATAAATTGAAACAACTCATGTGTTAGTTTTAAATATACAGCTTGTCCTTAAAGACAAAAATTTCCTACCACATGTTAACACATACCCAGGCCTCGATCATGACAAATTAGGGACCCTCTTGAAACCACCACAACATCTTTTATACACCTCGCGACAAAAAGATAGGTACAAGGGGTTTTTTCTTTGATTTTTCATAAAATAACGTTATCTAAATTGTGCTTATCATTTATTATTATCATAAAATAACACTATTCCCGGACTAATTTTTGTTTTAAGACTAATTTAGAAAAATTTTAAGACTACACACCGCAACAAAAAGATTGGAACAAAGAGTTGTTTTTTTTTTTTTTTTTTTTCATATGATTATTTTGAATATGAATATTTTGAATATGATTCAAATATTTAATATGTTTTTGTTATGATAATAAATGATCAGCACAATTTAGATAATGTTATTTTATGAAAAATTAAAAAAAACTCTTTGTTCCTATCTTTTTGTTGCGGAGTGTAGTCTTAAATTAAAAAAATTTTAAACAAAAATTAGTCTGGGAATAATGTTATTTTATGATAATAAATGATAAGCACAATTTAGATAATGTTATTTTATGAAAAATCAAAGAAAACCTTTTGTACCTATCTTTTTGTCATGGGGTGTATATGACAAATGATCAGTCGTATGTTACAATGCATAAAAGATATTTTCAAGGATAGATGTTTAAATATGTTAATGTTTTACAATATTAATTACTATTGATGTTATACAGCTACACACAATTGAATATAAAATGGCTTTGTTCTGCTGATCCCTTCATGATAATGTGCCTCACAGGCAACAACAGAAAAGTATTGTACAACATGTTTAATTTATACTAAACAGGACATGGTATATAAATTTAGTATTCAAACTTCAAAACTTTTTCACACTCTATAAAATTAAAGAAAGCACTACTTGTTTTGAAAGGACATGGCCTTTCTTCTTCAGGTAGAAAATATGTGCTGCTACCTTGGAGGCAAAATCTAAAGGGGCAGGAGCAACACAACCGGCCAATAGGAAGCAGCCTGCAAAGCAGTCAGAGAGGAACACAATCAAAAAACAGGAAACTAGAGAAGCAAATACAAAAAATGAAGGGAAGGGATTTTTAAATAATTTATTAATAAATTTTTATTTTAATTTAAATACCTTAAATTTAATTTTATTTATTTATATAATTTTAAATTATATTTATTTATTTATTTATTTTATTTTATTTTACAAAATGAAGGAAATTATTTAAACAAATTTTTCCAAGCTGTAGACAGCAAAGTGGAATCAGATTTTCCATTTATAATTTTATCACAATTAAGGTAGATTGCTAAATTTTCCAAAAAATCCAACTCGGAAATGTATTTGGCGTAAAAGATAATTTAAATTAAATTATCAATTGAAAATTAAAACTGATCAGATTCCCAACTATGCTCCACAATAAAAGATTTAGATGTTTCTTGTTTAGTAGCATACCGAGAAATGTTCATGTGAATGATATTCAAGGTTAAAAGCAAACACGTTTTATTTATGAAACAAAAAATTTTTAAGTTAAAATACACTTAAAAAACAAAAATTACATATAAAAACAATTAAAATCAGACGTTTCGAAACCCGTCCGGGTTTCCTCATCAGTAATACAACACAATATGCAAACAGGACATGAACACTCAAGGAATTTAAAGGAGTACGGAATATTGAGGAGCCAGTGCGCATGCTTCATTGATAGTGTGGAGATGCTTGGCAGTGTGCCAGCTCTCAAGGAAAATACGCGATTTATAATTATGAACACCAGAATTTAAAATTTTTATATTATCGAAGTCAGGAATATGATCGGTTTCTATTGAATGGATTACAATTTTAGAATTTTGGTTGCAATTTTTAAAAGATCGTCTGTGTTCTTGTAGTCTAATTTTTGCTGTACGGCCAGTTTCACCTATATAAACAGATTTGCAATTTTTACAAGGAATTAAATATATTACACCAGTTAAATCCAGAGAAGGGGTTATGGGTTTAAAGTTGAAAAGGACGTTTTTCAATTGTTTAACTGGCCGGAAAGCAGTATAAATGTTATGTTGTTTAAGTAATTTAGAAATAAATTCTGAAGGAAAACCAAAATATGGCATCGAAATATAACTGTTTTTATTAATAAGTGAATTTTTCATTTTCATTGGAGTAGAGGGGGAATTTGCAGGAGGAAACGAAGGAGGGGGGAAGCTGATAATGTTTTCACGATAAATTCGTTTTAACCAATTAAGAGGGTAATCGTTATTTATTAAATCCTGGAAAATTTTTTTAATTTCCAACTTAAAAAGTGTTTCGTTACTACATAACCGAAGAGCTCTATTGACCAAAGTTCGGAAGACTGCGATTTTATGCGAATTAGGATTAGCGGAATGAAAATTTAGATATTGACCTGTAAATGTGGCCTTACGATAAACAGAAGTTTGAAAAATGCTAGGTGAATTCGAAATGCGTTTAACGAGAACATCAAGAAAAGGCAAACTGTTATTCTGTTCTATTTCCAAAGTAAACTGAATTTCTGGGCATAATGAATTAGAAAAAGTAACGACTTCATTTGTAAAAATTGCAAATCTGTTTATATAGGTGAAACTGGCCGTACAGCAAAAATTAGACTACAAGAACACAGACGATCTTTTAAAAATTGCAACCAAAATTCTAAAATTGTAATCCATTCAATAGAAACCGATCATATTCCTGACTTCGATAATATAAAAATTTTAAATTCTGGTGTTCATAATTATAAATCGCGTATTTTCCTTGAGAGCTGGCACACTGCCAAGCATCTCCACACTATCAATGAAGCATGCGCACTGGCTCCTCAATATTCCGTACTCCTTTAAATTCCTTGAGTGTTCATGTCCTGTTTGCATATTGTGTTGTATTACTGATGAGGAAACCCGGACGGGTTTCGAAACGTCTGATTTTAATTGTTTTTATATGTAATTTTTGTTTTTTAAGTGTATTTTAACTTAAAAATCTTTTGTCTCATAAATAAAACGTGTTTGCTTTTAATATATATAATTGAGACGGTTTGATGTTTGTGTACGTTAAAGATATTCAAGGTTTCTTTTTGTTTGACGTATGTAAGATAAATCGCAATTATTACAAGGAACATTATAGAAACCCCACTTTTGAAGCTTAGGAACTAGGGATTTTGCTGAAGGAAATTGAAATTTATTAACAGGTTTAAAAATAATATGAAAATTAAAACGTTTGAAAACTTTGACTAATTTAAAACATACTGGTGGATAAAAAGGCAAGACAACAAGACATAAATATAAATTAAAGACATAAATATAAGCCAATATAAATATATTGGCAAGACATAAATATAAATTAAAGTTATATAAAGCAATAAAAATGCAATAAAATAAAATTTAAGGTATTTAAATTAAAATAAAATAAAAATTTATTAATAAATTATTTAAAAATCCTTCCCCTCCATTTTTTTTTTTTTTTTTAAATAGTTTCCTGTTTTTTGGTTGTGTTCCTCTCAGATTAGTTTTGCAGGGTGCTTCCTATTAATTTGTTGTGTTGCTCCTCCCTCTTTGTATTTTGCCCTGCTTTTAGTCTTGCTTTTGCGTCCAAGGCAGTTGCACATATTTTGTACCTGAAGAAGAAAGGCCGCATCCTTTTGAAACTGGTAGTGCTTTCTTTAATTTTGTGGTGTGTGAGGAAGTTTTGAAATTTGAATATTGATTATGCACCAGTTCTTTAATTTAGCAATATGAATTTAGTGGTCATAGATTTGCCAGCTTTGGATTATGACTGTACTGTTGTTTATTTACACACTAGGATTAATTAGAGCAGGACCTATAGATTACAATGAATTTTGAGCCACTACAAACATATGTGCCTGAATGTGATGTAAACCCTGCATGTGTTGATTCAATTCCAGAGTATTTACAAACTAGGCATTACATGTGCCAGCAGATATAGAAAAGGAAAAAAATCCAAAATGAAAATTCTGTTTTCGTGAAAGTTTAGTATTTTTTAACCCTTTCACAGCATTAAACGTTTCCTAGTATATCTGTTTAATGATTCATAAAATTACTGTATTTATGTGTGTGTAATGTGCATGCATGTATATTGTGCACCCTACACTTTACAAGAAACAAATGGCGATTTTTTATCTCATATATAAGGTGTACCAAAAATTTGACGTGCAGGTGATTTTGCAGTTTGTGAACTAACTGAAGTGGAGACAAAATAAATCAATGCTTGATGTTTCAATGTCATTATTCAAACGATGTCTTTCAGTTCTATTCTATAATACTTAATTGTAAGAACTAAAAACACCTAACACAATTTTTCCAGTATATTATAAGGCTACGAAAACAAAAGGGATGTCGCAAATTGGCAATGCAGATCAAACTGTGGAAGCCACAACCATTCATCTCATTGGAGATAGAAGCATTCAACTGTACACAACAGAGGCAGACAAGCAAAGATGCACCATTATCCTGGCTGTTATGGCTAATGGTCGCAAGTTGACACCATATGTAATTTTTAAATAGAAAACTATCCTAAAACTATCTTTTCTAGTTGGGATAATTATAAGAGCACAGGAAAAAGTGTGGATGACGGTGGAACTTGTCTAAATATGGGCTTGGAACCCTTAGAAAGACCCCCCATAGACGGCACTCCACCCTTAGGCCTAGGATCCTTATGAAGTCAATCGGCCTTAATCCTAAACACACCAATGCCAAATTATGAAATTATAATAAATATTAGGTAAATAAAAATTGTGGGATTGTTTATAATACTGCCCATTAGTATCATTAAAAAGAAAAAAAAATTCAAGAAAGCACACAGATTTTATGTGCTAATTTATTACTGTAAAATCCCCCACGAAAATAAGCCCCTTCCCATTTTTAGGCAATTTTGAATTTTTTCCATAATCCTAAGCCCCCCCCCTCCCATTTTTTTTTCATTTTGAATAAAAAATGAATTTCGAAAAGTTTATGCATATTTAATGATTTTAAATTAGCTTATTCTTTAAAATATTTTTCTTACAACAAAAATTACTAATTCCACTCTTATCCTTCTGTTTTTATAAAATAACTGTAGGTCTATATTAAAATCGAAATTGTAAATGTATTTTTCGATAGATGGCAGCACCAGTCTTAATTCCAGTAGAAGTTCTTACAGGTTTCTCCAATATTCATTAAAATAATTAAATGTATATGTAATTTTTTTTTTTTTTTTTTTTTGCCTTTCATATACTAAATAATATATACAGTAGAATTTCATGTAACGCGCTCCCACAAAACGGGAATTCGTATAACGTGATGAAAAAACTACAGCTATTACTTCTACAACATGATAGAGTCTCGTATAGTACGTAAGATAAGTTACATTTTCTCACATTGTAAAAAAATTCTGTAAATTTACTTGAATGATTATCCAGAGTCTTTGTTAATTTAAAATATTTCTCAGTTAAAAATATATAATAGAAAATGTCTATTTTTATTCTGTAATTTCAAAAATAAATAAATAAATATTTCTACTTTAGAAAATGTACAGGGTGGACAAAAAGTCACAAGTTTTTTAGGCATGATCACCAATTATTGGTTCCAGCAAGATGGAGCACGCCCCCACTCAACTGAAGAGAATTTCTGATGTCTTCCAAAACCGAATTATCGGTCTAGGTGCTCCCGAGAAAACTGGAGGGGGTATTGATTGGCCTCCGTATTCTCCAGACATAAACGTCTGCGACTTTTTTCTGTGGGGTGCCGTCAAAGATAAAGTCTATGCGAATCCAATACAAGATTTGGAGATGCTTAAGGATAGAATACGTGAGGAAATTCAAGCCATTCCAGAGACACAAATTCATGCTGCAATTGAGAATTTTTACATGCGCATCCAACACCTTGTTGCAATTGACGGACGACATTTTGAAAACTTGATACATTAATGCCCATCATTTCGCAATAAAATACCTTTCATTTGGTTTTTCTATCTATCATGGTTGCTTTTTTATTTAATTTTGAAAAAACTTGTGACTTTTTGTCCACCCTGTATTATAAATCACTAATATATTCCGTCAGCAGTGAGTTAAAGTAATATTAGCCAATAAATGTATACAGTGGCATCGCCAGAAAAAATTTCAGGGGGGGGGCACAACCTGAAAAAATATTTTTTTAAAAATAAAATTCTGATAGCATAGTTTTAAATTTAAAGAAAATATGCTTGGTAGAATTTTCTGGGGGGGGGGGCATTCTGCCGACGCCCATGAATGTGTGTATATATATATATACATATATATATAATAAAGATGATCTATTAAGCATAGTAGAAGCCAAGCAACAGATACAAGATCACTGAAACACCAATGACCAATAACATTTAAAAAAAAAAAAAAAAAAATTATCAGTGGATGAAATACACTAATGTAAAGAAACCAGATCTATTAATTAACAGCCTGCAAAACAAACGAATCAATAAAGTAAAACAACATATCTTAACTTAAAACCATGAACTTATCAAAATTAATGAAAAAACAACCCTAGAAACACAAGATAGGAAGATGGAGGCAGGCGGCAAGACTTGTGACTTGCCTGTGGGGTTACACTAGTTTTACGCCGGCAACACTTCCCCAGCCTGTCACGACCAGAACAGGAACCATATGGATTTAAAAAAGCAAAATTTCAAAGCAGATGAACAACAATGAAACCACGAAGCAACAATGAAATTCACCGATTTATCACATTGTGTTTAACAGTATAATTAGAATATTAAATATAGTTGACAACTCAAAAAGGAAGAATCTGAAATTGGAAAAAGAAAGTTTGCATAGTAATACAAAGCAAATGCAACAATATATATATAATAGATTTTTTACATCTCTGTTTATTTTTTGCTTTAATATTACATAAGAGAAAGGATTTCCAGTAGTTTTTCTGTTGATATTTATTACAGTGCATGATTTTTGATTTTTTACTTAGAAAATCAAATGTATACACTAATCTGTTGTTTATATATGAAGAGTAAAACTGACAGTTGTAAAAAATAAGCTGTAAGTTGTAAAAAATAAGCTCAGAGCTGCCAACCTAATCCGGCAAATTGTTAGTACCGCCCTTTTTTCTACACCACTTAATTTTTAAAGTAATTTTCTTCAAATATATTTATGATGGATTAAGAAAGAAAAAACTCTGAAAAATGACTGGTGTAGAAAAAGGGGCGGTACTAACAGTTTGCCGGATTAGGTTGGCACCTCTGTAAGCTGCACAGGTAGTGGACCCTGTACAGTAATGGACACTTTTAATTTTAAACTATGACAACAGGTTTTCTAATTCTTATATAGGTACAAGCCCTCTCAGGGTTTTTTTTTTTATACTTATTCACTGTTAATATCGCAAACTACAAATATTTCCAATCATCAGTTTTAGATTACGATTAGATTAACAAAAGAAAATTAAACTTTCTGTAACTTTGCTTTTTCTTCTAGTAGTTTTCTTTTAACAAAAGTATAAACTCTTTATTAAAACTCATATTGCATAGCTAGTTTGCACAGTGAAATCCATTTAGCCTAACTTGCATAAGTAATTTTAAAATATGGTAGCTCAATAAAAACAACTTTGGATAACAAACAAACATTTTTATTTTTAACGAACAAACTTAACAATAGTTGTAAAATAGTAATTTAACAAAGAAAAAAAAAAATTAAATTTTAAGCTGGGATTGCCGGCGACTGATTTAAATTAAATTGCTTTAAATAGCTGGAGGATAATTTTACAGAAGAGATTTTTAAAACTTGAAGTAACTTGAGAAAAGATATATGCATAGTATAAAGCAAAGTGTTGGCCTGACATGCTTAAATAAATGCATGTTACTTTAAGCTAAAGAATAAACATGACTAATGAAAATATAAAGACGATTATAAACGAAACATAACTTAAACTAAATCATAATTCAACTTAAATCATGACATATTAAATTATAAGAAACGTAATCATCGTAAGAGATGAAAACTATATAAGACAAAACTAATAAGAGACAGAATGAAGTTTTCCTACTGTATTTATATCTTTTAAAGAGGATTGTGAAATATCCACTCAAACAGCTTCACACTTTAGCGATTCACAATTCATCCGGCACCGCCTCCCACAAGATCTGTTGCTATAGTAGCACCTAAACAGGTCCTCTGGCACCATCTGTTGACTCAAAGAGGAAATTCCGCCATTACTCTGCTACTTATCAAATGCAACGTGTAACGATGTCAGTAAAACATAAACAAAGATATAATTGATTTTTTTTATAGGAAAAAGTTAATTTATTACTCAAACGAAGTAGCCATAAGAAAAAGGTAAGTTTTATTTAAAAAAAAAAATAAAGATTCATTTATAATTAAAACACAAATTAAACTTATTTTAAGATATTCATTATATTTATGTTTTAACTTAGAATTCTATTTTAATGTAGCACTAAATACTACCATTATCCTCCATAAATGCATTTAAAATTTAAATTACGATTTGAAACTAAAGTACTATTAAACACTGCTTATTTTATTCATAATTTAATTAAGAAATAATATGGAAAAGGTCATATTTCCATAACAAGTTTTCAGTTTTGTACTTGTATTCCGACCCTCTCAACCTCTTTTTATTTTATTTGTTGTGAGTAGAATTATGGGCATTTATTAAAGTTTTTACTCATAAATTACGTATACTCAAATAATTTTAGTTGTAGCAGTATAGATGTTAAAGCTGATTGACTATGCAAAGGTCCTAGGCCTAGGTGGGTCATTTTTAATAGGGGGGAGGAGAGTTTGTTTCTAAGGTAACCTAGCCCGTAGTCACAAAATTTTGGAGAAAACCATAGAAAACACTGAACAGCTAGGCCGAAGAACTCAACATGGGATTGATCCTGGTGCTACCCGTTTACCAGCTTTGAAAGCAGAACCTTTCAGCCTCTCAATCACTTTACTATTTTTAAAAATTAATGTGCTAATACTTTAGAATAGAGAAAGTAAATTTTGATATACAGTCAAAATAAAAAAAATTGAAGTATAATAAATTTCTTTTAAGCTTTATCAGGCAGGCCCGGACTGGCCAGGTCGGCGATTGCCGAGGGCCCCCGACGCAAGGGGGCCCCAGAAAACCCCTTAAACATACTACTTTATAATTAGTTACATCAGAGTAATTCGACTATTTATTTTCTTATAATTTTATGGATTTACAATCAATTTTGAGACATCACGTGTTGTACAGTGCTCATAATTTCAGGAAAGTTCGCAACCAGTTCCATATCAGTTATCAGTATTAAAATCACACACATGTCTCGATTTAAGTCTCCGCTGCCCTTAGCATCAGCTTTCATGCCCGTACAATGCTGATCCAACAGCTTTTTTTCTCCTATAAAATTCTGTATGAAACAAAATTTAATTTAGTACGACGATTTTTTTTTTTTAACCTACACTGTAAAAAATATGTCCTATTTGCTGCCAGAAATCCTCTGTAATTTGAGAAAATACGTTCTGGCAACAAATAGGACATATTTTTTACAGTGTATTTTTCGATATAAAAGCATGCAGTAATTGTTTCGTTCCTTAGCAACGGTTATTATATTTGTTTCTTAAAAAAATTTCGGTGCAGCTTTAGTATCTCTCCCCTTGGCGACTTTTAAACTTTCGTTGTCATTTTGACAATGTATTAAAGAGGCTGTCGCAATAGCACAAGTAAAGATCTTGGCGAGAGTTGCTTAGTTCACTATATTTGTACCAAGGAATTTTAGAGTCATTTTCCTTTATGTCATAAAATATATTTTAAAATTTGTGTCAACTTAATCACAATTAAAGAAGACTTTTTTTTCCCCAATATGCTTTCTAATTTATTAAGTAAAATTGTTGCTAAAATATACTTAACTCAAAACCTAAAAGCATATTTTTGGAATTCTAGAAATTCGGCCCTCAAGGGGAAAGGGGCGAAACGTGATTTCACGTAACCCTTCATTTCTCAAACAAAAAGACAGATATACGTAAGATTTTTGCTTTAAAATATAGCAAACAAATTTGGAATTTTAAAAATCCAATCCCCAAAGCAGGGAGGAGAAAGCAAAACGTAATTTCACATTTCAGTATGTGATTTCACATAATCCTACATAACTCAAATAAACAAACAATAACAGAAACAGATATCTGTGAAATGTTTGTTTCAAAATACAACAAGCAAAATACCTAAAACTCAATTTCAGGAATTTTATAAATTCAGTGCACAAGGGGAAAAGTGATTTCCAACAACTAATAAACACTGTCGTGGCGATTTTGAGCAGGACTGGGCCATGAGTTTTGTAGTGATAGTTGGTTCCAGAGAACTGACTTCCACTAAAACGGAGTTTTGCAAAATTTCCCCTTCCCCCTCCCTGGGGAAAGATGAGAAAAGCACGTTTACGATCATAAGTCGGCTCTAAATTACTTCACGATTAAGAAGTAGCACCAGAGACTAGACTTGTGTACAAAAATGAAAAATATAAATCGATTTTCAAATTCTTAATTTTAAGGGGGAAGAGAGAATTTCCCCAAATCCGGATTTTTCTGTAAAACTCTACCAAAAGTGGCAAGTAGAAGTAGAAAACAACTGGGTCTTATGGAATATATTTTTTGCATTAAGTTTTTCCTAGGGAAGCTGTGGAAGCTAGATTCACGAATTTTGGAGTGTGTTGAATATTTTCATAAAACATTAACTGTGACAGGATTTTGCTGAATTTCCCCATGGGAATGGCGAGCGGGAAACAAAAAATTTGCAAACGTTATTCTGTTCCAAATTATCTATGGCGACAATTTTTTGGTATGTGGGTTTGCTATGTGTACACAATGCTCATTATAAAGTGATTTTGCAAACAGTTTCCCTTCTCTCCCTTTGGGTCGGGAAAGCAAAAACACGTTTTAAGTTGTAATTCTCATCTAAATTATCTCAGCAGGGCAATTTCTGAGTGTATGGATTGCTTATGTGCGCCTAAAACACTAAAAATACATTTTGTGAAACATCCCTTCTCCTTTTGGTGGGGTTTGGTGGCGCAAAACACATATCCTAATTCTATTCCAAATTATCTCAGGAAGGTGATTTTTTTTTGCGCGTTGTGTGTACCTAAAGCACACTATAAAGAAATTATCTTACGAAATCAGTATTTTGGTGTGCGGGTTGGTTATGTGAGTGTAACACACCACATATAAAAGGATTTTGTCAAAATTTCCCCTTTCCTCTTTGATACGTTTCCAAGTGTGACTTTATTTGTAATTATCTCAAGAAGCCTTTTTTTTTTTTTTTTAAATAGGGCCATGTACACAACACACATTATAGGGGATTTTACGCAAGATCTTTCACACCTTGGGATCTGGTGGGTAAAAAAAACAGGTTTCGAATTGTAACTCTGCTCTAAATTATCTAAGCAAGGCAAGTTTTTGATGTATGTGTTGGTGATGTGTATCCAATATACATCATAATGAAATTTTGTGAAATTTCTCCCCTTTGGTGGAGGAGAGTAAACAACTGAAGTTTTAACCGATTTCAATGAATTTTTATGATATTTTTGCATTTTAATGGTATTTTTAGTATTAATAAGTTGTAATTTTGAGACTTCATTTAAATATAGTGGCCAGTGGAGCGGGCGAAGCCTTCTAGTTCCCACTAAATTCCTCAGTAAGGGGCCCCTTTTCACTTTCTAGCCGAGGGCCCCCAAAGGAGCCAGTCCGGGCCTGTTATCAAGATAGATTTTATACGATGTAATAATGAAATTGATGAATCTGGCGTCAGCATATATTATTCTTTTGTGTTAATTAATTAATCCTTTTTGACTTCAAGAAAATTTTCCAAATATAGATGATTCTAATTTGGGATTTTTATTTTAATTTTGAAAGTTGAGGTTGACGTTATTTGATTTACTATCGCACTGGAGTTACGCAATTTCCAATTGACAATGGTCATTACCACATCCCTAGGTACAGTCTGGAAACATGCTATCACACATTTGATCCTTTAGAAGAGGATGGCACCTCCACTTCTGCAACTACACTACTGGCCATTAAAATTGCTACACCAAGAAGGAATAATAATAACGGAATAAAATTTGTTGAACACATACATTATAGTAAGAAGAACAATTGATTAAAATTTCAGGAAATTTGGAGTAATATGTACTGAGAAAACAGTACATAAAGCAGTGACTTCTGTGAGCAATAACAGCACTTATCTGCCTAGGCATAGAATCGAACAGCGATTGGATGACATGTACGGGTAGAGCACTTCATGAAATGCTTCATCGATGAATTGTGGCATCGTGTTAAAACTTCATGAAGTGCTCTACCCGTACATGTCATCCAATCGCTGTTCGATTCAATGCCTAGGCAGATATGTGCTGTTATTGCTCACAAAGGTCGCTGCTTTATGTACTCTTTTCTCAGTACATATTACTCCAAATTTTCTGAAATTTTAATCAATTGTTCTTCCTACTATAATGTATGTGTCCAACAAATTTCATTCCGTTATTATTATTCCTTCTTGGTGTAGCAATTTTAATGGCCAGTAGTATATTTAATACGGAATAGGTAGGGCTTTATAGCACCAACAGATTTTACACGTATAGGACACATTAATGTATATCTAGAGTATCAAACCCGCAATCCCCCAATTATGAGCTTGATGCTCTACAGACCTACTCTTCTGAAGTTTGGTGTTAAATGAAGACTACAATTCAACCTAACGATCAAAGAGCAATTACCAAAGAATTTGAAGAAAATACTGCAGTATAAGTAGTACAAGAACTACCAAATAATAATCTGACAAAAAGCAGAAAATATTGCTCACATCTCAAGGATCAAACTTCAAGTGCCAAGTTCGAATACCGATTCAGGCATGGTTATACGTAGTGATTTGGAATGCAATTAAAAACACAGGTTCCGGTCTAATGAGCCTAAATGTACAAAAAATGACTGTAAAGAGATACCCCAATCCAAACCCTCACTGATCAGGTAGTTCAGTCCTATGGTTTAAAAAAAAATTCTAAAATGACTGGAAATCAGTGGCGCACCCAGCATTTCTGTCTGGAGGGGGCTGAAGAATATTTGGGTCCTGTAGTACTGTAAATAGGTTTAAGGGTATATACGCACACATACATATAGTAAAGAATCTACTTTAAGTATTACTTTTAAAATAAGTAAACGAATGAATGAAATTGAATTTAAGTTGAATAGCGCAATCAAGGAATTTATATCAGTATATAACCTGGTAAGTTACAGTAGTTCGGTCAGTTGGGGTTGGCACTGAGCTTGTAAACATAAAGTTTTCTGTTCATCTATGATTTAAAAGAAAATATCGTGTACAATATGACAAGCTAGTGAACACAAAATGCGTCCGAAATAAAATGCCCTCCCCCCCAATATTTCTATTGCAAATAAAATTTGATCAAATTTAATACTCTTTTGCGTTGCTTTACATGCATATGCAGTAATACCTAAATAATTAAGAAATTATTATAATTATAGCCAAATAAAAGTTACAGTTGTGATATGTAGGAATAACAGAATTTCAGTGTAAATTTTTACGTGGCTATTTTTATTCAATTATCTGGAGTATTGGGGTGATGCTTCTAGGTTTGGTTAACAGAAACAAGTCGGGCACATAGTCTTCGTGGGTGTTAGTCAACACAGCAAGCAGGGGGCAGAAAGAACCTCTTAATATCCTAAAACATTAATTCTATTCTAATATATAATATATTACTTAGAATTTTAATTTGTTCAGTTAGCAAATATTTCAAGCGTTACCTTTCTGAGTTCATTACAGGATATTGTATTCCAGTATAATATTTATATATATTATGAAATTTGAATTTTTATAACAGGAAAAAATTGCATTATCCAAAAATGGAGCTTAGATCTCAGTGACATCAGAGGCAAAAATGAAAACTGTGCATGGATCCTACTGTATGTTCTACTTACCATGATAAAAAAAAAAAAAAAAAAAAAAAAAAATTATAATAAGTGACCCCATCCTCAGAAGCATCTGTAAAATATCTTAACATATTATTATCGGGGTATTTTCCTATTTTGAACAGTAAATTACGCCTTTTGGCACTCCTCTAAATTGTTATATTTTTAGAGAAATAATTTTGCGTATGTGAGATTAAATTTGAGATTAAAGTTTTATCTTCAGCAATTGATGTGAAATTTCACTAGCATGTATATGTGCTAGTGGCATATAAAAAGTTTAATGAATATGCAAATTTCATTTTTAATTTAAAATATTGTTTTAGAGGAACGACTCAAGAGCAGGGCTAATTTTTATTTTATATCAAACGAGAATTTTCATTTGCCGATGCGAATGTGTTAATTTTGCCCAAGGACAAAACAAACTTTCTCAAAGATGCTATAAATATTCATGAATTAAAATATAAAATTGTATGAGCCTGGTATCCCATTTTTCTGACAAATACATCCCTGCTTACTTCCACATTAGATTGCTTTTTCTGCCTGACTTTTTAGATACTCCCTCGATTTCATGATAACAGTATATGCTTTAGGGCCTTAGAAGCAGATTCCTAAAAATTGCAATGGAATGTCTAGGGTATCTTTCAGATAAAAAACAAAAGAACTAGTTCATTGTTTTTGTGTTTGAATGTAAAAATGTAAAAATTTCCTAATATTTAATGTATGATTTATAAACTTTATTTTTGCTTACAATATCAGTGTTTGAATAATATTTTTTTCATGCGTATCTAAAGTTTTTTATCATGTCAGCTGGTTCTGGAGGGGGCTTGAGCCCCCTAAGCCCCCTCCGTGGGTGCGCCACTGCTGGAAATTCCTCGAAATACAAGAAAAGAGAGCATCAGGCGAATTTGATAACTCCTATTCTAGGAATTATCAATTCGTAAAATGTCAAATTTATTATAACGAAAAATTTATATGAAAACTGCTATAAAAAATATGAAAAAAGTACAATCAGAAATTAACAATAAAAAGAAGAAACGGGAGAAATTTGAAAAACATTGTAGAGAAAAGAAGAAATAATAAGAAAAGGGAAGTTTTTAAGCAAGAAGTAAAGAAAAAGGCTTTAGAAAAGGGAAGAAATCAAAATGAAAGAAGGAAACATTTCGAAGAACATATCAATGTAGCAGAAGTACTTTCATTTATTAAAAAAATATATTTTCTTGCAGAATTGTTTTTTTTTTTTCTGCAAAAATTAAAAGGTATCCACTTTATCCCCAGATTTGAATCTATCCAAAATTTTTATTTTATCTTCTAGTGATTCAAGGGCTATGCATTTTTTTTTTTTTTTTTTCAAACTTCTCAGATATTTTACTTATTTTAGTTCGCATGGCTAAAATATTTTTTTTCTAATGAAAATATTATTATAATGCATACAGATATCTTTTTATTTACTTATTTCCATTAGACATTATTTCCAAACACAGACACACAAAAAAAAAAAAAAAAAAAATCAAATTTTTAATTGTTTTATTAATAATTGCATATTACATGCATTTTGGTTTAAAAATAACTTTATAAGTGTATCAGAAAAAACTTGTCATTGAAAAAAAGAGCTATTATTATTATTATTATTTTTAACATTTCCAACATAAGCTGATGCTTTACTAAAAAAATATTTTTATCTGATTTTCAGTTCCTTTTCCATATACTTGGTATGGCTGAATTTTTACCAAGTAACACAGTGATGAAATTCTTAAGTGAATTCGTCTGTGATTCTAAGGCAAAATTTGTTTGTGAAGATATAATATTTCTCATTTGTGGAACTGATTATTCTCAACTTAATGAGGTATTTTTTATTTTGCATTACATTCCATAAATTAGTTTTTTTGATGAATATTATTATTATATTATTTATTTATTTTTTACTTTTGAAGACTCGGTTGGGTGTTTACATTGCTCATACACCAGCTGGTGCATCTACACAAAGTATTATTCATTATGCTCAGGTATTTAATTCTTATATTAAAAAAACTAAATATTTTTTAACTGTAAATTGAACATTCTTATACATTGATAGAACTTTTTGTTCTTATTTTTATTTTTATTTTATTTTAGATGGTTAAATCTGGAAGATTTCAGAAGTATGATTTTGGCAAGTCTGGTAATGTGCAACATTACAATCAGGTTTGTAACTTTTGCATACTTTTCTTTACATTTTCGGCATTAATTAAAAGAAGCATTAAATGGATAGCTGAAAATATTAGTTTATATGTGAGTGTAATATGCTAAGAATTACGCCCTTTATCCTTATACTGCACATATCTGACAAACAGCACTACAGAGCTTTAATTGATTGATTGGTGTAAATTATATAAACCTTCTGATCATTACAGTGTAGAAGTCATAATGAATTTTGTTGTATAGACAATAAGTGCAAAAATATTGGATGAAACATAATGAGTTTTTGTTCCAATAGGATTAGTTTAAAGTGAAATATATTGTCAAAGCGATTAACCCTTTAATTGTTTATGTTGAGCATACTTGTCTTCCCTGAAAAAAAAAAAAAAAACAAGGATGTGAATTTGGTTTGAGTAACTCATACCACTTTACAAAAATAAATTATTCTTGTTCAATCTAAAATATATTAAAAAAAAATTTTTTCTTCTTAAAGAAGGGTTAAAATCTATGTTAAATTCCTATCTCTGATATAATTAAGCAGGCAAAAAAAATTTTTGAAATAAAAATAATTAAAAGATAAAAAAAAAAAAAAAAAGCAAGCTATGATGTTATATTTTTCATTTTGCTTTGCTGCCAATTTTCTCTTGTTTATTTATTCATGATAATTTAACATATGTGTAAAGAAAAAATACAAAAAAAAAAAAAATTATGATCTATTGTATATAAAATTTCTTTTTAAATATCTATATTTTTTTCCTCCTGTAATATAAGACATATTTTCTTAAGTGGGGAGAATAGCTAATCCTGCAGTAGCCAAGGTCTCCAAGTTATCCTATGGGAGAATTTGTTTCCACAGTTACTCATTACCTATTTTTATTTTATTTTATTTTATTTTTTTAAATTCTATTTTCACATTCAGAAAATTCATAATCTTTAAACTAGTATTCTTTTTTACCAATTTTTTTTTTTTTTTTTTTTTTCTGAATTTTTAGATTTTAATTTTGAGCTCAAAAATGTGATTTTTTACAAAGTACATTTTTCTCATTTTTTAGCTGCAAAATGAAATACTAAAAATTAAAAAATAAAATAAAAAAGCAGTTTTTGGATATAAGTACTAGTTTAATAATTATGAATTTTCTAAATATGAAAACAGAATAAAAAAAATAAATAAATAAAATAAAAATACATTATCAGGGGTTTTTGCATTCCGGATTTTTTATTTTATTTCCCACCAGTAATTGCGAATTGTATTTTTAGCTATATTTAACTACTAAATATTGGTAAAAAACTACTAATGATATTACTGTTAAGAAATTACTGGTGGGAAATAAAATAAAAAATCCTGAACGCAAACACCCCTGCATTACATAGTGAGTAATTATGGAAACAAATTTTCTCAAAGAATAACAAAGATTAGATATTGTCCATTCTTAAGGGCGTGAAGGGCAAGTGCTCAGGATGGCCGTTACCAGAGGGGTGGCTTTTTATATGTAATATATCTTGGTATACCAAAATCAAGCAAATATATTTATCATCTATTCAAAAATTGAACTAACAACCTGCAGTAAATATGTAACTGCCAGAGAATTTAAATTTTAAAATAAAAGTACTAATTTTGAATGCTATACCATTTTTTAACATTTAATACTTTTTATGTTTTTCATTACTTTTCATAAAAGTTGTTTAATATTTACTTTTGATTTTGAAATTTTAAAGTATTAAAACTGGTTATTTAATATAAGTTTATCATAAATAGTTCATTATTATTAAATTAAACAATCTTCTAAAATATTTAAGGTATATTTTAATTCATGTTTGTAAATTGTGATATCTAATTTTAAATTCTAAAACTAATAAATAACTATGAAAGCAAAGTGGTTTTATTTGTCAGCTCATAATTTATTTTCACTCCTGCTATTGGGTACTGGGGTGGTCAATCATATTTGCCCTGTGTGCAAAATTTAAACATATCCCTGGCAATATGCAAAATAATGAGTGAAAAAGTGTAAAGAAGGTATTAAAAAAAAAAAAAAGAGAAAACATTACAAATATTTTATCACTATTTAGAACGCTATAATACTATATTTTGAATCTAATTTATTAGTAAACCAAACTAGGCATTTAAAGCAAGAGCCAATAGAAAATATAACGGAGTAATTATAATACATTAATTGATTAATAATTTCTTCTTGCCTTTGAATGTGGTTTGACTATCAGTTGAATCTTCATTGTAAGTTTAATTGATGTTCAGTCATTTCTTTTTTTTTTTTTTCCTTTTACACTGGATGGCATATTTATTATGACCACCTGGCATTCAGACATTTTGTTAAATTTCTCAAAAAGTATTGTATGAATCATCTTGAAACTTCAGGATTATATTGAATATGCTATACCTCCTATACTCCAGTAGAAGTTTTGTCCTGGAAGCAAAAGGAAAACCAGTAAAAAATCGAAGAAAATTGAAAGTATGTGATTGCAAAAATTAAAAGGAGACTTGGCATGGGATTATTAAAACAGGGCAAACTACAATGTCTAGAACACCAAATAGAAAAAATCAGACAGCAGACAGCTGTTTTGGTAGCATTTAGTATACAGTCTTCAGTGCATAAAAAAAAAAAAAAAAATGAGAGAGAAGTGCTTATGGAAGGAATTGAAAGGGGATCAAATGAATCATATCATCAGGATCATAGGGAGGGTTGATCAGAAATAGATTCCTTCCCTATATATAAGAGCACTTCTCTTTTATTTCTTTATGTATTGAAAACAGTACGCTAAATGCTACCAAAACAGCTGTCTGCTTTCTGATTTTTTTTGTACAGTATTCTAGATGTTGTAGTTTGCCTTATTTTAATATAGGGTCACCCTGTAAAAACTAATGCTTGAAATGCATTCTGGCTGTAGCATGTGATTAAGAAGCTTCCTTGTATAATCTGTATAAATTTTTATGAGGCTACCATCTATATTCATGGAGAATACTGCCCTTTCTTTAAAAACTTGCCACTTTTTCAAAATTATACATGGTAAAACCTACTGGTAAACCATTTTTAGAAACCTCGGCATATTATATTAGACACAGCGTACTGCAGTCAGAATGCAAAAATGTGAAACATTTTATGAAATATGAGCATTTTTACTAAATTTTTAACTGCACATGCATAAGCTTTAAAAAAATCCCATTTACATAATTTAATAACTCAAAGTATTGAGCTACTTATATGAAAATTCCAAACAAATATTATGTAAATTGAAAAAAAGGTGGGAGATAGGATAAACAGAATTTCAGTTTCTCTTAAAATATATATATATATATATATATATATATAATAAAGATGATCTATTAAGCATAGTAGAAGCCAAGCAACAGATACAAGATCACTGAAACACCAATGACCAATAAGATTAAAAAAATGTTATCAGTGGATGAAATACACTAATGTAAAGAAACCAGATCTATTAATTAACAGCCTGTAAAACAAACGAATCAATAAAGTAACACAACAAATCTTAACTTAAAACGATAAACTTATCAAAATTAATGAAAAAATAACCTAAGAAACACAAGATAGGAAGGAAGGAGGCAGGTGGCAAGACTTGTGACTTGCCTGTGGGGTTAAACTAGTTTCACACTGGCAACACTCACCCAGCCTGCCACGACCAGAACAGGAACCATATGGATTTAAAAAAGCAAAATTTCAAAGCAGATGAATAACAATGAAATTCACTGATTGATTTCATTGTGTTTAATAGTATAATTAGAATTTTAAATATAGTTGACAACTCAAAAAGGAAGAAACTGAAATTTTATTGGAAAAAGAAAGTTTGCATAGTAATACAAAGTAAATGCAACAAGCCTTCTGCTTCTTTTTTTTTTTTAATTTAATTTCACAAACCCACCCAACCATATATATATATATATATAGGAGATTTTAACAATATTTATTTACAATCAGCAAACACTGTATTACTATAGATTGAATCAAAATAAAAATGTAAGTAAAACACCTTAGATTTTGCATATATTTTGAGTTAAATTTACAGGATATTTGTTTGGGATTTTCATAGATGTAGCTCAATACTTTTGGCTATTAACCCACTCAGTGTGTAGCCTCAAATGACATTTCTACAAAAATATAATTTTATTGTCTAAAAGAATAATCTTATTGACTACTCTAGCTCTATGATTTTAAGTTACAATTTTACGTCTCGCACGATTTGGAGAGAGATTTCTTGCTTTACACAAATTAGTCTCAAACCGTTTCAAAGGTGTCTATTTGAGTTACAAAACTCCGGATCAAATGCTTTGAGGGTTAAATTATGCAAATGAAATTTCTTTAAAGCTTGTGCATCCATAGTAGTAGGAGAGCCCAATAGAGGATTTTGGGATTTACTCAAGAGTGGCAGATAAACATAATCCTTGCACATAAAATTTGCAACCTTGCAGAATGTTGAGTACCTCCACCATATATAGGAGCATGCATCTAGGGCAGCTGACCAGAATAGTAAAAAAAAATTCGATCATCAGAAATACTTGAGTGCGTCAGATTAAGGTAAGGTGGGTTAATTACATGCTGAAAATTGTGCATTTCAATAATCTGATGATCTGAGCATGACGTAAGGGAGTGTGTGTATGTGGGGGGGGGGGGTTCACAAACTTGCAAAAAAAGAAAAATTACCTTGACGTTCTCAAGCACGGTCAATTTTTTTTTTTTTTTAAGAAAATAATTCAAGAATAATGGAAAAAATATAATCTGACGATTTCCACAAGCCGAAGTAGCAAAAATTGTCAGTAAATTTTAGTCCTGTTTCCCAAACTGAGTCGTTTCCAAACCATAGAGGAAATACAGGACAATGCGATGAGAAACCTGCTCGCCGTCCCACAAAGGAGGTGTTCCAAAAATGGAAGAAATGATGGGAACGGTGTATTGCCAGTAGAAGGGACTATTTTAAAGGGGACAGTGCTTAAAATGTTGTACAATAAGCAATAAAGCTGATACAGGAAAAGTTCGGTTTCTTTTTGAACACACCTCGTATATCATCGATTAAAAACTGAAATACCCTCTATACCTTTTAGAATTTGCTCTATAGTTCTCTGTCATATTGCTGGCGAACTGGCAATGCCATATGGCAGTCACGTAAATTGAAATAAGCCCTTATAGTAGGGGATCCCAATAGGGGATTTTAGGATTTACTCAAGCATGGCAGATTAACATAAAAGGTGATACCTTGCAATCAGTTGAGTACCTCCAGCATATATAAGCCCTTTATATAGGAATGTGCGTCTAGGGCAGCCGATCAGAATAGTAAAAAAAAAAAAAAATTGATCCTTAGAAATACTCGAGCGCATCAGGTTAAGGTAAGGTGAGTTAATTACATCCTTAAAATTGTGCATTTCAATTATCTGACGATCTGAGCATGATGCAAGGGAGTAGGGGGGGAGGGGGGTCACAAACTTGCAAAAAAAAATACCTTGATATTCTCGAGCACGGTTGAATTCTTTTTATTTTGAAGGAAACAATTCAAGAATAAAGGAAAAAATATAATCTGCCGATTTTCATAAGCTGTAGTAGCAAAAATTGTCAATAAAGTTTAGTACGTGCAGATGCAGTGAAGCATGTATTTCCCACTCTGCGCCCCTCTTTCCCTTTCACTTTTTCTCTATCTCTTACTCTCTCGCACCGTCCTCAAACTACTTTCCCTTGCCATGATGCAATCACAGCTGATCACATGCATTTGTGACATTATAAATTATATGTACAATGTTCTGGCTTGCTTTTTTTTTTTCTTTTTTTTTTAAATATAAGATTTGTGAGGCAAATTTTGTGAGTTTAATTCTACTACGTCGATAAGTGATAATACTATACAGTGTGTATTTTGTGGACAAAATACATTTGAAAAAATGCTTAAATTTACGTCAGAAAAAATAAAAAAAGTGCCCTGTGATTTTGGAATATTGTCAGAGCAAACCAGTCGGTCCTCAGGAAATCACGAAAAATGTACGAAAATGTTGAACTTTCGGCTGAAAGATCATTAAATGAAGAATATCATGTTCAGTGTTAAGTTATTCACAGCAATTAAAATACCTTTTAATATTCAAAAGCTCGAGCAACAGGAAAGTGCTAGAATATGGATGAATCTTTTAACATCTACAATCTTTTATCAGCCACTTGTAGGGCTAAAAAAAATTAGCTGTGTTAACAAAGCTAGAATTGAAATTTTCAGTAAGACATACAAGGTATCAGATGCATTACAGCCCTACTTGTTGAATGTTCGTAATTACGATGCTTGTTGCTTGTCACCATGTCAATCGGAGTTACTGCAGCACTCATTATGAACAAGATATATTGCATGCTTGTGGAGGAATGCACATAAACAGCATCAACATGCAGGGCCGCCGCTAGGCATTAAGCAACTCAGGCAATGCCTGAGGGCGGCAGTTGTCTAAGGGCGGCACTCGAATCATTAAAACGATGTACAAAAAATAAGCAAGATGGAAAAAAAAAATTTGTAACTCCCCCTCCCATCCTCTCATGAAAAAATTTAAATTGGTTGAGGAAACTGCTGCTAGTAAAATTCGTCAATAAATCGAACAAGACGTGTGAAAAGGACAGTATGAGAAATGTGAAAGCACAAAGCTTTCTGCTTAGAACAAGAAACTATCTTTGCATGGGTCCGATGTCCGATTCCGGCTTAGCCTGGTTTTTATAGACAGATACATTCTGAGAAAGCTTTAATTGGAAGACTACAGATGAGTACGTTAGGACCCAGTCCTGTCGGTATGCAACAGAAAAGCTATTACTGACCGGATATTGTTAGTTTAAACAGAAATAAGGGATCTATGTAGTATATGGAGTTCTACATGGGTGGCCTTAAGAAAAAGACAAAATTATTTAGAATCCATGAATGTGAAAGAAAAATAAAACACTGAAATACAACATTTTAAGGGAATTATTACTAAGTTAAAACTAAGCCCTTTTTACTTTCCTAACATATTATGTAAGGAAAGTATTGTAATCATGTCAAAAATCTGGCTATGAGATTTTGGTGTTTATACACGTTTTACGGTCCCCTGAGTTCATTTTTACTATTCTTATGATGATGTGTGTGTGTGTGAGTGAACACGATAGCGCCTAAACGCTTTGTAAATCCCCATAGCACGAACCCTATTGATTTTAGTGAATCTAGGACTTATAGTTTTTTACAGAGACACAAATAAAAGAATTCTTTATCACTATAGCATATGGACCACAATTTTTTTTTAAGTTCGATAGCGCTCAAACGCCTTATTCATCTAAGCTGAAAATTTATACATACGTTATAAGTCATTACGCACGAACTGTATAAATTTTTGTGAATCTAGTACTTAAAGACTTTTTATAGGGACACAAGGAAAAATTCCTTGTCATTATTGTCTATGGGCCCAATTTTTTTAAGTGCGATAGTGTCTAAATGCCTTACCCGATTGAGCTGAAAATTGATACTCATACAGTATGTCACAGTCACACGAACTGCATAGATTTTGGTGAGTTTAACACTTATAGATTTTTTACAGGGAAGGAACACAAAGAAATATTCTTTATCATTATGATCTATGGGCTGAAATGATTGTAAGTACAATAGCGTAAAATTAAACTATGGAGAAATATATTCATACACCCTATTATAATTTTCACTTTTGTTTATTTAAGGATTTGTCTTACTTTAATTTATTTATACAACTGTTAATTATTTAATGTTCAGAAAGTCGAGTGGAGTCACTCCAGATTTTTTTATGCATTATCTAAAAAATCTAAATTATATTTAAAATTAAAAAAATAAAAATAAAAAAAATTAATAAAAAAATGAATAGAAGGGAATTTCACATTAATTTAATTAAAAGTATACTTAAAATTTATACAAATTGGATATCAGACCACCAGCAACAGAGCGAAGCTGCGCTCAAAGTTGGTAGACGTGAGGTGCCGAGTTCAATCCCAGGTCGCGCTCGTCGACCTAGCCGTTCGGAATTTTTCATCGTTTTCTCCGAAACTTGTAGAAATACGGGCTAGGACCCCTTAGAAAGACACACACGGAGGGCACTCCCCTTCAGGCCTACGACCCTAGTGCAGTCAATCGGCCTTATTCCCCACAACCTAACCCAAATTAAATTTAGTTTTAGAGATAAAATGAATTTGAAATTTTCAAATTCATTAAATTTTCAGTTATAAAAAAAAAAAAATAACTTTAAAATTGAAGAATATATACTATTTCAGCAATACATGTTTATATATACGAATGAAATTAGATAATGGTCTATCTGCATAATAATATTATTTTATTCACAAAATTTCATTCTATTCCCAGGTCTAAAGAACATTTTCAACAATCTAGATACAACACTAAAAGATAAAAAGCATTAATAAATTTTAGAATTGATGAAAGGAAAAAATCTAATTTATGAAAATACACAAATTGTTAGCAATTCTCAGAAAATGAGGACAAAAAAGTTTAAAATGAGGACAAATATGGTCCTCATTAGAAATTTTCAAAACTGAGAAGGATGTCTAAAAATGAGGACAGTCCTTAAAAATGAGGACGTCTGGTCACCCTGCATTAGGTTCAACAATGTATTTTCTATTTGTTTTACGAACCTGTGTAAAGTTTTGTGTGACTAAATTAATTTAAATTAAATCCATTTTTTATACAATGTTTGATTAGTCAACTTAAAATTACGATTTTTAAAAAAGTGACAACACGCGAAAGTGAGAGGGAAATGCTGAAATTTTTAAAATAAAACTAAAAAAGACTGTAATTTTTTTTTCAACATTTTGTTTTGTTACGGTCTTATGTACACTTAATTTCGTTAAACCAAAGTCTTAGTGACTAAGAAGGGAAAATGGAGTTACTATTATAAAAAATTTAACTGACGGAAAATCTCAAGTTATAAAAATACGTCTAAGCAAAATTTCAGCGTATAAAGGGGCGGCAAATTGAAGCTTGCCTGAGGGCGGCAGAGCACCTTGCGACGGCCCTGTCAACGTGTCACCAACAGATTACGGATGGAAGATGTAAAATTAAAATCTGAAATGACTTGATTCTTTGGTAATCAGTTACCAGAAGCGTGTGAAGATATAATCATAATAACACCTGACATTCTACTCCAGATTCAGGTTATTTCCTTTTCAAAAGTTTAATAACACGCTTTTCATGAAATAAGTAAAATATTGTTAAGTATTATAACGATTTCTTGTTCTTAGAGACATGCAAGCTGAAGATGAAATTGATGACCAAATCGAACCAAACTCGCAGTACGACGATAATTCTATGGATGAAGATTAAAAAGCAAATTATTTTATTTTGTTATTTTTTTCTGAATGTATCTTATAATTAAAAGAAATAGATTTTTTTATTTGCAGGCTATTTTCCATGCATTTTATTTGTCACATTTAGTGATTTAAAAATAATAATAATTTCGAACTGTCAGATTAATAAAATTCCTCCAAATAATTGTCAGATTATGAGTCTTGATGACTAGGACATCAAGCTGAATTGCTTGTATAATAATCTGACTTGCTCAAGTATTTCAAAATGGTGATTTTTTTTTTTTTTTTCATTTTCAAAAAGCCTCCACAAGCTTGCGTCATGTCCGAATCGTCAGTCTTTTGAATGGGAGCTTCTTTTGGGTTTACTTAACATCCCCTCTGAATATCTGACACACTCAAATAATTTTTTTTTCTTCCGTTTTCTATCCTTCTGTACAGCCACCTCCACCATGCAAATCGGCAGATTAACATACCTCCAATATCAGAGACCCGTGGGATATATACACTGTCAATATCTGACACGCTCGAGTATTTCCATGTAACTATATATTTTTTTTACATGTTTGAAAACCTGTAAACCCTCCCCCTACCAGTGAAAGGGTGTACACTATATAACCTTTTTTTTCTACCGTTTAATCTTCAAAATCCAGTAGGTCCCTACGACGCTCGGGTAAATCACCATTTAGCATCATGGACTCCCCTACTATAGCTAAATTTTTTAATAAAAATGCTTATACAGAGGCTGTTCGCTCATTTTTTAGACGATTTTGATGGAGATTTGCTGAAGCAATTTCTCTCATATTTCGTGTTTTATTTGTTCAGTTTGATAGCCTTTCTTAACTAACATTCTACATCATAATTTCTATGATAATAATGCTTTTTATAATATTGGAAGAGGTATATTTTTCTACTCCTCTTGAACAGCTTTCCAGAGTCCACAAAGCATTGTAGGTCGGTGTTTGGATAATGTTGATTTTAAGAGTCGAAAAACACAAAAATCCAACAGTGATACATCAGAAGATTTAGCAGGAATGTCAGTGAAGGGTATGGTTTTAATTCCTGTTTTTTGTTTCATTTTTTTCTAGAAAAGCAATTGCGGATTGCAATGTGTGGCTGCTTGTTTTGTCTTGATACAGTTCAACGGATTGATAGCATTGTGGATAAAGATCTGGATTTTCATTTTTTAAAATTGGAATTAAAATATGTTCTTGAGAGTATTTAGAGTTGATTTTGACATTTTTGTCACATTTTTTTGCTTTTATCTTGCGCTTGTATGAAAAAACCAGTGGCAATCATAAACCCTTTTGAAAAACTCTCTTTTGATGCTTTGAGCCATGTAGCAATTTTTTTTTTCCACTTTTGTGATAATAAATTGACCTTTTTTTATTGCAACCACTTAAATAGACCCAAGATTCATCTGTTGTTGCAACATTTTTCCATTTTTCTCCTGATAAATGC
The DNA here is from genome assembly GCA_963930645.1 of Salticus scenicus. NCBI lineage: Eukaryota > Metazoa > Arthropoda > Arachnida > Araneae > Salticidae > Salticus > Salticus scenicus. The sequence continues at coordinate 128,139,075 of OZ005651.1, read as the reverse complement.
TTTTCATAACGATTTCACTAAAAACTATCTTTGGAAAGAGTGGAAACCTATCCTTCCATCCACTGCCATTTTAAAAGCGCATTTTTGCATCTAAACAAAAATTATAAATATCAGAAGATAAATAAAACTTCCAAATATATAACTGTTGTGAAAATAAAATTCTCCATGCAAAAGATTTTTTCTTACTGTGAAATAAAATCGTCTAAAAAATGTGCGAACAGCCTGTATTTCATAAGATATTTAACATTTTTGTATTCTGATTGCTGTATGCTGTCTAATGTGGTAAGCCATGTTTCCTAAAAATGTCTTTGCACTGGGTGTTATATTTAAAAAAGTGGCAATTTGTTTTGTGATTTTTTTTTTTTTTTTTTAAAGAAACCATTGTATTTCCATGAATATATGTGGTAGCCTCATAAAAATTTATACAGATAAAAAGAAGCCTCATAATCACATGCTACAGCCAAAATGCATTTCAAAATTAGTTTTTACAGGGTGATTCCATATATTTTCAATTTTTTATTGATCCCCTTTTTGCTCTTGAGGCAAAATTTTCACTTGAGCATATGACGTATAACATGTACAATACACTCCTAAATTTTCAAGATTATTTGTCCAGTACTTTTTGAAATATTTGACAAAACATCTTAAAGTGCCTGGTGGTCATAATAATTTGCCCATTCAGTGTACATGTAGAAATACAGTAGATGTAACTTAGTTTAACCTCCAGACCATGAGTTTCTGATAGCAATAACATATTTAGAAAAATATTTAATAATAATATGTAGTATTACTAAGAAAACAATGTAAAATAACATTCAAGAGGAATTAAGAATGTTTTCTTAACACAACTTGTTATTATAAAATTTTAAAAGGATTTGGAAATATTTTTTGCAGGAAATTTGGTAATTTTTGTTTGCATTGCTCTCTTAAAAGTTATTTACAATTTGTTAATACTCATGTTATTTCTAAAAAATTATTCTAAATTTCCAGAAGTTGAGATTGTATACTTTTTTTCAATAAATTTCTCATGGCAATAACGTAGAATGTCCTCATTACAATTGTTTTCACTGCTTTTTATAAATATAACTGAACAGTAATTGACTAGGAATGGGAAAATAGTTTATGGTCGAATTTTATCATTTATATCTTTATTAAAAAATTTCTGAAAGCGAATTCTGGAACTTTTTATTGCTATCTTATGTGCTTCTTGCTTATATTTTTGTAATTGATATTATATATCCCTTGCATATGCATAGTAAACACAAAACAAAACTGAAAAATAAGGATAGTTATAGGTTACCTTATTATTTTATGGAAGTAATGCTTAAATATTTGGAGTAATATTTATTTTTTACTTTAAGCATAAAATTGAAAATGTTAGTTATGGTATCATACTTGTCAACTCTCCTTTATTTCAAGGGAGACTGCCTTATTTTGGGACTGTCTTCCACTCTCCCTTATTCTCATACATTTCTCCTTTATTGTGAACATTTTAAAGTTATACATATAATTTATTCAAAACTTCAACAAATCTACAATTTTTTAAGCAAGATTTTTGCTGTTGCTGAAAAAATTCTCACAAATCTCAATATATAGCACTATTTTTAATTAATAATTACTAAGTTTTTACTTAATATTTAAATATAACTTATGTATATAGATCTTTGACATTTTAAGCCATTGATTAAACTATTAAATTTTGTCATATGTCAAAAACTAATCAGTGTTGTCTAGGCCTGAAAATGCGACTTATAAAATCTCCGTTATTTTGATCCTTTAGTGTTGGCAGGTATATAGTATGTATAGGTTTTGTTAATCAGACTTCGTATCTTTTAAACTGTGTATTTTTCAGCATTTTCTAATTTTTTTTTCCATATTGCTAATAAAAGGTTTTATGAAGAAAGTGTCATCGAATTGGGTTGGGGACAAAATATCGTGAGAATTAAATTCGCATAGACAAAATTTGTAATTTTCTTTCATGAAAGCACTTTATAGATAAATAATAGTTTATTAGTAATTATATAAGTTATTTTATTTTAAGTTATTTTATCATTCGCTTTTCATTGTTCAAAGTATGCTTTAAAAATACTGTACATCACTGCTGACATTAAAGTTAAGCATTTTCCGCAAGCCTGACTTAGAATTTAAAATTAGTAAGTATGGTTTAATTCATTATGACTAATCTTCACAGAAGTTAAGCTAATAAAATCTTTTTACATTTTTTAAGTAAAATTCAAAACAATTTTTGTAATTGATTTGTTTATCTGTTGGTGGGGTGATGTGCATGTGCTATCATGAAATTTTAATATAATATTAGTAATAATTACCACCTCATTATAAGGAAAATGCTCTAAAATGTATCATTTTATTTATATCAAACTCAATTATCCCTCACATTATTTTTGCTTTCATTCATTAGGCGAAATTTTGTCTGGATCCCATTGAATTAAATATGCAATTGCTATAGCAAATAACTAACAATATGCTTTAATCCAGCAAATAATTGTTATGGAAATAAGTTTTTAGTACCATACATCTTTTTAATGATTTATTATTAATTGTGAATATGATACCAGAAATTTAAACAAAAACCTGTATGATTACTTATACAAATTTAAATTAATCAGATTACAGAAAACTATTTTTGTGGATACACTGAATACAAATTTTGTTTTTTATTTTAGCTGAAGAATATGCTTAAAAATTACAAGTACTAACTTTTAAAGTGTGTGCATATCTTTGTCTATATGTGTATCTGTCTAATATATGTATTTATTTATTTTATTTTCCTTTCTATAGAGCACTCCACCAGAATATCATGTTGAAAATATAAAAGCCCCTGTTGCTATGATATGGTCAAAAAATGACAATTTAGCTGATCCTACTGATGTTGGACTTGTTGCAAAAAAATTGAAATCATTAGTTTATAATTATTGTGTTCCATTGAATGAATTTAATCATCTAGATTTTGTTTGGGGCATAGATGCAAATAAGCTTGTTTATGAAAATGTCCTATCTTTGTTGAAAAAATATTCTTTTTATGAGTAAAAAAAAAAAAAAAAAAGAAGTGAAATTTATGATTTAAAATTATAATGTAAAAAGAAAAAATACATTTGGATTTCCATATTCTTATCTTTTTAATCACATTTTTTTTTTTTTTTTTTTCCCTTTATATCTGTCAAATTATAAATTATATGAAAGGAATATTTGTATATATTTAAAGATCATCTTCATCTATATTCATTGGAGGAAAAAATGTATTTTTTCTTGCTAGTCATCTTTAATAAAAAAAATTTCAAATAATCCAGTGATGTTGCTTTAAAAATTATTTTTGAGATTATGTATATTTGTTGATTATGAACTTAGTTTTTTTTTTTTTTTGTAATTTTGTATGTTATGTTTTATAAAGAGTAACTCTCTGTACAACTTTTATCTGATTGATTTTCTTATGCAAAGTGTTAGAAGTTAATAATATAGAAGATTTAATTATATTAAATTTGATGCAGAAAAGACAACTTTTAAAATATTAACATTTTAACAAATATTTGCCAATTTATGTATGTATTAATGGACAATATAAATTTTTACTTAAAAACTGACAGTAAATTTTTAAATATAGACATGAAAATATAAAGTCATTTTCACCAAAGATTTTTTATTTATTTTATTTATTTATTTATTTATTCTGGACATAACAAATTGCACTGTTAATTTTAATAAAAATAGTAACAAAAATTATTTGAAATTGTTTATAATTTTAATTATTTTAAATTAATCTACAATCATATTATATCATTTTAATTTAAAATGCATAGATTTTTCTTTTATTCAGTTAAAAATGTTTTTCTACTTAAATTTATTTTATAAATCAAATCTTACAAATGCTTATGATTATATATATATATATATATAGTCTTTTTCAAAGAAAGTGAATCCTCCAAAGTCTTACTTTGGCTTTTTATAGATTGCTACAAGAAAGATTCTCTATAATTAATATAAGCTAATCTTTGTGTAAAATATTACAACAGATATCTTATACATTTACATATGTTTAACTAAACTGTCATAAAGTTATCTAGTAATTTGATAATATATGAAATATCCATAAGCTATGTAAACCTAAGATTTTTGCAAATCTTGTTTGTATTTATAAATTTTATTTTTACATAATGTTTATATCATTAAAATGATTTTTTTTTTTCTTTTTTTTTGTAAATAAAAGGCATAAATAAGTTCTGCGAGTCTTTATATTTGAATTGTTGTTCTTAATTTAAAAATAAAAATTTCAGCATTCAGTTTACCATATTAGTGTATTACATCTATGTGTGTATTGTACTAAGAATAATTTTTTCTCTTGCTATTAATCACATAATGTACATACTAATCAATGCAGATATTTAAAGAAGAAAATAAAACTGTAAAAAATCTTACTCATTAGAAGTATTGCTGCCTCTCTATTTCACTCTTATATTTCTTTTATGCAATAAGATTAGTAACTTAATTTGCATGATACCTTAAACTCTCCCATTGCTCTGAGGGTAACAATCATGAAAGATTCTATGAGGCAAGTTACATTGCTGTTCGATAAGATAAAAATCAGTCTCATTCCTCCTTACCTTTAACTTATCTTGGAGCTGATTGAGAGCTATAATGTCCAGTCAAAAAGTGATCAAAAGAGAAAGAAAATACAATTACTTCAGGTCAAGGGTACAGTGACAGTGGGGATCTAGCAGGTCCAGGGGATCCTCCTCCCCATGACCTAATTGTTTTATTATGTATTTATCAATAAAGTTGCAATCGAGAGCAAAAGTTCACTTTTTTTCAAAAGCCTAATCATCTTTCTAAAGAACTTTGATGATAGTAATGTAAATTCATTTCAGCTTTACTAGAAAAAAAAAAAAAAAAAATTACTATTGTTGCAAAATGCAGTAATTGCCATGTTTCCTAATGAAAACTTTTCTGTATAATGATGAACTTATTTTGTAGGGTCATTTTCAACAGATGGCCAATAGAATATTGTTTTTTTTTTTTTTTTTTTTTTTTTATCATTATATTTTAATCATTATAATCAATATTTTAATTACTTAAATATATACACACCTTATCTATTTTTAGCACAAATTTCCTTTTATCAGCAGCTAGATGTTCTTTATATAATTTTTTACAATTTGTTTTTCTTTTTGATTAAAGTTGAGATTCATATGAATAAATTCTTCAGTTACACATTTAAGACAATTGCCGCTTCCCATACAGCACAGAATGTTTCAGTTATGTTGCAAAAAGCTTACAATCTTTCAAAAACGTAACACGTTTTAGTACGCTCTCTGATACCTTTTTGAAACACTCGCCCTTTTTTGATTTTCTATCTGTTAAGTGATTATAACGTTTCTGTTACGTATCTGATTTTTTGTTACGATCGCGAACATTTCTACGTTTTTGAAACTAATCGGAAAGCAATCTGAACGTTTTTAAACGTTTCGGAAATGTTTATAATGTCCCAATGTTATATGATTGTTTCGTTTTTGGAACATTTTGTGCTGTTAGGGTTATTAAAGACAGGTTATAATTAGAAAAAAGATTAAAATAAATCCTATATAATGAATTGCTTATAAAATTGTGACAATTCCCTTATGAGCTTTATTGTTTACTTTTATGCAAAACTGGAGCTGAAACTTATAGTTAAAAATGAATACAATGAAATAGAAGCAAATTATGGTGAGATATCTGCTATTTCTCAGTAAAAATTAATTTTAAAAATTCTTTTCTATATGAGGTGTGCAGGACCTTCTATATATTTAATTATGTATTCAACCCTTTGAGGGGCAAGATAATTACTCTCATTTAATTTTGAAAACCACTAGAATTTATGAGCAAAGTTAGAAGAAAAGAAATACATGATTTTTTTTTTCCATTAAGCTGTAAAATCCAAATTTTGTTTTAAAAAAATCATAGGATAAATTCTTACAGTTAGAAATTAAAATTAGGTTGGAATAATATATCCCACTGCCCTTCAAAGGATTAACATTTTTCAAAATATAAAGTTTTTAAGGAATTGTTATGCATTTTACACCAGTAATATATTTGTTGTATGAACTGTTTTAAACATTCAAAATTAAATGTAAAGGGAACTCTGATATATATACATGGTAACAAAAATGTTCCTTTGATTTGGACCTAAATAACAACGTATGCTCAGAGCAGGGGCGAGGTGGGGTTCAGAAGTCTATGGAAGCGCTGAAGCAAAGTGCTTCCAAAAGCAGAGGAAGAATCAATTCAGTCTTTCAACGAGGTGGTGTTACTTGATTACTTTTTTTAAATCTTTAAATTGGGAAAGCGCTGCTTCCATCACTTCCATGGATGCTTTGCCACTGGCTCAGAAGTAGACCTAGTTTTAATTTTTGGGGCCTTTTTTTTTTTTGTGAAATTTTTATTTATTTATTTATTTTATTTTATTTTTTTTTTTTTGGGGGGGGGGGGGGGAGTATAAAACCTTTCTTTTTTAACTGCCATTCTATATAATGTTTAATATCAAGTTAGTAGATTTTCATTGAATGAAATATAGGCATTTAATTAAAAATAATACTGAAAACATGAAAAAAAATTTATTAAAAAATGTATGTGTTTATATATATAACAAAAACTTGTGAATGGCAACAAAAAGGTCTTTATTTTTGCCTGGGTTGACTGCTGACGCATCACAAAAAGGTTTTTATAACAATTAGCATTTAAGATTTGTATTTGATTCAATCAAAATCATGAGGTAGGCATGGATGTAGGAAATCTAGTTCTAAGAGAGAAGATTTTTATCATTTTGACCCTTTGACAGTAATGACTGGACCAGAAATCAGTCACTTAATATTAAATTTATTTACTTCAACAATAAATATTAAATGACTGATTGGTTAAGGTTAAGTTGCAGCATCGCAAATGAAATGTCATTTTAACCCTTTCAACATTAAGCCCATTATTACTGTCTTACATAGTCAAAATAAAAGTCTGGTGCGACTAAATTTTGAAGCATATGTTTCTTTTTTCTAGAAAATAAGATTAATAAATATATGTATTATACAATATCGAAGTATCATACTTATAGTGTCAGGGGTCTGTCTAGGGGGAAAACTGGGTCCGTTTACGGACCCTTCACAAAATTCCATGCTAAAAAAACGGACCCTTCACAAAATTCCATGTTAAAAAAACGGACCCTTCACAAAATTCTATGTTAATAAAAAGGACCCTTCACAAAAATCCATAATAATAAAACGGACCCTTCACAAATTTCAAATCGGAGATAAACAAACTTTTCCAAAAATTTTCGGAAAAACAAAGCATTTATAAAATAATAGCGAGCAAAAACATCTGCTCAGCAATATATAAACATGTTCTCGTACCAGTCGCTATTGGTACTACATGACACTAAAACCACGCCTTCATTTCTCGCCGAGTTCACGCTGATTAGTTAGGGAATGACGTCAGACACGATAATGGGTGTGGCGTACCTCTCCTTGATGGGATGAAATTTTTCTGTGGAAAATTACATAAATATTTTGGCAACATCTTTTTACCGCGTTGTGTTTGTTTATGTTTAGTTTGGATTTCGGGTTTGTGGAGTAGCGCGACTATAGATATGTGTGGTTTTCTATTTTCGTAATTTCGTATTTGTCAGTAATTTTATCGCTTCCATTCACTAAATATGAAGTGATGTAGGCCAGTTACGGGAGGAAATTCCCGTAATTCGGATTATTATGTTAAAAAAATACGATCATCGGATGCTATAGGCTGCGATGCTATTACAAAATTTTTTAAACGAAATGTAGCTGATGCAGAAACTTTACTTCCCAATGTTCCAATTGAGAAACCAAGGTTAAATAATTCAAGTTAACAAGCTCATGTGAACGAAATTTCCAGTTCTGAAAATTTGGATGGAAATTCAGCTTTGTCCTAAAATGTAGAAGTAAGGATGCAACTTTTTTATATTAAAGGCAAGAAGGGTGCCATTCAGGGTTTAAACTGCCATTAGTTTTTTTAGCATTTTGCTAAAACAAGTCGGTCAGAATTTCGCTAAAAAGCTAAAACTGGATAACTGTATAAAATATATCTGTATAATAATTCAGATTTTTTTTTTTTTTTTTTTTTTTTTTGCAGGCAAAAACTACGAAAGGACTGAAATCTTTGTGATTCCTTATTTATATAGTAATTTGGATTTAATTTTAGTTTTCAATGATTGAATTTAAAAGAAAAAATATTTAAAAGTATGTTAGAATTCAAAATTTGCTTCATAGAAGCATTGTTAGCACTAGTATTTCACGATTATCTACCACTACACTTTACTTGATTTTTAAATTGCTTTTTCATTTCACACATATGATATGAATACCTCTTTTTCTATTGATAAAATCAAAACATAGTTTCCCTGATTCATATTTTTAAAGTCACAAATATGGATGCTTGGTTAAAATCATCAATGAACAAAAGGAATAGAAAACAAAACTGAGGATAACAAAGCTAAGTAAAAGAAATCAATGGTATCCAAAGGATTAACTTTTGAAAAAGCTAAAATAGTGCTTGCCTATTTTCGCTAAAATGCTAAAGTAATTTTTTTGCCAGGTTAAACCCTAGTGCCATTTTTTCTGTCAAGGGGCAAGCAGGGCACAGCGCCCTCCTGAAACTGTCTAGATGAAACTTACATATACATATGTGTATGTAGATAGAATTTGTGAAATTAATTTTCACAAAAATAAAAATAATAACTATGTCAGAAAAAAATTTCACAAAAATAAGAAAAATTCACAAAAATAGGAAAATTTTTCACAAAAATAGGACCCTGGAAAACAAACCTGGACAGACCCCTGAGTGTGCATAGTATTAATTTTATGAATCATTAAACAGATATTCTGAAAAATGGCTCACACTGAAAGGGTTAAAGACGTTCAGGCCTACATAAAGATGAAAATTTCCAATGCACTGGACGTACAGACTTAAAACCTAGCAATTTTTAATGAATGTTAATTACCTTCTGTGAACTATATTAGGATATTTAGTAAAACGTATGATTTTTTAAAACCCCAGACAGGCAAATTCATTTAAACAAATACATCAGTGTAAACATTTCAATACTAAAGCAGATATGTTCCGAAGGTGGATTCATAGATATGATAAAAAAATAGATATGATCTAAAAAAGTCTATTAACTGTACCAGAAAGAGTGACTCAAATAAAACACACAAATAGCCATTGATAAATTTACTAAATAAATTGAGTTAGTGAAAATTATAGTGTTAAATAAAAATGATTGATTGTAATCTACTTATTGTTAGATTAGTGATGCTGAAAATTCATTCATTTTAATGAGAAAAATACGATTATGTTTTAATTGATCTTTAAATATTAAATTTTAAAATCAAAGTATATTTCATTTAAGCTATATGTATAGTGTTATTGTTTATGTACATCGCAATAGATAATCCGGTTGCCAACAGGAACTTGAGCTAAATAAAATATAAAATAAAATTCACTCACCAACTTGAAGGAAACAGCAAATTCAATTGAAGATTGACACTGATTTTATTTCGTGTATAAATATTGATATGAAATATTTTCTGGCCAGAATTCTATATCAAAAAAAAAAAAAAAAGAAAAATCATATACAGATATATTTTTCGTTGTTATGTTACATCACACAAAACAATAATACCCTCTTTAATGTTCATTAGTTTATCAGTTATATATTGGATGAGTCACCAAATGTTCTACCACCACTTTAAAAAAATGATCACAAGCATGAATTTAAACTCAAACTTGAGTATTATGATGGAATTTAATGTCTAAGCAGATCTGAGTTATCTCTTGCTAAAAGGTTGGAGATTCATCGATTGATGTTCAACTCAGTTATTTTTTTAATTTCATATGAGATATAGGCACGTGGAGATCACACGTTCTATAAGGTTAGCAGATAATTAACAATGAGAAGATTGGTACTAACATTGATGAAGCTTCCGGAACTCATAAAAATATCATAGACTCATTGTAGATAACATTTACTAAATGTCAGCAGGTGATTAGCAACTCGAATATTGGTACATAATGTTGCATATGCTTCATGACTCCTAAGATCATAGCCATTTTTCATAAATGGTGACAGTTAATTGAAGTGACAGATATTAGACATAATCAGAATACCTCTTAATTTTTTATTAATTGGTAGATTATTTTCCTTCCACCATAATCCAGTCCTAATGCAAGGTGAAGCTGGAGGAGGAGGATGTAGTGTCAAAAATGTTGACAAAAAAAAAAAAAATGGTAGGTATTGATGTCTTCTTTACTTTTGCTTACAATTGGTCTTATTTTTGGTGGATTTTTGTGGTCTTTATAACGACCAAATATAACTTACCCTCTTGAAAAATATATGTCTTAAATTTATAATAGTTTACTTCCCCCCTAACCTCATAGGTTGAACTCCACTGAAGATTTCATCAGTAAAATCCACAAAATTAACATTAAAGAAAATTACCATTTTTTGAGCTTTGGCATAGTTAATCTGTACCCTTCAATAGTTATTAATGAAATAGCTGATTTAATTAACAATGAAATCAACATACAATTCAACAATCCTAAAATAGCCCAAACCGTAATAAGTACCACTAACTTTTTACTAAAAGAAAATTATTTCAAATTTAATAACAAAATTTATCAACAACTTAAAGGGGTCCCAATGGGATCCCCCATATCTGGTTTTTTAGCAGAATTTAAATTACGCACAATAGAAAATGAAATTATGAAAAAGTTTAAAAATAAAATCCTTTTTTGGTTCAGGTATGTAGATGATATTTTTGCAATTATCGACTGTAATAGTAACCCTAACCACATTTTGAACACCTTAAATGAAATAGACACCAACATAAAATTCACAATTGAAAACAAATGTAATAACCAAATATTACCTTTACATTACTGTAACCCGTTATAATAGAATTAATACTAAAGTTTACAGAAAACCCACCAGCAGTAACGAAATTATCCATTACAAAAGCAAACCCCCCTATAAATACAAAATTAGTGCTATACAATCTTATATAAACAGAGCCATAATAATTTGTAACGAACCTAAAGATTTAAAAGAAGAATTAACTGCTATTAAGCAGTACACCAAAAAAGCCGGTTACACTGAAAATTTAGTTGATAAAATATACAGAAAAATAATTAAAACCCTCAACAATATTCCTGTTTATCAACCCCCCCCCCCTCCTAAATTCACAACTTTGATTCCTTATTATTGCGGAGCATCTTGCAAAATTAAAAATATCTCCATTAAAAATAATCTTAAAATCCCCATAAAACCCAATCCTGAATATACCAAATCATAAGAAATGACAAAGACCCCATCCATCCTTTAGAAACAGCCGGAATATATAAAATGCCATATACTGACAGACAAGACAATAACAAATGTTATATCGGTAAATCAAAAATAAAAATAAAAACTAGGAACACAGCCATGACATAGCCACAAACAAAATCACAACTGTGTTAACAAAAGCTAATCAAGAAGACAATATAAATATTCATTTTGAAAACGTTATTAAAATTGCGAATTACCACAATCATAATTATACTGCATACTGCGAAGCTATAGAGATTATTTATTCCAGTAATTCTTGCAATGGTTGGGCTTGATAACCAGTGGAGAGGCATGCTTAAAAGAACAGTAAACAGAAACTACAAGTGCAAGGCTTCTGACACCGCAAATGCTGGTAAGCAAGCTGGGGTGCCCCGGTGAAAGTGCGTCACAGCTTATTATGAAGTATGTAAAAGGTTTTTTCTTATTATAATTAATTTAAATCTTCATGTAAAACAAAGAATTTATAAAAATGAAAATGTTTGGTATCACCGTGTAAAAAGTAATGTTTGAAATGTATTCTCTGTTGTAGGTTGTAGCATATGATTATGAGGCTTTTTCTTAATATCTGTATGAATTTTTATAAGGTTATCCTATATATATTCATGGAGATATAAATCTTTCTTTAAAAATTGTATATATTTAAAAAAAAAAAGAAAGTCACTTTTTTTAACTATTTCACGCAAGACATTATGTTCTAAGCCATTTTCAAGAAATTTGACATACTACATTAGACAAAGCATACTGCAATCAGGATATAAAATTATTAAATATCTAATGAAATATGAACATATTTACTAAATATTTAACTATGCATATGCAAGTTCTAACGAAGTTGTATTTGTATAATATAATAAATAGCCAGTAGCATTGAGCTACTTATAAGAAAACCCCAAACAAATGTCATGTAAATTCAAAAAAATTGTTTGCGATAGAATGAACTGAATTTCAGTTCTTTTCAAAAATAAGGTCTTTAGTTACTTTTAGAGTAGGTGGTTGCCTTGTGGTAATCTGGCATTCTGTGCTTCTCTGTGTGGTAGGCAGTATGCCCATTAAACTTAGCTTTGTCTAGGTAGGTAAAGGCTGTCCAGAGGTTTTAAAAAAAGGGGGAGGGGTATCAATATTTATTTACAATCAACGAAAATTGTATTACTATATTGATTTAATAAAAATAAAAATGCGAGTAAAACCTCTTATAGTTTACCTTTTTCTTTCTTTTTTTTTTTTTTAAGGGAACTGAATAGCAGTTTGTTCTACAGCATACAACTTTCTGAATTTACACGATACTTGTTTGGGATTTTCGTATAAGTAGCTCAATACTCTTGGCTATTAAATACAAGGCCGTAGCCAGGATTTTTTTTCGGGAGGGGCCCATCACATTTCTAATACATGGTCATCGAATATGATATAATAATACGCATACCCAACGAAAAAAACGTACGCACACGCAAGCAAGGGCCTGATTAACACAGGGGCACATGCTGCCCCGGGCCCTGAGTAGCAAAGAGCCCTAAAACTGGCCCTGAAAATGCCCTTTGTCCTCTAAAAATGACAAAAATGGTATTATAAAATGCAAAATTTTGTGATTTTAGTTTCATATACAGGTATATTTATGTACTTTTGCTGATTCCTGCACAGTACGAATGGTGGGGGTAGAGCCCACAAAAGTGTGTTTACCCCAGGCTTCACACGAAGTTAATCAGACCCTACACAAAAAGACCCTGATAAACTTCATGCGAGATCTGGGGCACACATAGTTTCGTTAGCCAGCCTCCTCCTCGCACTGTGCACCAATAAACCCAGGTACATATATACCAGTTTATGGGAGTAATATATCATAATTTGCACTATATGGTACCATTTTTAAAACATAAATGGCTAAATGGCATTTTCAGGGTGAATTATATGGCCCCCGCTATTCAGGTCATATGTCTTACCAGGGATTAATCCATCTTTTTAAAAATGGTACCCCATTTGTGAATTTATATAATAATTTGTGAAAACATCAAGTAAGTTTGTGAAAATTAATGATACTTCAGAACAATTAACTAAAATACGTAAAGCATTTATTTTTAATTTTAAAATACATTTAAAAAATAAAATGAAACAGTTGTAAAAATAAATATATATATGGGCGAGTTAAGTTGTTTCTTATATGTAAGATAATTAGGTGTTTACTTAGATATTTATCATTGTCTCCAGTAAATATTCAAATTGAGGGTATTTTTCTGTGTTCGATGCAGTGAAGCTTATAAAATATTTTAGTGTGCAGTTATATTGCTGAGAATTGACTTTGTGAAGGTACCTCTTTGCTGAAAGTTGAATTTGTGAAGGTACCTCTTTGCTGAAAGTTGAATTTGTGAAGGTACCTCATTGCTAAAAATTGACTTTGTGAAAGTGCCTCAATGCGGCACTAAATTTGTTCTGAATTAACCTCTGCTTACATGCCCCTACTTTAATCAGGCTTTGCGCACAAATCTTTCGTCTTTATTTTTCTATACAAATTCACTCAATACCAATCATTTTATTAAAACTTTTACTTATTAAAATTAATTTCCATGATGAATGCAGATGATTTGTTTCTAATAGAAATGTAACACTTAATGTCCAAAGAAAGTCAGTTTTATGTTCACTAACAATATCTTTAAAAAAGTGTTTTGCCCTTTTTTGTTTTGTTAAAAATGAGGAAAAAAAAAAAAAAGGAAAACTTAGATTCAAATTATCATACATTAATAGTTCAACTGTTAGTCTTAAAAATACTGACGAGTTCTTTTAAAAGATACCCATATCGAATAACTGTCCCCCTCCGGGGGGGGGGAGGACTTCACTCCCAAAGAGAAGCGTTGCTCCTATGTGTCCAAAATTTTTTGCTTACTTGATTATTACTATGATAAATAATTCTTATTGTGTGCATTTATAAGAAATTTTGTACTATACCGCCAAGTTAAAAACTGAGAAAAATTCAGACGGCAATGCCACTTGTTGGACGATTTTCACCAAAAAGTGTTAGGCACTAATTTATGTCATGGTGCAGCTGCATATAATGTATATATAATTCTGTGCAGTGCAGTAGTTCCTGAGATACAATTGGAACAAAATATTTGTCACACACAGACATTTTCTAAAAATGGTCAAATCGTGTTCTAGTTCCCTCAAAACATGTAAATCCATCGAAAACCGGAAATCAAATTTTTTTTTTCGAATCCAATACTTTCTTCTATTGAATACAGAATAAAGTAAAAAGATTGAATTCATGACGTAGGACAGTCCATTATAGCTTTGACAAGAAGGTGGATGAAATTAAGCGAATAAATATATTGAGATTAGGGTTGAATGGGTTTAACGGCGCTCTAGAGCTTAAATATGAAGAAGAAAGAACGTAATGGGAAATTTAATTAAATTAATAGGTTTTATTAAATTATTTTTAAATACTTTTTTTTTTTTCAAGATAGCAATGTTTGCCTGATACATACTACAGAAAATCAGTCTTTCATCATTTATTTCGGGGGGGGCTTGGGCCCGTCGGGCTCCCCCCTTGGCTACGGCCTTGATTAAATAATGCAAATGACATTATGCTATACCCAAGCAGCACCGAAACGTTCTCTGAACGTTCAAAAATTGTTCTGCAAACACGTTCTAAGAACGTTCCCTTTGAACGTGCTATAGACGTCTATTTGTCCATCTTGAAAATGGACAATAGTACGGTTCAGAGAACGTTCAATGAACGTGTAACTATCACCATCGGTGTTATAGAAGCGTTCTGAGAACATTCTATGTATACAGTCTCAGAACGTCCTAAACGTTTTTAGAACGTTTTCAAAACGTTATACACATTTTCAGAACGTTCCAGAAAACGTACTGTAAACGTTCTAAAATAGTGTAGTTAAAAAAAAAAAAAATTATGACGTCATTATAAAAAATCACCTCAGTACGAGCGTTTAGAAGTAAAAATTACATAGCTGATGACGAATAATGATACAACACATGAACAGGGATATGAATTACTTTTGTTTTTCAATTCAAATAATGTTTGAGTAATTTTAACATACTTACTATTCCTTTAATTTCAACATATATGCATCAAAAATTCTATATTCTATGACAGTTTTCCCCAAAAAGTGTCATAACGTCTCTTTATACCTTAAAAAATTTCTTAAATTTTTGCATTTTTTTTTAATTTCTTTTTTTCCCCTAATCTGAAGATAATGAAGTTGTAGTATTAATTACAAAACTTTGAATACACACCATAAAATGCAAGAACTTGCACCAACTGTTTCGGGTCAAAAGAAGACACAACCCTTCATCAGGCGAACATTGTAGGCACGAGAGCTGCAAACAAGCACGTTGAGTGTGTTGAATGCGTTGCCGCTTTGTTTGTAGCAGTTGCGAGTTCTTGCATTTTATGGTGTTTATTCAAAGTTTCTTAATTAATACTATAACGTCATTATCTTCAGATTAGGGGAAAAAAGAAATTTTTTAAAAATGCAAAAATTTAAGGAATTTTTTCAAGGGATATAGACACGTTATGACACTTTTTGGGAATTACTGTCATAAAATATGGAATTTTTCATGCATATACGTTGAAATTAAAGGAATAGTAAGTATGTTAAAATTTCTCAAACATTATTTAAATTTAAAAAAAAGTAATTTATATCCCTGTTGCTGTGTTGTATCATTATTCTTCATCTGCTATGTACAACTAAACTCTTGATTTATTTTGCTTGTTTTAATCCTTGTGATTCCGAATGCGTCATCCTATGATTAATGTTTGTTTTTCATGGTTGTTTTCTGTTTGATTCTCTGATTTCTTGAAGTAAATAATTTATTCCAATTTATTCTTCATTTCTAACTTCAATTAATTTCTTGTACGATAGGGTGCCCGCTAGCAATTTGCTATTATAGCTGCTAACGAACGAAATCGTACATTGGTGCTCAATGACGAAAAGGGTCACCCCTGACGAGTTTTTTTTTTTTTTTTTTTCTCTACCATTCTAAGCTTTTCCTACAAAAAATGCTTAAAATGCTGTCTTAATTTTTTATTTCCTCGTTGCTTGTTTGTATCTTTTGATTTGAGTTTCATGTGGTTTTTACGCACCGGCAAAATTATTAAAATTGCAACTAACAATATAGGAATAAATTTATGATTAGACTGAAGTTAAATAAAATAAAAATCAATAAATAAAAAATAAATGTTTCAATAAATCACAATCAGTCTCCCCAGGTTATTTAAATTTGTTGTAATTTCCTTCTCATTGACCTATGTGGTTTCAGGGATCTTATATCTGTTGCTTGGCTTTAACTAAGATTAAAAATTCATTTATACATATATATATATATATATGTATTAATTTTTATTTTTAAATACAGGGTGCAAAGCATTGTGACGAGAATACCTTTATCTCCGCAACTATTGGTCGCAAATATATAGTTTCAGTTACAAAATGTTTTAAAGAATATGAGCATTTGTGGTATAACATGTTTAAATTTGAAATATCTATTTTTTCAAAATTGCAAAAACTAGCTTTTTACATAGTCCCAGATCCCTATAGTCATATTTAGAAAACTGACACTCATCCTAACAAAAAGTTTCATTTCTATTCTCCCAAAATGGAACAAGATATTTAAAGTTTGGATTTTCTAACATATTTCGGCCTTCAATAAGGGATCAATAAGGGATCCTAATTGGACTTTGTTTGCATTTTCCCTGGGTTTATTAAAGAATTTTTCATTGACTTTTTAATAAAGCCCGAGAAAATGCGAAATAATCCTAAATTTTGAAACTAACTATCTCAGACAATTTTGGGTGCACAAAAGTGAAACTTTTTGTGTTATATTTTTTAGGTTAGAACTCAACTTTCACTATTAGTGTCATGAAAATTGTATAAAAATTATCAGTTTTTGTGATTTTTAATAAATTGATTTTTTAAATTTAAACATGTCATATAATGAATTCTTACATTTTTTTTTTTTAAATACATTTTCTTATTGGAGGACGTTTGAGACCAATTGTTGCGCTAATAAAGGCCTGCTCTCGACTTTGCACCCTGTATATTTTAAACATTTCTGGGTACTACTTTGTAAGTCCATGGATAGTTTATAAATATATTTGAATGCTGAAGTTTATAGAAAGTTTTAATATTTCAACATAAAAAATAATTTCAAAAATGAATGTACCAATACACTGCTAAAATAATATATAATTGAGTTTAGAATATATTGTTAATTTATAATAATAAGAAATTGAAACAAAAAATTAAAAATTAGTTAGAAGGAGGAAATTTTAAAAATGTCCAAATACTTAAATACATATATATATATATTTAATCATAATATTTTTCTAAAATATTTAACATACTTCATATTTTTAAATTTCAGTGCATGTGTGCATACATATTTTCAGTTTACAGCAGCAGTTTACAAAAATGATGTTTGCAGGTATTTAAATTTATTCCACATGGCAATGTAATTGGTATTTTTTAAATGTTTAAATTTCTTTAAATTGAGTCAACGCAATTTTTACCTCATTTGATGTAATTATGCTATCATGGCATATTAAATAATTGATAAATGTAAATATTATTAGTATTAATAAATAATATAGTAAATCGTCCTTTTTTTTTTAAGCAGAATATCTTTTTTTATAAAGATGTGGAATAAAATTGAATTGAATCTTTGTTTTATTATGCAGTTAAACAATTTCATATATTTTATTTAATAAATAACAGTAAAGAGATATTTAAAATTGTAAGTCTGTGAAACTTAGGATATTATTTTAAAAATATGCAATTTGCATAACCTAGATTGTATATATATTATCATATAAACATTAAATAAATACTTCAGAATTTAAAAAGAAAAGAAAAAAAGAATTACGAACCTTTTTAATATTCTTCATAAGAATTTTCTTCAAGAAAATGCCTATGCAACTAGCATTTTAAAATACACAATGACCAGTCGGAAGGGCATTCACTTAAAATTAGCTCTTATCTTGTAAAGTCTTTGTGACTTCTTCATACTTCATTCAGAAACAAAATAACCAAAAATAGTTATTTTAACAAATTCCATCTCAGAAGACTAAATTGATAAAATAAATCCATAATTTCTAAGCGGTTTTCTGTAACAGGAGCAGTTTTTTCTGCGATTCAACGCTGCTTTCAAGTATCAAAAGTTAGGCTTAAGAACTTACGCGGATATGAAAATGATTGTTTAATTGATATTAAAATAAGACTTTAATAAATAGAACATAGAGAATATTACAGGTTAAAAATATTACATTTTTACCTTTTCTAAAGCTTATCCTAGTCATTATAACGCTAAAACTGAAGAAATCAGATTACATGTTTTAAAATTACCGCCTCACATAACGACTTTCCCAAGACCTGGCCCTGGCGTTTGACTTTGCTGTTGCACAGTCAGCGAAAATTAAATAAATGCAATCCACAGATGTCGATGTTATCATCTGCTCTCCCTTCTTGCATCCGCAATAATCATGTTTCAAAGTTCAACATTTGAAACAGAAATTTATAAAGCATTTATAGCTGTAGAAAACATATAGTCAATATTTTAAGGAAAAATGGAGTGGAGTTAAACAATTATTTAAATTTTTATAAAGTATTTTAAAAACTTATGAGATCACTTTATTTTTCCATTTTAAAATCTCGAATTAAACGGAAAAGCATATTTTGTTTTAGTGTATATTTCAGTATTGAACAAAATATTCAGTGAAAATAAATAAAATAAAATAAGAACAATCAAACAGAGTAATGATTTAACAACATTATCAATATTGATAATTTATCAGTAACATTTAAACTTAAATAGAATCATAAATAAAATATAATAAAAGTTTAAAATTATGCTTAAAGAAAAGAAGAAAAAAAACTCATTCTGTAACTTCCTGATGAGTATTAGAGACCGCGAGGTTCTACTCTCGAACCTTACAGACGGGAAGTGTTGGCTTCGATTCCTGGTCACGCTCGTCGACTTAGGTTTTCGGAGTTTTCCCGTGATTTTCTTTGAAACTCGCGTAAAGCACTATATTACTTATTCAATAACATCCGTGATTAGCTTTTTGTATCTAAACTTTGGGTCTGGGGAATGCATAGATTTTCATGACAGAAGACAATCATTTTTATGCTGTATAGAAGATCTTAGAAAATGTATTTTTCTAAGGGTTTATTATTATTATTATTACAAATGAAAAAAAAAAAAAAAAAAAAATCGGTAAATTTGTTTTAAATCATCAGAAAACGATGTTTCAATTATTCGTTTTAAAGGTGATATCGAATTCTTTTGAAAGATAATCATAGTGAAAAATTTTATCCACCCCTCCCCCATCCCCCAGGGATGATGTATACTTATTCCTAGGGGAAAAAACAATGTCCTATGAATAATAATAATAATAAAAAAAACTGTTTGACTATTACTCGTTATACAGCCAAATTGAATCAATAATATATATCAAATGTATGTCACGCAGAAGGTTTGGTGCGTATATATATTACAGAAGCTGATAGATTGCCTTTCTGTGAATGGAAAATATTGGAACGTGGCAGTGCCACCTGTCGTCCGATATGCACCCAAAGGCAATCTGTAGAGTTTTACGTAATATTAATTTCACTTACCAAATTTACAATATTTATAAATCACAGAAGTTGAGATTTTTCGTTTCCGTTATGAGATTAAATTGCAACATAGCCACGCCACCTGTTGGCCGATGTGCAGCCAAAATGGACCAGTAAAGCTTTACATAAAATCGATTTCACTTATAACTGCAGTGTATCACAAAATTTATTGTTAAATCACAAGAGTTAAAATATTGCCTTTCCGTTAAAATGATTAAATTGCAGATTAGCAATGCCACCTGTTGGACAATGTATACAACCAAATTGTATTAGCAGAGGTTATGATGATATATGCCAATATATCAAGTTTAATACATTTGTACACTATAGAAGCTGAGATATAGCCGTCCCATAAATGGAGGGTTTCATTGCATAGCACCGTAATCTATCGGACGATATATCCCAAATGAAATTCAAATAAACTCCAATTTAGGGCAAGATCTAATATTGTAACAAGTTTGGTTGAATTTTATACATTGATTCCTGAAATACAAAATCCACAAAATTTTTCCATGAGTTTAAAATTTTGTAATTTTTTTTCACCTCACCGCTACTGATTATTGGGAAGCATTCTTTACTGACGTGCTAACAAAACGTTAAACTGAAAATGTAAAAAATGCTCTATTCTCTATCATGCTAAAAATTATAAATTTCGAATAACTTACGAAGTTTTTAAATTAGAATGTTGCAAATCTCTCAATAAGATTCTTATCAATATCATAAGTGATATTTTAAAACTGGTCCGATCTCTCTGCAATCATTTGTTCTTGAGATATCGTGTACATGAACTAACGGGCTATCACACTAATAGGTGCCGATACACATTAACAGATACCATACCAACCTTTTGACTTCCGGATTCCTCACGCCACAAAACGTGTAAAAAAATCAAAAGCTGAAGTCAAAAATTTTAATGATTAACCTAGTTTCCCAACCAATAGTACTAAAAAGTCATTTTGCCATATTCGTTATAATTACACTGTTACAGAACGTGTTATGACGGTGTCACACTTGAACGTTCTATATAGAACTAAAATTGTACGTTTTATAGATGGTACAAATCAAACATTTTCAGAACGTTCTAAATAATACTATTTCTGAACGTGTTTTAGAACGTTCTTTTGACACGAAACACGGTGTTTGAACTATTGAAACCGTTATTAGACGTTCACAGAACGTTCCTGTGCTACTTGGGTAGCTTGCACATGTGCAGCTAAAAATTTAGTAAAAATGCTCGTATTTCATTATATATTTAATATTTTTGGAGTATGCTGTGTCTAATGTAGCATTCCAAGTTTCCTGAAAAAGGCTTTGCACTGAATTTAATACCCTGCGTGTTATAGTTTAAAAAGTACCAACTTTTCAACCCCAATTTTTTAAAGAAATCTTTATATCTCCATGAATATATGTGGTAGCCTCATAAAAATTTATGCAGATATAAGAAGAAGTCTCATCATATGTTACAGCCTGAAAGCATTTTATTTTTTTACAGGGTGATCTCAAACCTTTCATTTTTCTTTAATTCTTTACTGGTTCCTCTTTTACTTTCAGGACAAAACTTTCACTTTTCGTATGAGGTATAACATGTTCTTCCCACTTCTAAAATTTCAAAATGATTCATTTAGTACTTTTAGAGATGTTTGACAAAACGAATGAAATTGAAAGTGTCCAGTCATTTACAGAAATGTAGTGTATTTTTTAATAACTAACAAGGAAACATTCAAAAGGTGTCATCTTCAAAAAATATTGAAAAAAATATATTTGATTCTACTCTTCATAAAACACCAGAAAATGAAAAAATTATCGGCTGAAATTAATTACAGCGACCACAAAAAATTATCAATATTAAGCATATTTGGCGATTTCACACTGCTAGGCGACTGATTTTGAGTACTTGGTGGAAAAGCAAAACACGGTTCTGTTCGTAACACGGCAATCTCGGTGCTAGCAAACGTATCGCCTAACAGCGCTAAATCGCCAAATATGCTTAATTTTGATAATTTTTTGTGGTCGCTGTAATTAATTTCAGCCGATAATTTTTTCATTTTCTAGTGTTTTATGAAGAGTAGAATCACATATTTTTTTCAATACTCTTTGAAGATGACACCTTTTGAATGTTTCCTTGTAAGACAGAATTTTATAGATTTAAAATGGGGTCATATAGTGACCGAAAACGGAGGTGCACAACTAGACATTAAATACTAAATTTGTAACTTCTTTTGACTAGCTTTTCTTGAGTTATCATGAAAATCTCTAAAATGAGAGGCAGTGTAGTGATAAAAACTTTTAAGTTATCGTTGATATTGCTAAAATGGAAAGTCATATCTCCAAAAAGTGAGCACAGCCGGTTGTTATAATATTTAGTGACCGAATAATTAGTGCTCTAATATTCAGTTTCCAGTTTCCAGTTCTGGTTCGATTCCTAATTCATGTATGGATGTTCGTAGTAGTTCAGAATCCGCTTTAAGCTGTAGGTCCCAGTCAAATAAACTTACATTTGCAAAACAATATTGTAATAATAATAATATTGTAGAGTGACAACCCAAACTCAAATGTTATAAGAGTTAAAAAATCAACATTTTGCGGTTAATTGTTTCTAATTTATGCAAGATTTTCTCTTATTCATGCATCCGTACATACAGATATGTCACGATAAAATTCAGATAAATCACTGAATACTCTAAAGTCAAAAGTCCTGTCATGTAGAGGGACCAAAATAGGTAGTAAATAACTAGATATTCGAAAAAGCTCTAATACACAATTTCAGCATTCTATGCCTAACCATTTTGAGTTATACGAGATTGAATATACATTTTGGAAATCAGGATCATAATACACTGCTGGCCATTAAAATTACAACACCAAGAAGGAATGCAAATATCAGAAAGATATTTATTGGGCACATATATTATAGTAAGAAGAATAACTTATTAAATTTTCTGAAGTAATACAATAGGCAGCAAAGTTATTGAAGTGATAATAATAACTCGGATTTAAAGGATGTGTACCTAATACTGTTTTGTTAAGTAAATATTTGTCGAGTCATGATCTTAGTCTTTATGTTGTTTATAAAAAAGTAAGTTGATGATAAAAATTAGCAATCAAAATAAAATATATATACTATATGTGAAAATTGTGCATGTGTGCTTCAATAATTTCGCTGCCAACTGTATATCCTGAGAAAACAGTACATAAAGCATCGACCTCTGGGAGCGGAAACAGTACTTATCTGCCTGGGCATTCAATCAAACAGTGATTGGATGACATTTACGGGTAAAGCACTCCATGAAGCTTCAACATGACCATAGTTACTGGTGAGTGGTGGCGTGCCAGTTGCTTTTAAACAATTAAATTATAGTCATTTTCATTGATGCGAGATCAGGAGAACGTGCTGGCCAGAGCAACAGTCCAACACATTCTGTATCAAAGAAGATGCGAACAACACCATAGGCGTAGCCAGCTTTCCGAGCGGGGAGGTGCCCAAATTTTAAACTAAAAGTTACAATATGAATACATTATGAACATAGTGCGCATATGTATGCATGTGTGCGTTTTAACACATGTATAAAAGTTACACAAGTTAACACGTGTACGTTTTAATATATAAATTAAGTAACTTTCTCTTAGAATAAATAACTAGACTTGACGCAGAACAGAAATATCAATATTTACACAACGTTAAAAATGCCAATGTAAAAAAATGTTAAATGCAGACTGCAGTTTCGGTAGCGTAAATCGGTGCATTTGGCTTCATTTGAAATATCATTTGATAAAGTTTGGACTTTCAGAGTAGTGCCGCTATCCGTCTAACAGAAAAGGAACAGAAATTTGAAAATTGGTTAAAACAAGGAAAGAATGTTGCATAAAAAATATTAAATGGTGTCGAATATTTGGTTTCAGTACGAAACCAATGAACGTTAAAAGATTAAATAAAAATCTTAAGCCTTAGTTATAAACGAAAACCTAAAACCTAAAACCTAAACTACGGAAAAACTTATACTATGGAACTTAAATTGCGCACACAAAGTGATAGAGTAGAATTATAATGATATGCTTACTTTATTTATAATCTCATTTCATTTCTTTTATTTTACCAGTTTCAAATTTTGAACATATATATATAAATTAAATAAATTTATATATATATTAAATTAATACAATCTTGTAGCTACTTTTTTAAAATTATTATTTTATTCGTTCCCATATTCATGAATAACATTTATTTTCTATATTTTAAAACATTGCTGTATTGTTGTAGTTGTGATGTTAGTTTCAAATAGAATAGTACAAACGGGTATTGTAATCGCTATAAAATTAAAGTGATACTTATTAATAAGATTGTAATAAACTGTTGTGTGTACCATAATCAGGGTCGTACTGGCATGACAAAGAGGGCGCTGGCAATTTGAATAAAAAGGGCGCCAACAATCTAGATAAAAAAGGCGCCAGTTTACTACTAAACATTAATCAAGTTTATTATATGTAGTGGCCGAGAAGTTCTGCTCTCTAAATTGGTATAAGTAGTGTCGGTTTCGATCTCAGGTCTAAGCGCTTGACCTAATCATACGAAGTTTTCCATAATTTTCTCCGAAACTTGTGTAAATATGGGAATAGGAGCTAAGACTCCTTAAAAAGACCTAATGGAAGGCATTCCACGGAGAACTGGGCTCCAAGTGCAATCAATCTTGCACCAATACCAAGGTGATTCCAAAAAAGTTTCTTCATACACGACCAGAGTTCTCAAAGGCTTTTAATATATTCCTTTTCCACCTTAGGCAGCTTTCTTTTTTTTTTAAACGCTTCACCAATGGAATATATCGTATTAAAAAATCACTATATAAAATTCATTATATAAAATTTCTGATACATAAATAACATAAACTTTCCTTTGTGAGAAGAGAACACTGTACACGACCCTTCTAGCTAACATCCCATTAAAGAAAAATGCCATGTCCGCTTGAATTTGAATATGTTAAAATATGCGTTCGAGCATGAAATTAAACACATTACTCCAGCTCTCACAGTTAAATTTACAGTGATAAATTTTTTATATAACAAAACCCATAATTTTAAAATTGCGTCATAATTTTTTAGAGTAAAAACCATAAATAACGTTGTTTCGATGACTGTATCTACAGAAATTGTGGTTTAAAACATATTCAAAAAATGGACAATGAGCAAAGAAAGGGTTGTTGGAATTAAAGCCGATTGACTGCACTAGGATCCTTGGCCTGAGGGAGAGTGTCCTCCATTGGGGTCTTTCTAAGGGTGAAATACGTATTTAAGCAATTTTTGGAGAAAACCACGGAAAATTCGAAAGACTAGACCGACAAGCGCAACCTGGGATCGAACCTGGCACCTCACACCTACCAGCTTTGAGCGCAAAACCACTGGCAGGCCGCAAGGAAAGGGAGAATGAAGTCACAGAAAAATTAAGAAAAAAAATTAAGCATTTTTCACGTAAGCTATTTCACAAGCAACAAATATTGCTCGCAGATTATTGTAAACAACAGAATGTCATAAGAAGTTATTAGAATGTGTTTTATATTATTTATTTCATTATAATAAAGAAATTATAATTCAGAAGTATACAGGAGTGTTGTGAATCTAACTTAAAAGAAAATAAATTAATAAGTTAAATGCATCAAAGAATTCTATAATGGCATTTGTATGAAAGATAAACTTGATAATGATATGAGATATAGATATGACCATATTATAATTTAAAAAAAATGAGAGAGAAAAAAAAAATAAATAAATAAACGAACACTGCACAAACTAAGCGCCCGATATGCCAGTAACGCAAGTTCAAGTAGGCCACGATCTAGAACAGCAAATTGTATCAGATCAGTTGCCCAAATTAAAAAGAAAAAAATGTTAACAAATGTACAGACAATTAACATATCATATAAGCTGTAGAGTATAAGCGAAATATATATATTATTTTATTTTACTTCAAAGCATATGTCAAGTTTTTATTAAAGCTTCATAAAAAGTTAATGTAGGGAGCATATAATTCCAATCTACAGAACTACAAGTGTGAAATAAAAAAATTATCACAATTTTGGAAGAATTCAAAGATATAATCTCTATCTCTTCACATTCCTGCACTTCTACAAATAATAATAATAATAATAATAATGAATAATCATACCTTAGATTATTTTTCCCAAAATGAAAATTCTTGTATTTCACATGGCTTGGCTGATACCATTCAGATAATTCCACCTTCACTTTTTCACGTTATATTATATAGAATTAAAGATGTGCAGGTTTCACAGTGAATGTCCCTCCCCCATCTTCAGCTATTCGTTAAAAAAAAATTGAAGCACGTGTTTTCCCAGTAGTAGAAAAAAGATTATTAGCATTTCTGTTCCGGATTTCTTTGAAATGCGTAAGCGTGTGTAAACAAATAATATCTATCACCATAATAGTTGTTGAAAAAGACTTCGTATGTAAATGTACTATAACTATGATCATTTGACAAAAAGGTGAACACATCAACTGCGCTCACATTAATCCCCCTATTGTTGAAAAAGCATCAACTGTGCCAAAGCGTATACTAATCTGTAGGTTAGATATCCTTTGTCTCAGCCCCAGCTGTACATCGAAAAGTAACTAAGAATAATTTCTAGAAAGGAAAGACTTTTTATGTACTTGTTTTGTTTACTTTGAAGGATAAGGCGAGGTACAGTTCGTTCAAAGATGGAACTTACATTCACGGAGAAAAAAAAAAATTATATAAAAGGCACTTTTTTTTTAATTTTTTTATATTGTATTCAGTATTAATTTTCAGTTTATTTTTATAAAGACGTTATATTTTTAAAATTTTTACATGCATCTTTATTAGAGATGTACCGTATGTGTTTCACTAAACATGCAAATCGCCCTGTTTAGTGGAACATGCAAGATACCCTCTTAACCCTTTAACGGTCATTGGTTTCGCAGCAAAACCAAACATTTGGCATAATTTAAGAATTTTTATGCAGCAGTTTCTTTAACTTTTCCCCTTTGTTTTAATCAGGTTTTAAACTTTTGTTCCTTTTCTGTCTGTAGATATCAGCACTATTCCAAAATTTAACAAATAATGCTTCACTAGAAGCTAATTGCATAAGTGACTTGAAGTTTCTTTGTGTGCGCGAGTGCGAATTGCTCGTTTGATGATGCACTAATGTCTAGTTTTTTTCATTTAATGAAAAGCTGGACTATTATTTTCACCCGAAACAACTTTTACGAGTTTTTGTAGTCGATAATGCTTACTTACAAAGTGTCTTATTTATTAAATTAAATATTATTTGAATTTAATAAGGTTAACTTATAGATGTTTCGAACCAAAAATTTCTCAAAAAAGAGCAATGCGATTTTTTTATTTTTTAAATATTTATGATCAGCTACGTGTCTAAAAGCCATTTTTAAAATTAGTTTAGTAATTTTTTAAATAAATTAAGTAGTGAACGTTAAAGGGTTAAGCATTCTATATTAATTGTTATTCTTGATAGGGTTTGAGGGGGATAGGGACACATGTTTTTTCATCCATTTTTAGAGAAAATTTAAGAATATGTGCACCTCACTAAGGCTAAAAGGCGTGCTGGTTAGTATTTCATGAACATTTAATATTAGTTTGTAAGCAATTTTTCTCGTTTATAAAAAAAATAAAAAGAGGGCTCTTTTATGCCTGATCGGGCGCATATGGTGTTATTTCTACATTATTGATAGGGGCGCAGTTTTTATTTATTGATTTTATTTCATTTATATAAATAACTAGCAGGCTACGCCCGCTTAACTGGTCACTATTTTTAAATGAATCATTATAATTAATGAATTCTCAAAATTGCATTAATTTTTATCATGTGAAAAAAAAAAAAAAAGGGAAAAAAAACTCTGATCGGGAAAAATGTCGCACCGGGTCCCCACTGCCTTCGGCAGCATAGACCCGTGCGCGATGCACACGCGCGAATGCGTATATATGAGCACCCTAATAATTTTACAAATTCGAAAATATCCGCAATCGATTTGTAAGTATCAAAAACCTCTATGCACCAGTTTTGAACGATCTATCTCTATTTTTATTTTTTTGCCCCTCCGCTCCCTCCCCCCTTCCCGCCCCTCCCAATAATTTTAAAAATTCAAAAATATCCGCAATCGATTTGTAGGTATCGAAAACCTCGATGTACCAATTTTGAACGATCTAACTCTAGTTTATTTTTTTTGCCCCTCCGCCCCCCCCTTCCCGGCCCTTCTAATAACTTTACACTTTCGAAAATATTCCCATTCGACTTGCAGTCCTCTAAAACCTATATGTACCAATTTTGAACGGCCTAACTGTATTTCTATTTGTTTTTGCCCATAGCCCCCCTTTACCGCCCCACCCCCTTCCCGCCCCTCCTAATAATTTTACAAATTCGAAAATATCCCCAATCGATTTGTATCGAAAACCTCCATATAGCAATTTTGAACTATCTAACTCTATTTTTATTTCCCCCCCCCCTCTCTCCTCCCCCTTCTAGCCCCTCCTAATAATTTTACACTTTCGAAAATATCCCCATTCGACTTGCAGGCATTTAAAACCTGTCTGTACCAATTTTGAACGGCCTAACTGTATTTCTATTTGTTTTTGCCCATAGCCCCCCTTACCGCCCCTCCTAATAATTTTACAAATTCGAAAATATCCCCAATCGGTTTGTAAGTATCGAAAACCTCTATATACCAATTTTGAACGATCTATTTTTTTGCCCCCCCTCTCCCCTCCCCCTTCTCGCTCCTCCTAATAACTTTACACTTTCGAAAATATCCCCATTCGACTTGCAGTCCTCTAAAGCCTATATGTACCAATTTTGAACGGCCTAACTGTATTTCTATTTGTTTTTGCCCATAGCCCCTCCTTACCGCCCCACCCCCTTCCCGCCCCTCCTAATAATTTTACAAATTCGAAAATATCCCCAATCGGTTTGTAAGTATCAAAAACCTCTATATACCAATTTTGAGCGATCTAACTTATTTTATTTTTTTTTTGCCCCCCCCCTCTCTCCTTCCCCTTCTCGCCCCTCCTAATAATTTTACACTTTCGAAAATATCCCCATTCGAGTTGCAGGCCTTTAAAACCTGTCTGTACCAATGTTGAACGGCCTAACTGTAATTCTATTTGTTTTTGCCCATAGCCCCTCCCCCCCTTACCGCCCCCTAATAATTTTACAAATTCGAAAATATCCGCAATCGATTTGTAAGTATCGAAAACCTCTGTAAACCAATTTTGAACGATCTAACTCTCTATTTATTTTTTTGCCCCCCCTCTTCCCTCCCCTTTCTCGCCCCTCCTAATAACTTTACACTTTCGAAAATATCCCCATTCGACTTGCAGCCCTTCAAAAACCTATCTGTACCAATTTTGAACGGCCTAACTGTACTTCTATTTGTTTTTGCTCCATAGCCCCCCCCCCTTGCTGCCCCACCTGGGGGCTGAATTTCTAAAATTCCAGAAATTGGTTTTTAGATAGTTGCATTAGCTATGTTTTAGAGCAAAAATTTCACGTATATCTATTTTTTTTTTTTTGTTTGAGATATATAGGATTATGCGAAATCACGTTTTACGCCTGTAAAATCACGTTTTGCCCTCCCCCCCCCGCCCCCCTTGGGGACCGAATTTCAAAAATTCCAGAAACCGATTTTTAGACATTTGTATTAGCTAGATTTTAAAGCACAAATTTTACGGATATCTGTTTTTTTGTTTGAGATATGAAGGATTTTGTGAAATTACGTTTTGCCCCCCCCCTCCCCTTCTTGGGGGGCGAATTTTGTAAAATCGCTTACGGCGTTGTCTTTCTCGGGTCGTAAACATTAACCGTACCAAATTTGGTCCCGCTCGGTGAAATGGCCTAGGATTGTATAGCGGACACACAGACACACACACAGAGAGACTCTGCTCTTTTATATATATAGATTTTAGTGGAGATATAAGTACATGTACCATCCAGTAGATGTAAAAGGCGCCCTGTTTTGTATTATTTATTTATTTATTTATTTTTTCAAAAGTAGTTTTTTAGTTTATTTTTATAAGGAGGCTACATATAAAATTGTTGAAAACAGGGCGCCTTTTGTGCCTAGCGGGGCGCATGTAATGTTTTTACTAACGTTACGATATATTTTATATTAAGCACTAATTTTTTTTTTTTTTTTTTTTTTTCCATATTTGTAGTGTTTAAATTATATATGCGTACTCACTGAATATAAAAGGCGCCCTGTTTTGTATTTATTTAAAAAATAGTTTTACAGTTCATTTTTATAAGAAGCTTACATATAAAACTGTTGAAAACAGGGCACCTTTTATGCCTAGCGGGGCGCATATAGTGTTATTGCTAAAGTTACGGTATATTTATTTGGGCACTTAAAATTTCTTTTGCATATTTGAAGTGTTTAAAATATATATGTAGGCCAAGTGCACCTCACTAACGCTAAAAGGCGTCCCGTTTAAAACAGGACAGGGTGCCTTAAAAACAGGACAATTTTTTATCTAGAGGGGCGCATATGTTGTCATTTCGACTTTAATATATTATTCACAGGGCACTTTTTTTAAAATTGTATTTAGTATTAGTTTTCAGCTTATTTTTATAAAGACGCTATATTTTTATTTATTTTTACATACATTTTGATTAGAGAGGCACACGTATGTGTTTCGCTAAATATGCAAATCGCCCTGTTTTGTGGAACATGCAAGATACCCTGTTTTCTGTATTATTTGTTATTACTGATATTGCCAGAAAATGTTTCTTTTTTTATCTATGTTTTGAGAAAATTTAAGAATATGTGCACCTCACTAAGGGTAAAAGGCGTGTTGTTTAGTATTTCATGAGTATTTAATATTTGTTTCTAAGCAATTTTTGTTGTTTATAAAAACATTAAAAAGAGGGCTCCTTTTATGCCAGATCGGTCGCATATGGTGTTATTTCAACGTCACTGATAGGGGCACAGTTTTTATTTACTGATTTTATTTCATTTATATAAATAATTTTAGTGATGAAATAAATACATGTACCATCCCGTAAATGTAAAAGGCCGTCTGTTTTGTATTTTTTTTCAAAAATAGTTTTTTAGTTTATTTTTATAAGGAGGCTACATATAAAATTCTTAAAAACTGGCCTTTTATGCCTAGCGGGGCGCATATAGTGTTATCACTAAAGTTACGATATATTTTATTGGGCGATATGCGCTAAAATTTGTTTGACATATTTGTAGTGTTTAAAATATATGTACTCACTGAATATAAAAGGCGTCATGTTTCGTATTTGTATTTAGTAATAGTTTTTAGTTGATTTTTATAATAACGCTACGTGTTTTAAAACTATAATTTGATTAATGATGCTCACATATGTGTTCCACTGAACATGCAAGGCGCTTAATTTGTTGAAACATACAAGTTCGCTCTTTAGTAGAGAATGCAAGGCGCCCTCTTTAGTGGAACTTGCAAAACGTCTTTTACTTAGTCTTCTGTGTGCCTAGTGTAGTGAGGCGCACATGAACATATTCAAGAACTCGCATTTTTCCTTTATAATACGTACATGTAGGCATTCAGATAAAGAAGTTTCAGGATTGCTTTTGAGAATAAATTCTACCGAAATATTTCCTTCAATTTTAAACAAAAACCATCAGAATTTTACAGTGTTCTAGGGGGGGAAAAATCATTTTTTACATTAAAAAAAAAAAAAAAAGTTCCTCGGCGAAGGGCGCACCGGGCATTTGCCTCGTTGCCCGGTGGGCCAGTACGAGCCTGACCATAATATAAAAATGTGATGTGTGTAAAAGTCGCAAAAAATAAAATCAGCATTAAATAAATGTATCGAATCGGGGAAAGTGTAGAAACACGCCACCGACCAGACTAAGCGCTGACCATTAGCCAAATAAATTTACGAATTACCGCTGTACATAAGAATTCCATGAAAAATTGCATAAAATAAAATGAAAACATTAAAAGGGACACATACCAATAAAATTGCACTGAAAATCCCTGCAAAGTAAATGTATCAAAATGGAGGACAGATAAAAACCTAGTGGGGTGTCTCACTATCCGACCGTGCACTGGCCATCAGCCGAAAATATTGTCTAGCAACCACCACAATTCAAAATTGCATACATAATCGAATCCAGGAACATTCATTAATTAAATAGCACGAAAAATCATCATGACATAATGTCGGAAATTTTCTACCCACACAAATAAACGCCTTTGCTATTTAAAAAATTAAAAGACTAAATAATGGAGCATATTTTGTGCATACCTTTCTTTGATGTTTGTATTTTCTGTGTTGTCTTGAGCTTCCTCTTCAAACTCTCTCTTTTTCTTTGGTTGGAATAATTATCAAGTCCTTCACATTTTTGCACATGATGCCAGAACAGTTTTTCGTTTCTTTAGTCATTCAATACAGCTTTAATAGAATTATACACCACCTTCTTCAGATCCAGGATTTTCAGGAAAGAGGAAATTGCTTAATAAAATCGCATGAGAAGAAGGAATCCGAATAAATATTTACACTGTAGCCTAATTTTTAATAATTTTCTTTCTTTATTAATTACAAATTCAAAATTGTCTGTTCATAAAAATACATAATTTATCTTATTTATTTTCAGCATTAAATCGCTTGTCAAAGTTCAAAAGTAATGCAAACGATTATAAAATGTTTTATTATTATTAAATTTGAGTGACAGCTTTTAAATAAGGTAAAAAAATTAAATAAATAAATAAAATGTGGCATTTAGTCACAAAAATAAGATATTTTATACTTGACCGACCATTTCTGAGGTGCTTTAAAAAAGTTGAAAATTGTTTTAGAAACAATTTTGTTTGGCATGTATTTTTGTGAAGAGGAAGCATGTGTATTGCATCCTTCAAAACCTTCTGTTTGATTACTCTACCTGCTTTCTTAAAACATTTAAGGCTTAAATTAAAAATATTTTTAAAATGATTCAAAGAACTTTCACTCACACTAAATTTTTCAAGAAAAGTCTGCTTATGATATGATTTACAGTAATAATTTGAACTTTCCAATGTTCTCTTTAAAAAAAAAAAAAAATAGCAAATAAGACAGGCAGACGAAGAAATTTTTTTCTTCAGATTGATATGTTTTTCTGATATACTTTTGGATGCTGTTTAAGGAAAACCTATTTAAAAATTTCCCTCATGTACAGTTTTGAAAAAGAAAAAAAAAAAGGAATTCTTTGAGTTTAAAGCTCCATTTTTTTCGACTCCCATCTAAATTATTTTTTTTTAAATTTGGGTGATGTGAGTGAAGAACAAGGAGAGCTGTTTCATCAAGACATCAAAGAAATAGAAAGCAGGTATCAGAGACGATACATTTTTAACATTTAGCAGAATATTGTTGCATGTTGCATAGAGAATCCCCCCCTCCACACACACACACAAGACCCTCAAGCCTTGCACAAGGTAAAATCTCTAAAGGAAGACTCGATGTGAAGAAATACATTTAAAAGATAATGTGTAAATAATAGCCTATATCAATGCATTTTTTATATAAATTGTTTTGAATTTGCTATAATTTCTAGACGAATTCTTCCGATTTTCATCCTTACTTTGTGAAAATTTCTTACGTGATAGGAAAAAAAAAAAAAAATCATTTCTGAATTCAAATTATCAAAACTCATTAGAGACACCCAACGCAGTACATAAAAAATTTGAAAAGTACGATTTCGCAGACCAGTGTAATCGGAAAAAAATTACCCGCTAAGATATTATGATACCAAACATGCATTCAAATCAACAATTACAAAAAAAAAAAAAAAAAATATTTAATTTCGAAAATTTGACCCCGTAAAAAATACTTTCTGTAACTCATGGTAAGGGAAAGTAATTATCATTTTTAAACGTTTTTACTGAACGCAATATAATTTGGTATGAATGCTTTTAATCGAACCTAACTTTTCTTAGAATCTTTTGTTACGAAAATTATTTTGTATCAATAGAATATGTTAGTTTCATTATGTTCAGTTCACTTTAAAAATGTTGTTGATATGTACCAACTAGAGATTTTGTACTTAAACAATAATGTATTTGAGCTCTTTGCATGTCATAGTATACGGATCATTGTGATATAAATTGAATACGATTTTTAGACTTCCTGATAATACCTGCTTTTGAGTTATGCCCATGCAGACTAACCACAAGAACCTGGTTATACAATTTAGCGGACCTCAAGACATACTATTGTAAAAACTATTTCATATTCAAAAATTGGACTGCAAAACATTACATTCTCCAACATGTATGGGTAAGAGAAAGTTTAAAAAAAATGCTTATTAAAAAGAAATGACAAAAAACTTGACTCTCTGTTAGGGTCACGAGTTTAAATAAACTAAATCATTTTATCGCCTCTTTTCCTTGAAGAAAAAACAAACTATTAATTTCATTTTATTTTTTTTTTGTTTACCAAGAAAAATTACTTTGCAAATTTTTGTACGAAATGTGCAAGTAAATTTGGATTTATGAACAACTTAGATTATTCTTTTAAATATATTTTACCACCATGTTTAAGAGTGTCTTTCTATTGCATAGAATCATTGGTATTAGTAGTAATAATTTTTTTTTAACCTTCAAATTTTTTATTATTATTATTTTCTGTTTTCAATATGTTTTTGTTAAATATACTGAACCCCTTCCCCTGGCTACGCGCATGAACACGGACAGCTTACAGTTGTGTATTGCTCTGCTTAAATGCTGTGCTATGGAAGTCTCGAATCTAGGGCAGAACTATGGACTATAACTCGTCAGAAATGTAATGGCTGCTATTCATAGTGCCGAGAATGCGAACAAGGTGTGATCAAAACGTTTATCCAATGGCACCTTACATCATCACTTCAGGTGATGGGCCAGTATGACGATGTCGAATGCTAGCTAGCAATGTGCATCATTCACAATGCCTCCAAATACAGATGTGGGAATCTTGATGCTATAAATAGGATTGTGATTTATCTGAAATAACGACGCCATGCCATTCTTGCATCCAGGTTCGTCGTCGATAGCACACTAAGGACACCAATGTCAGTGATGCAGCTTTTTTCCGAAGTTTTGGTAGCTGCATACTGGGTCATCACCTGAAGTGATAGTATGTGGTACCATTGGATACACGTCTCGATAATCTTTAGTTCTCATTCCTGGCACTCTGAATAGCGGCCATTACATTTTACCAATGAAAATGACTGTTTATCGTTGAAAAGCAGCAGGCATGCCACTACTCACCAGTAACCACAGTTGAAGCTTCATGCAGGGCCACCGCTAGGCATTAAGCAACTCAGGCAATGCCTGAGGGCGGCAGTAGTCTAAGGGCGGCACTCGAATCATTAAAACAAAGTACCAAAAAAAAAAAAAAAAAAAAAATTACAAAAATATAAATTGGTATAAAAGACACCCCCCCCCCCATCCTTACAAAAGAGTCTAAATTGGCTGAGAAAACTGCTGCTAGTAAAATTCACCAATAAATCAAACAAAATGTGTGAAAAGGACGGCATGAGAAATGTGAAAGCACAAAGCCTTCCGCTTGGAATAAGAAACTATCTTTGCATGGGTCCGATATTCGATTCCGGCTAGCGTACTAGGCAGATACATTCTGAGAAAACTTTAATTGGGAGACTACAGATGTGTACATTAGGACCGAGTCCTGTTCGTATGCAACAAAAAATCTATTACTGAACGGATATTGTTAATTTAAACAGAAATAAGAGATGTATGTAGTGTATGGAGTTCTACATAGGTGGTCTTAAAAAAAAAGAAAATTATTTAGAATCCATGTGTCTGAAAGAAAAATAAAACACTGAATTTGAGATACAACATTTTAAAGGAATCATTAAGTTTAAACTGAGCCCTTTTTACTTTCCTAACATATTATGTAAGGAAAGTATTGTAATCATGTCAAAGATCTGACAATGAGGTTTTAGTGTTTCTACACGCTTTAAGGTCCCTTGAGTTCGTTTTTACGATGATGTGTGTGTGAGTGAACACGATAGCACCTAAACGCTTTGTAAATCACCATAGCACGAACCCTATTGATTTTAGCGAATGTAGGTCTTGCGTCCAAACGCCTTATTCGTCTAAGCTGAAAATGTATACACATGTTATAAATCATTACGCACAAACTCTATAAGTTTTCGTGAATGTGGAACTTAAAGACTTTCTACAGGGACACAAGGAAAAATTTTGTTATCATTATGGTCTATGGGCCCATTTTTTTTTTTTTTTTTTTTTTTAAGTGCGATAGTGTCTAAATGCCTTACTCGATTGAGCTGAAAATTTATACTCATACTATGTGTCACAGTCACACGAACTGCATAGATTTTGGTGAATTTAACACTTATAGATTTTTTACAGGGAAGGAACACAAGGAAATATTATTTATCATTATGAGCTATGTTCTGAAATGATTGTAAGTACAGTAGCGTAAAATTAAACTATGGAGAAATGAATTCATACACCCTATTGTAATTTTCACTTTTGTTTATTTAAGAATTTGTCTTAAATTAATTTATTTATACAACCGTTAATTATTTAATGTTCGGAAAATCGTGTGGAGTCACTCCAGATTTTTTTATGCATTATCTAAAAAATCTAAAATTTATCTAAAATTTTATTCTTAAGGAAAAAAAAAAAATAAATAAAATAAAATGAATAGAATGGAATTTTATATTAATTTAATTAAAACTATACCCAAAATTTATACAAATTGGACATTAGCCCACCAGCAGCAAAGTGGCTTTGCACTCAAAGTTGATAGACGTGAAGTGCCGAGTTCAATCACAGGTCGCGCTCGTCTACATGGCCTTTCGAAGTTTTCCATGGTTTTCTTCGAGATTTGCATAAATACAGACTAGGACCCCTCAGAAAGACCCCCCACGGAGGGCATTCCCCCCCCCCCCCTTTAGGCTTACGACCCTAGTTTTCTATTTGTTTTACAAACCTGTGTTAAGTTTTGTGTGACTAAATTAATTTAGATGAAATCAATTTTTTATGCAATGTTTGATTAGTCAACTTAAAATTGCAGATTTTAAAAAAGTGACAACACGCGAAAGTGGAGGGAAAATTGTGAAGAAGTTTGTTGTACTTATTTTGAAGAAAGGTTTTGATATAAATGCACTTTTCTGTCGATGCTAAAATTTCTAATGTTTTCATGAAGTGATATTGATAAAATCGTGAAAAAAGATCAAGCTCGTTGAAGTTGCTGGCCGTAGACATTGCACTGTGAATGCAGTTATCCAAAATCCGATGCTGACGTTAAAATGTTTTATTTATCTTCAACTTCGTAACAGTAATGCTTATAATTAAATAATTCAACACTATAGAGTTACAGCAGAAAAATCCTTTTGAAAACATCAAAATAATGTTCATTTTCTAATAAAATGGATGAATGCACAAATGGAACGGGATGGACACGGGGAGAGAAGCAACCAAAAAATACCGTCCTTACAGCACCAGAGCAGAGGCAGAAGTGATCAAATTTTGGCTGGATAACTTTACACAAAACCACAAATTATGATGCCAAGAACAACACCCAATTCTTTCAGTTACGGCTAAATTAGTATCTTTTTCAAAAATATATTGGCGATTCATTTCTTAACCAAAAAACCGTTATCAATTCGTGAGAATACTAGTAAACTAACCTTAAATCTTAACCACAAAAATTTATCGTTAAATTCTTATTCACAGACTTTAGCCGATAAAGTAATATGTTATTTCTATTTTAAGAGCAGATGTGCGCTCTGTTCAATGTTCAAAATGACATCAGGAAATATTTTATTGTTTTATTTAACTGAGATGAAAAGAATTGTCCTCCACAGAATTAAGCGATTGAAACCTCATCTCTTGCTTTTATTATTATTATTATTATTATTATTAAAAGAAATAGAGATATAATGGCTTGCCGTTTTGGAATAAGGAGTGAAACCGCATATATTAACTCGCTTTTTAGAAAGATAGAAAATGAATTAGAAAAGGATTAAATTTTGAAATATAATACATAATTTAGAATATGTGATTTTCGATATCACAAAAATGCTGAAATTTTGAATAAAACTAAAAGAAGACAGTGGATTTTTTCAATATTTTATTTTGTTACGGTCTTACGTACACTTAATTTCGTTACACCAAAGTCTTGGTGACAAAGAAGGAGTTACCATTGACTAAAATGAAGTTACCATTATAAAAACTTTGACTGACGTAAAATTTCAAGTTATAAAAATTCGTCTAAACAAAATTTCAGGGTATGAAGGGGCGTGAAATTGAAGGGTGCCTGAGGGCGGCAGAACACCTAGCGACGGCCCTGGCTTCATGGAGTACTGCACCCCTACATGCCTTCTAATCTCTGTCTGATTCAATGCCTAGACAGATAAGTGCTGTTATTTCTCCCAGAGGTCGCTGCTTCATGTACTGATTTCTCAGGATATATTGCCTCAAATTTTCTGAAAATTTAATCAATTGTTCTTCCTATTATAATGTATGTGCCCAATAAATATTATTCTGATATTTGCATTGGTGTTGCATTTTGGATGGCCAGCAGCGTATTTTCGTTAATTTGTATAAAAAAGTAAAAATAAATTCCCCCTTAAAAAAAAAAAAAAAAAAAAAAAAAAACTAGAATGTTTTATATTTGTAAAGGGAACAAACATTTTGCTGATTAAGCAGAGAAAAATAATAAAACATGCTATTTTTTCCAGTCAGATTTAAGGAATCTGTCCAGTGGCTGAACCCCCTGGACCCCGCCACTCCTGATTTTAGGCATATTTAGCCCAGTGCAAAATCATTATTGGGGAACTTGAGCCATTTTTGAGTCCTTTGTGTTAAAAAGACAATGCTATTCTCTTTTCAGACCTAAGACAAGTTTTGAGCTCGTGAAGTAGAAGAAATATTACTACAAATCAAGAAAAAGAAAATACTTTTTTTTTTTTTCCTGACAGGTTTTGGGAAACTTTGCATGCATAAAAATTTTATCCACATATCTTATCAAAATAAAGATTTTACAGATAGTGCAGACAGCGTGCAGTATTAAACAATAGAGGTACTGGTAAATCAGAGAAAGTGAATAATGACAGCGCGACCTGTCGATCGTTATGCACCCAGACTGAATCAGCATACTTTTTTTTTAATAGCTATCTCTTAAATAAGGAAAATTACAGCATAGCAACGTCACTTGTCAGTCGATATACACCTAAATAGAATCAACATAGTTTTCTATAATTGCCCTCTCACATCTCACGTATTAAGTTTTGTGCAGTTATACACAGTATAAAACAAGAGATAGCCTTCCTGTCAATGGAAAAAGTTGTAGCATAGCAGCGTCACCTGTTGGCTGATATGTACCCAGTTTAAGTATAGTTTTTCATATTAGCTATTTGACGTATCAAATTTGATACTGGCATACAGCCTTTCTGTAAATGGGAGAAATTTCAGCTAAACAGCATCACCTATTGGGTGATAGATGCCAAAATGTAATCAGCACCAATTTAGGACAAGACCTAATCAAATATGAAATTTTGTAAATTTTTGTCCACTGTTTCGTGAGATTCAGCACCCACAAAATTTTGTAACACATAGAAAATTATGCTTATAGAAGAAAGTAATAATGGGAATTAGCATATAGACATTTCCCTTCTAAGCTGATATTCTTTACCTATGCTAACATGATACAGTTAATAACTATAACCAGATTGTAAGATTAATAAATATGTATTCTCTCATAGGTATATTTTATTTGCTAGTACATCATTTTAATCAGTAGGTGATACAGTTTTTAATAATTTCTATTGAAAGTCATTTTTAATAAAAGCTGAACATTTTTTTTTTTCCTTTTTTTTTGAGTACTGTTTCGATGTTATAATTTTCTAAAAGAATTCTGAAAATTGATAACGTTTTGTGTGAACACTATATATACCTTTTTAGACATATTAGTGCTTGTTATTTTCTGCGAACAGGTTTTATCATAATTCTAATAATATACTTTCCTGTACATAAAAAAAAAAAAATAATAATAAAATAAAAGCTACCTTAGGATTTGAAGATAACCTGAAAATTTATATAGAAAACTGTTCTAATAGGTAGTATCCAACAATTTCCGATAAAAGTGCTTTATATCGAAAGTAGAGTAAGGACTATTCGATCTTAAAGAAATAAAAATAAATACAGAAGACTGTTACGAAAGGCTAATTATTTAATGTAGTGGTTCTCAAAGGATATGCCAAGACGCACTGGTGCGGCCTTGAATACTTCCGAGTATACCCTATGGCATTCCAGCGAAATGTGTGTCCAATATAAAAATAAAGTTTAATATACTCTTCCATGGATATATAGCGCTCTTTTTTGGCAACACATCTTTCAGTTAATCGACAGCGTTTTTACTTCCGTATACAAAGAATAAGGAAGTAAAATATTTAATTACTTACTTACTTTAATTTTTTTATTTTATTTTATTTTAATATTATTTTATTTTATTTATTTTTTTCGAGGGTGTGGTGGTGTCTGGTCCTCGTTAATCTGTGCTGCACCGTCAAGTGCTCAATGGGGTCGTTTAGCAGTCGTCAAGCTACCAACACGGGGGTACCATCCCCCCGTGGTGGATCAAAATTGCGATGGTCCCTCTTTCTCTTCTCCATTCGGCCTCCCTGTGCATAGTAATTTCCCTCCCAATTAGGTGTATTTAGGCCTTGCCACTTCAAAATCTTCTAAATTTTCGCTATGTGCCCAAAAAATATCTTTCATCCCCCAGTGGTTTCACGTATTCAATTTTTTTTTTTTTTTTTTTTTTTAAATATAATCTCATTGTTTATATCTCGTTCAGCTTCTCTTTCTTAAATCTTAAGTGTTGTCCCCTTCCCCTTTTCAAATGGCCTCCACTTTTGGTTTTAATTATTGTGTGCACTACTACCTTTGGCAGCTCCCCCAGCGTTTTTTTTTCTCCCTCCCTGCCTACATTCAAAATTGTTTTAATTTTTGTTGAATTCCGGTTATTTCGACTCTCAGCTAGTAAGTGCACTTATTCCAAATTCCATAACATCCAGGAGCGTGTTTGTACGTTTCCACCGTGGCTATCTTGGAGGGTGTGGTGTGCAAGTCGGGCTATGTGTCCAAGAAGCAGAAGTCGCTACCCTGGAATTCCTGAGCTCTGGTGTTCTAGTCACATTGCTGCCCAGAAGTGACGTAGCAGTTCCATCTAGTTCCTGAAGATGATGGAGGAAGTCTGAACGAAGAATCATTGGACACAGCTCGCTCTATTTAGCGATTAGATTACTGTCTGGTGTAGGCAGCTTCCATGCGGTGATCTGGCGATTTATTCGCTCAAGCGGACGGCATCCAACCCGTTAAGCTTGGCCGAGCCCAGGCAGGCAGGGGCCGTCCAAAGGTTTCTAAGGAAGTATAATAATCCCGATTTGTGAAATGGATTTTGTATTTCACATAGCTCAAACATGAATGATCGTAGAAAGTTGCAAATTTATATGTGTGACTGTTATGAAGTCTAGTTGTACACCTGCAACTTTGGTTTTAATACCAATTCAAGTTTCAGAGATATCAACGACTTTACAC
The DNA here is from genome assembly GCA_963930645.1 of Salticus scenicus. Taxonomy (NCBI): domain Eukaryota; kingdom Metazoa; phylum Arthropoda; class Arachnida; order Araneae; family Salticidae; genus Salticus; species Salticus scenicus. Next base: position 128,097,494 of record OZ005651.1, on the reverse strand, counting down.
GAATTTTCGTGATGTCTGTATGTAAGTATGTGTGTGTGTATCTCGCATAACTCAAAAACGGTTGGACGTATAACGCTGCAAATTGGTATATAGGCTTGTTATAACATCTAGTTGGGCACTTCCCTTTTTGGACTTTCTACGATTTTCCGTTTTGGAGATATTTTGGAAAGTTATATTCATAATGACCAAAAATACAAAGGTTTTGATGATTTTGTCTATGAGCTACCATCATAGAGATTTAAAAAAAAGCTAATGATAGAGTCAATAATGATATTGTTATGAAAGTTGAAGACATTTTTGCGTGTATAAAGTTCTGATTGAAAACATAATCAGGTTCTAGTCGACGAATGCATTTTATTTAATGAATATTTAGCCCATAGATAGAGCCCGTAATGTATCTCGCATAACACAAAAACGATTGGACGTAGAAAGTTTCAAATTTGTATATAGGCTTGTTAAAACATCTAGTTGTGTACCTCCCTTTTTGGACTTAATATTGTTTTCCGTTTTGGAGATATTTAGGAAAATTATATTCATAATGGCCAAAAATACAAATGTTTTAACCATTATATATGAACTACCATCATAGAGATTTCAAAAGAAGTTAACGATAGAGCCAGTAATTATATTGTTGTGAAAGTTGAATATATTTTTGCGTGTAGAAAGTTATGCTTAAAGACATAAGCAGGTTCTAGTCGACGAATGCATTTTATTTAATGAATATTCAGCCCGTAGATAGAGCCCGCAATGTATCTCGCATAACTCAAAAACAGTAGGACGTAGAACGTTGCAAATTGGTATATAGGTTTGTTATAACATCTAGTTGCGCACCTCTCTTTTTGGACTTTCTATTATTTTCCGTTTTGGAGATATTTAAAAAAATTATATTCATAATGATGAAAAATACAAACGTTTTAGCCATTATTTATGAACTACCATCATAGAGATTTCAAAAGAAGTTAATGATAGAGCCAGTAATGATATTGCTATGAAAGTTGAAGACATTGTTGCGTGTATAAAGTTATGATTAAAGACATTAGCAGGTTCTAGTCGACGAATGCATTTTATTTAATAAATATTTAGCCCGTAGATAGAGCCCGTAATGTATCTCGCATAACACAAAAATGGTTGATCGTAGAAAGTTTCAAATTGGTATATGGGCTTGTTAAAACATCTAGTTGTGCACCTCTCTTTTTGGACTATCTATGATTTTCCGTTTTGGAGATATTTAGGAAAATTATATTCATAATGGCCAAAAATACAAAGGTTTTAGTCATTATATATGAACTACAGTCGGTAACAAAAGTGTCCGAACACTAGCAAAAATTCCTATGTACAAAAGGTACACTTCGTACGGTTTTGTTAAATAAATCCTTATCGAATCATGTTCTTAGACTGACTAAGAACAGAGTTCGACAAGGATTTATTTAACAAAACCGTACGAAGTGTACTTTTTTTACATAGGCATTTTTGTTAGTGTTCGGACACTTTTGTTACCGACTGTACCATCATAGAGGTTTCAAAAGAAGCTAACGATAGAGCCAGTAATTATATTGTTATGAAAGTTGAAGACATTTTTGCGTGTAGAAAGTTATGCTTAAAGACATAAGCAAGTTCTTGTCGACGAATGCATTTTATTTAATGAATATTCAGCCCGTAATATATCTCGCATAATTCAAAAATGGCTGGACGTAGAACGTTGCAAATTGGTATATAAGTTTGTTATAACATCTAGTTGTGCACCTCCCTTTTTGGACTTTGTATGATTTTCCGTTTTGGAGATATTTAGAAAACTTTTAATCATAGTGACCAAAAATACAAAGGTTTTGGCCATTATATATGACCAACCATCATAGAGATTTCAAAAGAAGCTAATGATAGAGCTAGTAATGATATTGTTACGAAAATTGAAGACATTTTTGCGTGTAGAAAGTTATGCTTAAAGACATAAGCAGGATCTGTGGACGGATGCGTTTTCACCGAAAGTATTGTCAGTGGTTTAAGGAATTTTCAGTGTAGTTCTGCGCGAGAAACCAATACGTCATTACAAAATTTTCAGAACTAGACTCCTACTGATGTAAAGTTTTCAAATTTTGTAAATCCCTTACTAGCATTTTTCGCCACATTTGAATGCCTAATATGATGCTAAGTCAAAGCCCACCTTCTGGGAAATGAAAAAACTTTCATCTGTTTCCACATTTACTGTAATACTGTGTAGAAAATAACACGTAAAGATATCGGCAAGTTCTAGTCATACAATCATTAACAATCACTCTTCTTTTTTTTTTTTAGTCTTGTGAGTCATTTATAGAACTTTCGAAGAATTTAGTTCGCAATAAACCAATGAATTTTTCCAGAATGTTTCAGAACTCTGTTATAATCGAAGTTAGAGCTTCCAAATTTTGACAACGCTAAAGTACAAATTTTGGCTAAATTTGTTCGCCAAATTCGATGCCAAGATCAAAAATCTACGCTGGCTACTAATTTGCGGTATAGCGAGATTAGCGATAAAATTTTACGGCAAATGTTGTTTCAGGATAGCCAGAAGCCCTTTCTTAATTTTAACTGAGTTAATTATTTTGGTAGTTTTTTTTTTCCCCGCCACTAATTTTTGCCAAAGGGAACAAGAGTAGGCCATCTGTATTCGAAAGATTTTCATTGGACTCTAAGCTGTGCATTTGCCAATGAGATATTCTGTAACAAGCCGTTGAGTACTATCCCTGAAAAAACTAGTATATTTGTGTCGACGTCATATGTTATCGTATTACCGTGACTTTTTTGGTTCGAGTAGCAGTTTTTTTTTTTTTTTAAGGGATTTTCGTAGACTGAAACCTGCCTGTTTATTTACGAATCAGTTACCTCACACAAAACTGTCAATGCTTTCATAAAAATATGTAAATTCCTACGGTTGTATAAGGAAGTCATGTGGTGTCCGCATCAGATTTTTTTTTTTTTTCCTTGGAAAAAGCAGCTATTTATTCTTGCGTATATTACTTTGAAAGTTTTGGAAGTAGATGTTATGGGCATAATACTCATTTTTTAGACAAATGCACCTAAATAAAATTCATAAATTTCTCAAAATGGTGCTGTATATATTGAAATATCGTATTCTGTATGATGTCTGTGAACAAAAGTTAATGGCCAGTAAGAAAGCAAAAGTTGCGGCCTATTCGGAAAGAAGTTATTATTTGTAGACAAAAGGGAGTATCCAAGTGGAATTTTGGGGTTCAGTGTCCCCCCCCCCAAACACACACACGCACGTCCTGAAATTAGCAGATTTGTCGAAAAATTTCGAGTTATTTTCGAGTCATTTTCAACAATCAATAAATGTACTAAAGCTCGTATTCCATCCGAACAAATTTTCTGGTGGATGTTGGCGGTGTTGTTTGTAGGAATTAGAATTTTCTATCCTTACCTCAATTAACCCGATCAAGTTATCGCTTTTTTTCGGCACATTGTCTCTTGTCTCGTTATCGTGGGTCGCTGTAGGCCAGTATGTTAGAACACGTAATTCGTAATGGAAAAAAATCTGATAAAATTCTGGAACACTCTTGAATAATTTAACACATTCATCACGGCAATGACGCGCGTTCATCCTAGTAAACAAATAAGTTAGTTAAGATAATAAATAATTAATTAAAATAAGTTCATTTGGTAAATAAGTTAATGTACACCCAGAAACCACTTAGATAAACATTGTATAGAGGACGTTTTATTTCGTCCTTAGGGCACCGCAAGTAATCTTGGAAGACGAGATAATTTGTCCGTCGAGGCGAAAGGGTTAAGGAGTACATCACAGATCGTCAAAGTCATCTAAAGCCCATGTTATTCTATGGGTAAAATTGCTTATAAAACTACACATTATCTGATTGTTATTTTTAAATTCCGTTTTCGCATTCTGAAAATACACAACTGTTAAATTAGTACTCGTTTTCCAAAAAATTTGTTTTTAAAAATTTTAATTTTCAGTTTAAAAATGCGAATTTCCACTAAATGCATTTTTCCCATTTTTTAGCTGTAAAGCTGTAAAATGAAATATTAACATTAAAGAAATTCGTTATTTGGAAAACGGGTACTAATTTAACGGTTGTAATTTTTCTTAATGTGAAAACGGAATTTAAAAATATCAATTAGATAATGAATAATTTTATTCGCCATAGCCTTACATAGGATTTCGGGACTAAGACGGAGAAATCGTAAGAGGGAGTGAGCAGAATTAAGAACAGACCATGAATAATGAAAAGAAGTAATAATAAAAATAAACAAATATTTTATTCTTCGTCATAAATACATCCACCTTCCAAAAATTGAGATATTTACTAAGAAAATCATAACTTTTGAGCAAATTGAGATATTTGAAAAATACAAATTGTATAATAAAGTTTAAGAATAGTATTTTTACGGAAAAAATCACGAACTCGATAGAAAAAAAAAAAAAAAAGAAATGCTTAAGTTTGTGACATTATTTTTATACGAGGATTCTTAAAAATGAGACAAAGAAAAATGGCTCGGGTCTCCAACGACCCACGATAATTTGGTCGGCGTAAGCGTAAAAAAGAGAAGAATTTTTCTATATATTAACGAGGAAATGAGTTTACCTTTCAAAAGTTTAACTTAACTATTATTATTTCTCATATATTTTTGGCAAATTTGTAGCTAAGTGCGCGTACGCTTATTTGTAGATCTTTAAATGCGTACCGACTTAAAAAATAAATAAATAAAAATAAATAAATAAATAAATAAAATAAAAACCACTGATTTAATGCTTATATACAGGGTGCATAGGAAAGTCCCTTTAACCTGAAAATATTTGCGAACGGAGAGTGCTACAGCCACGCAAGTGAGGTAACGGTATAGTAAAGCGACTATGCCCGACCTAATGCAAACGACAGCAGCGCGCGCCCCTAGTGACGAAATTTGGAAGTTAGCCATTGCAAATCGAAAACGAAAAGAGATAGAGCAAAATTTCCAATTAGAAAGTTTTAGAGCATCAATTAATTAGTACGAAACGATATTTGGTTTACACGGATAAGATAAATTGGCGCCTGTATACCCCAAAAATATCCAAAATCGATGCACTCCATTTTGTGTAAATATTTGAAAGGAATAGCCAGAGGAAAGAAGAAATATGCACAATTTAATGAATAAATACTATGTACTTACATCAATACATTTTGATAACATCACACACAAAAACAAAATAGGTAAACTAAACTCTAAGTCTCATAGTGATAAAAAGTTAATGTTGAGAATGTTCGAAAAGTTCGCCATTGCTCACAATACACGTTTGTATTCGTGTGAGTAATTCTGCATGCACATTTCTCAGCATGGAAGGTGTTACACTATTGAAAGCATCTGTAATACGATGACGTAGATCCAGCAGACTTGTATGTGGAGTTGCATAAACCTGATCTTTTATGTAACCCCACAGGAAGAAATCCATCGGAGTCAGGTCCGGCGATCGTGGAGGCCATTCAATACTACTACCATACCCAATAATTTGTTGTCCAAAGCAATCTTTTAGAAAGCTTCGCCCTCCAGCTGGCTGGTGTGCAGGAGCACCGTCATGTGGATAGTCCCCACGAGGGATTTTCCAGCGCCCAGTAGTGGGCATTATGTCGGTTTAGTACTCCGGTACGCTGAAACAGTGCCTCGTCCGACCAAACAATGTTGGACAAAAAATCTGATTTATCTTCAACATTATTTAATGGCCAGTTGCACCAATCAAATCGACGCTCATTATCCCTAGGCAACAGTTCTTGCTGCAGAGTGACATGATAGGGATGTGCATGTTGACTATGCAGTATTTGCCATACTCGGGCCTGTGATAAGCCACAAGCCATGCTGATTTCTCTTGTACTGCCGTGTGGATGGGCTAGTGCATATGCCAAAATACTCTCTGGCGGTATACGCATACCTGCACTCACTGGTTTGCCAGAACGCGGACGAATTTTAGTGTTTCCTGTCTCCATGAGCCGTCGCACTACATTTGCGATGGTAACTGCACTTGGATGTGGCCCACCTGGAAAACGAACGGCATACTCCCGTGCAGCATGCGTTGCGTTTCGTTGATATTCGCCATAAATAAGCACCATCTCGCAATATTGAAAGTTAGTGAAGCTTGACATTTTCACACAGCTCCAAAATTCTAAATCCAAACGTTTATTTTTAAGAAATGTATCTTTTGTAGGATCTCATTCATTTAGGATCATTCAAAATTCCATTTGTTTTGTCACTTTCAAAAAAGAACACATATTTTCTACCCGTCGCAAGGCAACGATTGAAATTGCCACAACACAGAAAATAAAATTTTTAAAATGAAAGCGCTCGCACATTAGGAATAAAATTATCGTCTGCCATCAATAATTTTATGCTATGAGATTATGTTGTTTGTATCAAGCGAGCGCCAACACCTTTTAAACTAAAATTTTAAATGCATTGGAAATTAAAGTTTTCAGACATTACAGTACAGTACAAAGTCACAAACTGCATTTTCACACTGCTATATTTTCGAAATGTGAATATGTAGAGTAGAACAGTCGCGCATAGATTACGGACATTTTTGGGTATACAGGCGCTAATTTATCTTATCCGTGTGAACCAAATATCGTTTCGTATTAAGTAATTGATGCTCTAAAACTTTCTAATTGGAAATTTTGCTCTATCTCTTTTCGTTTTCGATTTGCAATGGCTAACATCCAAATTTTGCCACTAGGGGCGCTGCTGCCGTTTGCATTAGGTCGGGCATAGTCACTTTACTATACCGTTACCTCACTTGCGTGGCTGTAGCACTCTCCGTTCGCAAGTATTTTCAGGTTAAAGGGACTTTCCTATGCACCCTGTATATATATATATATATATATATATATATATGTTCTACACGCCAACGAAATTCAACATAGGGAGCGAATTTTCAATTTATTTAATTACATATATAGTGTTAATTGTGATAATTTTTCTATTTTATTTTATTTCGTTTTATTGGAAATCAAATTGGTGAATTTGATGAATCGGAATTAATTATAAATCCTACATATTCATAATTTTGTACTGTAACAGATGAAAGCTCTTTTGACGTATATTTGATCAACGCTTTTTCGATCTTATCATATCTTTAATAGCTTATCGTACATTTAATTGTTTTGCGGAATATTTAAACAGACTCCTTTTCGTAATAAGAAAGAATAAAACATCTATTCGTTATTCAGTGCTTTTTTTTTTTTTTTTTTTTTTCCTTATATTTTTTATGTCTTTGAATTCAGGATTTCATAAAACCTAGTCAATTTAAACACCTGTTTTAACACATTTTATCTGTAAAAAAAATTGGTAGTTTTATCTGTAGTGGAGAAAAGAAAAAAAAAATTTTTTTTTTGGTTTGTACTAGGAAATAAATGCATGTAACGGTATAGATTATATTATAATGAATGTAAAAGATTTATTACCTATGGTTATTAAATATGCATTAAAAAGAAAAAAAAAATGGCTTAGCAGTTGAGTATTATTGAAATAAAACAATCAAAGAAAGAAAGAAAAACATTAAAAATATTTCCTAAATTTAATGTGTTTAGATCTATCTGTATATAATATATATATATAATAGAAACATTATACAATAAACTGCAAATACTAAATTTGAAGCACATTTTTGTACACTTGTAGTACACAACACACATATATGGTTAAAAATTATTATTAATCCCTTAAAGGAGAGTTGACATTATTGCATATCAGCAATAAAAGTATCCGAACACTAGCAAAAATTCCTATATAAAAAAAGTAGAGTTAATACTGTTTTGTTAAATAAATCCTTTTTTTTTTAATATATATATAGGAATTTTTGCTAGTGTTCGGATACTTTTGTAACCGACTGTAGGGCAAGCGAAGGTAACTGTTGTCTGCTGAAGACGGCGTCAGCAATAACAGCCAAGGCAACCACAGGAGCCATATTGAGTCTACCAAATCATTGGTTAGTACTGTGTTATTTTACTTAATTGACATTTATTTGATAGCTTTGAGATCTATAGTTATAATGTCTTTCGTCTCGAATGATCTGTATTACATAATTTCACAATAACAATGCAGATTTTTTTTATCTGTGTTACTTAATAACTTCTGCGGTTAAGATTTTCGCTTCATGTTTTTCCTGACATGTCATCTCCTCTTGTACCATTCCTCCAAGATTAATCCATTGCTCAGATTTTTAAATTTTTAACTGTTATAGTGTATTAGTAATTACATTTTTAATTCATTTTAAAATTATTTACCAACTGTGTGACATTGAAAATGTACATCATTTTATAACTTTAAAATTTTTGCATGATTTTTAGATTAATTTTCATTTGATTTTCGGGTTTCGGGATAGGTTCATGTATAAAGGAGTCGGGTGCGAGTCATCAAAATTCCCTATTGCAAGTTTTGGTCGGTTTTCGGGACGATGATTTTTTATTTTATTTATTTATTTATTTTTTCCCTGTCGGGTTTGGGTCAGGTTTTGGTTAATTTAAAATTCCTCTGTTGGGTGAGGTAGGGCAAAGCCCGACCCGTGCAGGATTAATGTTTTACCCATTAAATGGAAATTTTGAATTGAAACGATGATGGTGTATAGTAATGGTGACGAACCTATGACCCGCGAATCAGATATTGACCCAAAGCTTTGTAAATGGCCTGGCCTACGGGTTGATTTTTATTTATTTATTTATTTTTTAATACATTTTTATGTCATAAAAAAGAATAATAAACAGATAATCGAAAATATATATATAATATATATATATATATATATTAATATCTAATATCCAGCGAAAAATAAGGAGAAAAATATCCAAGTGTGCGTTATGTTGGCAACTTATTTTATGTCATATTACTACACATGTGTATGACTCATAACAGTTGATCATAAGCTTGGTGTGCATATATGCCTTGCATGGTAGATTGTAGTGCTAAACTAATAAGCAACTTGGACGTATGCCTTAAGAAGTGTTTAATAACTTAATTTTGTTATACGTACACATATTTGTAGCAATTTTTAATAAAGAACTAGCAGGTTTTGCACGCTTTATTGATCACTATATTTAAATAAATAAATATATATATATATATATTAACTGAATAATTATTTTTTATATCATTTTATAAATAAAACTTTAAACAAAATTCCATTAAAATCTCCCAAAACCTCTTTTCGGGCGATTACATTCAACTTACAAGGAAACATTCAAAAGGTGTCGTCTTCAAAAAATATTGAAATATATATATATATATATATATATATATATATATGTGATTCTACTCTTCATAAAACACCAGAAAGTGAAAAAATTATTGGCTGAAATGAATTACAGCGACCACAAAAAATTATCAAAATTAAGCATATTTGGCGATTTTACACTCTTAGGCGATTGATTTTGAGTACTTGGCGGAGAAGCAAAACACGGTTCTGTTCGTACACGGCAATCTCAGTGCTAGCGAACTTATCGCCTAACAGCGCTAAATTGCCAAAAACGCTTAATTTTGATATTTTTTTGTGGTCGCTGTAATTCATTTCAATCGATAATTTTTTCACTTTCTGGTGTTTTATGAAGAGTAGAATCACATTTTTTTTTTTTCAATGTTTTTTGAAGACGTCACATTTTGAATGTTTCCTTGTTAGTACTTTCAGATTACTCTAAGGGATGCCACTTCAAATTTCACAAGTATGCAGAATGAAACACATAAAACAGTGCCCACAGCGGTCCTATATTTTTACGTGCGTTTTATCTTTTTAATTTATAATAACATTCAATTTTATCAACATTGATAATTCTGTTACATTAACAGTGGTATGAGTTCTACGCTAGTGTTCCATGTCGCGAGTCTGGAAGAGACGTTTTCTTCTTTGACAAACCTCCTGCTGCGATAATTGGCATGGAAAAGTTGGGTTTCTTTTGTGAAATTTTTCAAGGAGCAATAAAAAGTAATGTCCTTCATTGTAAACATGTCCAAAAGTTCAAGGGTCACTTTCCGACAATGGCTAATATACGACTTTCCAGCACTTCTTTGGTCGCTAGTGTGTGTGCAGTCTTTAACCTATTCCGCTGCCGCTGGTTCTATTTTGCCGTCCAATCGATTCAGGCATTTGCCGGATATTATTTTAGCAGTACGTTGTACTTCTTATCTTGTGCATTCGCTTTGGGTTTTAAGTTGATATCTTTTAACTAACTGGAATAATTTACTTTAAATAGTCAACACGGAATCGGTTATTTCACATCTTTTGGTGCCTTCCGCGTCTTTCTGCGGTCAGCGTTTCGTGTGAAGAACACACTGATTATTTTAACTTATAATGGACATATCATTTATTTTTATGGTTAATATTCATGTGAGTATTGTGGATTTTTTCATACCTTTAATTAAATTATTACTGGATAATCCTGTTTTTGTTTCATGTGTAAATTATGGCATTTGATCATCTGTTTTTCTTTCTTTTTCTTTTTTTTTTAATTCTTCTCTCATATTAACAATATTTATATATACATGTATATGGGGGCGGGGGTAACAAAGTCGTAAAATGTAGGAAAACAGATGATGAAATGACACTGAAATCTGCAAGAAAAAAATAAATTAATAAATAACTAAATTAAATAGCACACACAAAGATACGAAAAAAATTAATTAGCAATAGTTTTAATAAAAATATGCAAACAACCGCTGTACTCGCTGAAACAGAATCTCCAGAAAAAGCTCATATACGATTCAAAAGTGTCCATCCAAATTGTAATAAAACAAAGAGGAACAATAAAAACTTATTGAAATTTAAACACTGGGGAAATGCTCATACAGAAGAGATTAATCATCAGGATCAAGCCGAATCCAACCCAAAACACAACTTCTTTTCATCCGAAACCCGAGTCTAAAGGAAAATTAACCATGCAGAACATTTTAAAGTTATAAAATAAGACAGGTGGCGCGCTTGCGCGCCCCATCATCGACTGTCCCAGATACAAGGGGTATCCATGCAGTCCAAGTTATAAAATAAAGTAAACTTTCATTGACACATAGTTGGTAAATCATTTTAAAAAGAATTAAAAATATAATTACTAATAGACTAAGTTAAAAATTGAATAATCTGAAAAATGGATTAATAATATAATTTTTAATTATCCATGTATATTGTGTACTTCAAACGCACAAATATGAGTTTCCAGTTCAGTGTTTGTAATTTATTCTTTAATGCTTATTACACACACACACAAATATTAAAGTGATACAGTGTTAAAGAAGCAGACTATACGTCCGTTCTCATCTAAATCTGCTTTTCAATAACATCTTAAAAACATCTCCAAGAGAAAAAATATTACTTATCAGTTTAAGTTCACAGTCTATTTCAAAATGATATGAGTAATCAAAATAAATGAATCACACATATGGTTATTGTCGGAAAGGGAGCCTATTTTCCACAGCTGAGATATTCTAAATAATAATAATAATAATAATAATAGTAATTTGATGGGTGGTTTTTTTTTTTTTTTTTAATAGTCGAGTATGGATGTTTATTCTACTACAATAATTTGGGTAAGCGAATATTCATTATGGGTACATGTAGCAAACAAATTTTTGCTTATTAAGGTAAAAAACTTTTTATTGAAGATGTTCTCAAGTCGACCCGACCCGTTGAAAACTAAACTCGACCCGAACCCCAACCGCGAATCGGGACTCTAACTGATGGGATGTTGGATTTTACTTTGTATTATAAAACGGATGATGAAAATAATCGTAATAATAATAATAATAATAATAATAATAAAAAGAGTGAATATGTCTTGCCATTTCCGTTCACGACTGTGTCGGAGAAAGTGGGCTTTTTCGGGGGTGGCAGGAGGATAAATTTAACGGTTATCTCGTTTCAGGAGAACTTAAGTTTTATGGGAGGAAAATGGATTTAAGACTCAAATAGTTGTGGGGCGGAATGATGGGAGACCCTTTGGAGGCCGGCGGGTCTGCAGGTGCGGGAAAGGGATGCTGTTTTTTTTTTATTTCGCTTTTGTGAGAAGGAAAGCAAGACTTCAGAGAAACTCTCTCTAAAGGATCCTTCAGATACTAGCAACGGTGCAGCGCTTCAAAATTCATAAATTATCCATTGTCCGAAAGCGACCCTTGACATTTTGCACACATTTACAATGAAGGACATTACTTTTTATTGCTCTTTAACAAAAGAGACCCAATTTCGATCGCAGTAGGAGGTTTGTCAGCGAAGAAAATCTCTCTGCTGCTTCGCGTCAATTCGATTCCCACATCAAAGGGATATCAAAAGAAACCGAAGTTGCAGCCAGTCTCTGAAAGGACCCTTCAAGACTGGCTTCAAGTTCGGTTTCTTTTGATATCCCTTTGATGTGGGGAATCGAATTGACGCGAGGCAGGAGATAGTTTCCCTCGGCTGACAAACCTCCTACTGCGATCGAAATCGGGTCTCTTTTGTAAAAGAGCAATAAAAAGTAATGTCCTTCATTGTAAATGTGTGCAAAATGTCACGGGTCGCTTTCGGACAATGGATAATTTATGAGTTTTGAAGCGCTGCATAGTAGCTAGTCTCTGAAGGAAGCCTAAGGAGAAAGCTACTCGCTTACCGGACGGGCTCTCCTGGCGATAGAGAAGAGTGAGGCCTGAAATGTTCCGTCCGTGATGTTCCGAATAACGATTAATAATTTATTAAAGATTTTATTGTTTATCAAATCTGGAGGATATATCATGGTTGACGCACCTGCATGATATTTGTACTGAAAGCCAGGAAAGGCTCCCGAGTTGTTGCCCGGCTCTTGAAGGAGCGATATGTGAAGTATGAGCTTCGTTGCAAATGAGAACCGAAGGTGTCACTCGTGTTGTGTGCATGGAATGAATAGTGTTGACTTCTGGATTTTGGATTAAATCTTAGAGAGTGTGTGATGTGATTTGACGCCTAGCTCTTCATCGAGCGAGATGTGAAGTATAAGCTTCGTTGCAAATGAGAACCAAATATGTCACCCGTGTTGTTTATATGAAATGAAAGGTGTTGACATCCAGATTTAGAATTAGTTTGTCAGCGTGCAGTTTGGTTAGGGCTTCCATAGTCCCAGCTATATTGCTCTCTTGGGCATGTGAAATTTTGTGATGCCTTGGCCCTTCTATGAGTCCCTTTTTCCTGTTGAAGGTGAGCATCGTTCGATGTGAATATCTTTAGGCCACATTAACTCTTTCATGACTGTTGTTCCTATGTGAGGACTATAGTAGAAAAGTGAACTGTGTTATAGTTTTTGGACTGACTTAAGAAACTGTAAAGAACCTCCTTCAAGCCGGATCCTCGGTAAACTTATGAAAATTTGTAAAATTGTTCTAATTAAGTTAAACCCTAATATATTTGCATAAGATAAACTAAAAATTATTCTATTTAGGAATTTTTTATATTGTGTTCTTCTATTTTATTATTAAATTTCAGTTAAACTCAAACTGTCCTACGTTTGGAATTTTATATTGGGATTTTCTATTTTATTTTTAATTTTCAGATAAACTCAAGTTGCTCTATGTTTGGAACTTTAATAATAGGTCTTTCTATTTTTATCATTACTTCGAAATGTTTCATAATTAATGCAGTCTTTAATCTAGAAAGAAAAGAATTCTAGTGTATAACCAAAATAAATGTTGATGTTTACTTCAGCCATGATTTAAGTTCCAATAAAATATTTAGACTTTCTCAAAGTAATGATGATAACTATTTTGCATACTGTGGTTAACTGAAGGTATTAATAAATGATTAGAGAAAAGAGAAAAGTAATACTATGATCTTAGTTAGTGAAATTATTTAAAGTATCTTTATGTTATAAAAAGGAAAGGCGGGGGGGGGGGGGGTATAAACAGATCACGGCTGAAAGAGCTTTGTTATTTAGAATTTTGAAATTTTAATGAAGGTATTGTATGATTGAATTTTAATTCTTCTCCGAAAAAAAGGTTGTGCCTTCTCAAAAAGAAAAGAGGGCCCAACAGCTTTTACCCGAACCGTTGCGCCCTGCGCTAGTTTTCCGGATAGGGTTGACGGAGTGGGCCTTCATCTCGGCCGTACCTTCTATAATTCTCAAAATTTTTGTTGTTCTGTCGCTTGTGGTTCTGGGTGTCTGCGCCCCGTATTTGCGAGTAAGTACCCCTGTCCTCCTCTATCGCATACGAAGTTCTATGTCTATTTGGAGGCGCGCCTCTGGTTCTTTCATTTTTATTAGGGCAATCTCGAGCATAGTGCCCGTAACCAGAACAAGCGAAGCATTTATTTTGTTTGTTTGTATCTAGTCTCATTCTGAGTACTTAATGTCAGTAAATTTAATTTTTCTTCTATCGCAGCTATTTGATTTTTTAGATCCCTGATTATTTCAGTTGAGTCATTCGAGTTTTTCTTTTGTATGGACGACTAGAACGAGGCGGAGTTTCCTTTTGTTTGTGGGGAAAAGCTGCGCTATGATTGGCTATAGTCCTTTATTTGTGGGGTAAATTAAGACTCCTATAGGTTAAATTTCACATTAAGTCGAATGACGACAGATAGTCAAGTCGTCAATTGAAGGGCCCGTCGCACATACAAAATTCTCCCCGGACATTGAACCTTGTCCGTATTTTCAGTATGGCGCAAGACTAAGTCGTTTTGACTTAGTCTAAGTCATTTTGACGAACGGAATTCCACCCTTTTTCCTCCAACAACGCGAGTTGGAGAATTTCTTCTGGGGAAGACGGATTTCTAGCAACGACGTTTTTCCTAATTTCGGGAGAGAGATTCGTGAGAAGCATCGATTTCAGCATTTCCTGCCTAGTTGCCTCGATTGCAGCCTGATCTCCCCCTTCTACTTGTAATAAATTGACAGCCATTTCCGTTGCTCTCGCTACATATTCTCTGACAGACATCCCCGGGGGCTGCTTAAAATTTAGAAGCCTAGTCATAATGGAATTTGGGGATTCAATGTTGGTACATCTGTCTGATAGTATTTTCTTAAGGTCATCAAATGTATCCGATTCCTTTGACAATGTCTTTAATAAATGCGCGGTGGATCCTACAACTCTGTTTTTTAAGGCAAAAATTTTATCGGAATCCGACCATTGTAGGTACGTGGCCAGGTTAATGAATTTTTCAAGAAATTCCTTAAATTTTGGGGAGGGGTCAGTATCATTAAAGGTAGGTATAAGATTGAGATGCTCTAACAGATCGATTTTTTGCTGAAAAATAGGGAGAGAATGGCTTCCCTGGGCTCCCGCCCCCTTCTCCCTCTGAATTCGACATTTTGCCTTTTATCTGTGCTTTTAAATTAGGGAAATACCTTTCAACCGCGATTTAATTTACTGCACAACTTACATTAGAGTTCTATGAAAATCTGATACTAAATAACACCTTACGATACAGAAAAATAAACTACAATAAAATATACAATCTAGGAAATGTGGTCATAAATGATCAAACTATGCCTAAAAATTTTTTCTTTTAAAATATTAATGATGCATGTTCTGAAGTTATAAATCAATGCTTTAAATTGTGCAGAATAACTTATTCCTTAAGAAATAGATACTTAAAGGAACACTACTTTTATCAACAAAATAATAAATTATGAGCACATCTCCCTTTATATATTTAAATATCAATATGTATCAGTAACATGAATATACCAAACTCAATGGCTTTCAAATTTTGAGAAAAATAATAGAAATTAAATTAATTAAGTGATATTATATTTCACTAATAGATAAAGAAAAACCTTAATCCCCTAATTCTTAGGACTCATATAGGTATAATACACACTTTCGCCAAAATGAAAATAAATAACACCATAAAGGAATATAAATCATAAATTACACTATGAATCAGATAAATAATTAAATTTTGCATAACACACAGGATACAATATAGAAGATTTTTTTTTTTGACTAATAAGGATAAAATCAAGGTTCGCCTATCCTGGTCACGGCACCAGCTGTTGGGCCCTATTTCCTTTTTGAGAAGGCACAACCTTTTTTTCGGAGAAGACATAAAATTCAATCATACAATACCTTCATTAAATTTTCCCAATTCTAAATAACAAAGCTCTTTCAGCCGTGAGTAGTGTAAAAAGGACAGTTCACCGCCACGGTGGTGGCGTAGTGGCGTATTGTGGCGTAGGGTGGAGGCGCGCCTCCACCCTGACACCTCTACGCCACCACCCTGTCGGTCAACGTGTCCTTTTTACACTACTTAGTCATCATCTTGGATGAGGGGGTGTTGCCACCGGAAGAATAGAAACTGTGTGTTGCCACCGGAAGAATAGAAACTTTGGGTATCATCTTGGATGAGGTTTGGTGGTGCCATCTATCGGGGAGAAAGGGGAATTTTGAGGAGTTAGATTTATTTTCCTAAATTTCGGGACTTAGTATTTTTTTCACAATTTCGGGGACTTCAAAATTTTTTCGAATTTTTGAAGGGGGGTTAGATTCGAACCGAAGGTAAAATAGTTTCACGGCTTGATAAGTGGATAAGGGTTTTATTTATCAAACCATGAAGCTATGCTTGTGAGTGCACTTATAAGGTATATAAAGAGAGGCGTTGCGTTAGTGAGTCATTCTGAAAAGTATCTTCGTACGAGGAAGATATGATGCGCTTTCGTGTGAATGTGAGTCATAATAAAATTTTGTGTTGTAACGATGGAGGTGTATCAGAACCCAAGTCACGCAGGAAGTTTTGGTGGTGTAAATGCCTTATTTCGTGCTGCCAAAGGCAAAATCTCGAAGAAGAAGATTCAGGACTGGCTGAGCGGAGTCGATGCATACACGTTGCACAAACCTGTTCGAAGAAAGTTCCCGACCAATCGAGTGATAGTGTATTCCATCGATCAACAGTGGCAGACCGACTTAGTGGATCTCGGCAGTTTGCAAAAGTTCAATCAAGGGTACCGCTACATCCTGACTTGTATAGACATTCTGTCTAAATTTGCGTGGGCGGTCCCTTTGAAACAAAAACGAGGTGAAGATATTGTAAAGGCGTTCCGCTCTATTTTCGCGACGAGGAAACCCAAGTCTCTGCAATCGGATGACGGAAAAGAGTATCAAAACAGACTTTTTCAAAAATTTTTGAAAGAAGAAGGCGTGCGGTTTTTTATGACGAATAACAATACGAAAGCATCTGTCGTGGAGCGATTTAACCGAACTTTGAAAACGAAAATGTGGAAATATTTTACCCATAATCATACCTACCGCTATTTAGACGTGTTGGATCAGTTGTTACACAGTTATAATCATACTTACCATTCAAGTATCAAAAGAGCTCCAGTTGAAGTAACCGCTGAAAATGAAAGCGATGTATGGGATACTTTATACGGTGACATGCAAAATGCGAAAAGAAAACCCTGCATGTTTCAACCGGGAGATGTTGTACGAGTTTCCAAGCAGAAATTAACCTTCGAAAAAGGATATGAAACGAACTGGACTGAAGAAGTGTTTGTGGTGACTGAATGTGTGAGAAGAGACCCTCCCGTCTATCGAATCAAGGACCTGTTAGAAGAACCCATTAAAGGAACCTTTTACCCTCAAGAACTTCAGAAAGTGAAACCAAAAGAGAATTATACGATTGAAAAGATTTTAGATAAGCGGATACGGAAAAAGCGTGTGGAATACAAAGTGAAATTTAAAGGTTATCCTAGCAAATTTGACCAATGGATTTCATCCTCTGATTTATTCGCCTTATAAAACAAGTGTTTGGATTGTTGAAAGATCATTTGAAAGCATGTCGTTCTACGTGACGTTACCTTCGGACAGTTCCCTGAATTATTTTCCTGAGAATAAAATTTCTCATTTTATTACGCGATTACCCGCCCCCGTTGAATTGAAAGGGGAATGGGAAGTAGGCCTTGTCGAATTTATTTACCCTCACACCTGGTATAATGTGAACCAAAATAATAATTTATTTGGTTTCGATTTGAATGACCAGAAATCTCCGTTTGGTAGAAGAATTCCCCCTGGCTTTTACGAATCGGTCGATGACATTTTAAAAGCGATGTCTATTGAAGAGATTAAGGGCACTGCCTCGTTTCCGTTCAACTCTCTGCTGTTGAAAATGAAACTAAAAAACAGGCTCAGTTGAAGTACAAAACTTACCCCGCCTTTAACCTAGTGTGACATTTTTTGTCCAATTAGGAACTATTTCGGCGGTCAATATGAGAGTAAATGATAATCACAGAGGCGGGGTTATTTTCGTCCCCCCAAAAGTAGTCAATTATAGAAAAGGGTGGTCAAGACACTCCCTCACTACTGATTTGTCTTTTGATAAAAAGACAGCGCGTTATTGAACGAACCTCAATATTATGTAATGAATGCATTTGTAAAAACACATGTATACATGCATATATGTATAGTATTGATTCATATATATATATATATATAGTATTACAGGTTATTATTATTACCAGGGCCAGATTATGGCACGGGCACACGGGGCACTGGCCCAGGGCCTCCAAATTTAAGGGGCCTCATTTCCAAAAACTGAGAAGTAATAGTATAATTTTTTTTTTTTTCATTATATGTCTATTAAAAACAAAAATTGATTAAATTTTTATATTTTACTAGAGAGCATAAACAATTATTAAATTTTGTGACTAATTTCCTAAACATTGGCTGATCAATGTACTTCAGTTTTTCATTTGTCTTGAACATAAAACTAATGATTTTGTTATAGGTTGCTAAAAAAATGAGGAAATAGAAGGTGTAGTTGAAGGAAAAATTTTTAAAATGCACTTTATTTATTTATTTATTTTTGTTTTTGAGAACTGGTCCTTTTGGTGAAATCTTTAGAGTAGGGTAAGGGGGCCTCCAACTAGCATCAGTGCCCCGGGTCTCCAAAAATCATAGTTGGGCCCTGATTATTACTACTACTACTACTACTAGTAATTAGGGTGCCTATATTACTTATCGAGGCACCTTAGTAGTAGTAGTAAGACAGGTCGAACAATTTCTTTCAGATAGCGATTTTGTCTTCGTTACCAATTTTTATCTATTACCTTGAATGGACGTTCAAAACTTTTTTATTTTGTCATCTAAATATAAAGAGCTAAACGATTGTAACTGTATCTATACGGATTTTTAGTCCGGATTATATCAAAAATTGGTACACTTATGTATTAAAACGAAATCTAGGTAATTCTGTATTTTTGTGTTCAATCGAATAATTGGTTCAAAAGTAATAAAAATCCTACTTAAACTTAGAAAATTATTTTTAAAAAATATGTAAAGAAATAAATTAATGCCAAAAATATATGCGTAATTATACTTATTTTTATGTCGGAAAAAAAAAAGTGAAATTATTATTACTACATTATTAATTAAAATAAAATTTAGAAAATTCGTTCTAATTAAATGGAATAGCTACAGTATAGAACGGTAAATCTAGCTAATGCCGTATTTTTTAGTTCAACCGGATAATTGATTCAAAAGGTCATAAAAAAACCCACTTTAAAATTATAAAAAAGAAAAAAAGAAGTTGATGCCAAAAATGAATATCTAAGTAAATATATTTTTCTTTGTGTCAAAAAATAAAATAAAAATAAATAAAAAACGAACGTGCAATTATTATTATTTTTAAATAATTAAAATGAATATCAGAAATATTGTACTAAAGAAACTGGACAGCCTCAGTATAGAATGATACATTTATTATTATTATTATTATTATTGTTATTGTTATAAATTGAAAAAAATAAAAGCAAACTTGCATGCATTTATTATGATTAGTTAGCTGAGAAATTCTATTTAAAATATTTATAATTAACATTTTTTAAATTACTGCAAATAAAGTTTCTAAAATAGTGATGTCAATTTCTAATAAATTAAAATAAATGGAAAAAGATTAAACTTAGTTAAAGAAAATAAAAAAAAAAAAAAAAAAAAAAAAAAAAAATGAAAATGAAAATGAAAATGAAAATTTCTAAAAATAAAGAAATTTTGTAACATAAGTTTAACTATTAAAAAATTATTAAAAGTATAAAGACTATGCACAGAATGATTTTATTATTCATGATCTGTAATTTGCATAACTTCAAAACTACTCCATAAAAATTAAAAAAGTTAATATCTACAAGGAGGGATTTAAAAAATTATATATATATTTGGAAATTGTTCAATTTAATCATTTAAAAATAAGGACGAAACGAATAGCGATTTTGCCGAATGCCGCATATCGGTATCCACCTGACACCAGTGTTTCAGATATATCCGGCAAATATTACTCTCTGTTAAATCCCTACGTTTAAATTTTAAAATTGGTGATTTTTGAAAAGAAAAATGAAAGTATCTAAGCAAGC
The DNA here is from genome assembly GCA_963930645.1 of Salticus scenicus. Lineage (NCBI taxonomy): Eukaryota > Metazoa > Arthropoda > Arachnida > Araneae > Salticidae > Salticus > Salticus scenicus. The sequence continues at coordinate 128,077,197 of OZ005651.1, read as the reverse complement.
GCTTTTTTTGTTTGTTTGTTTTTTGTCCTGCTCATAATTAAAGAGTAAAATAAAAATCAAGTAACAGTTGAGGAAAAACATAAAATACTTAAAAATTGACCTTTATATATATTCAAATATATTTCTTTTTTATATCGAATAAAAACTGAATGTACACACATTTTCTTTTAAATAATTAAATTTGAGAAAAATCGGGCTAAAAAATTGATTCAGTTTAGAACTCCTTGACGAATTTTGAAATTTGGCACCGTCGTAGCTCCGATGTTTCTAGCCAAGATCTTTACTTACGCAATTGCGATAACAATTTAATTCATCGCCAAAATGACAACAACAGTTTAAAAGCTGCCAAGGGGCTCCTATGCTAAACTTATCGGACCAGTTTTAAATTATTTTTTAGAATACTGGTATACTAACCCTATTAAATTTGAAAATTGTATTTTGAAAATTTTGGGAGTTATTCGAAATTAAAATTTTTTTTAACCTAATGTCGTAGGCTCAACATTTTGCTTTGTAAAGCTTGTATCAAGAATGAATAAGCGTAAAGAAGTCGGATAAATTCTAAAATATTATTTATGATACTTGCATGAACTATATGAAATTTGAAAATTCTACTTTAAAATTGCATGAGTTAAATGAAATGTAATATTTTTTAACATGACAGCATAGGGCAAAATTTTCCTTTGTAAAGATTATCTCAAGAATGAAGCAGTGTATAAGAATGTAATAGTAGAATGTAGGATTGCATTTAAAATATTATTTATCATAATGGCATTGACCGTATAGTTATTTCAAAATTCTACTTTGAAAACTTCGTGAGTTATTTGAAATTTATTTATTACTTTCTTCTATATTCAATAGAAGAGGGTATCGGATTCGTAAAAATTTTCGACCTCGGGTTTTTGATGGATTTACACGTTTTGAGAGATGTAGAACACGATTGGACCATTTTTAGAAAATGTCTATCTGTCTGTCTGCGTGTGTGTGAGAGAGAAAATTTTGTGGCAACTCTATCTCAGGAACTGCTGCAAAGAATTTCATACAAATTGGTATGTAGTTGCACCTTGATATAAATTAGTGCCTATCAACTTTTGGTAAAAATTGTCTTACAGGTTGCGTTGCCATCCCGCTTTTTCTAAATTTTTAACATGGTGGTATAGGACAAAATTTTGTATAAATGTGCATAAGGAAATTATTTTTTAATAAACATTATGAAATTTACAAGAATCATTTATAATAGAGATAGTCAACTGGGAAAAAAGTTTTGTATGTGCACGAGCCTCGCCTCCCCCCCTTGATGGGAGTAAATTTTCATGATGGGTATCTTTCAAAAGAGCTCGCCAATACCTTTAAAACGAATGGTTGAACCATAAATGTGTCTGTCTGTACGTTAGTTAGTAAACTAATATATTCTGAAGAAGGAATCATTATAAAGTCGTCGGACCAGTTTTAAAATATTTTTTGGGATACTGGCATAAATTCTATTGAGTTTTAAAATTCTTTCTCGAAATTTAGGGAATTATTTGATATTTAATTTTTTTTTTTTTTTTTTTTTTTTTTTTTTTTTTTAACATAGGGGCATAGGTCTACATCTTGTTTTATAAATATTGTATAAAAAACGAGCAAGCGCAAATAAGTCAGATGAATTCTAAAATGTTATTTATTATAATGGCATGAACTATATGGATTTTGAAATTTTTACTTTAAAATTTCAAAAGTTAAATGATATATATATATATATATATGTATATATATATACATATATATATATATATATATATATATATATATATATATATATATATATAACCGTAGCATTCAGTAGTAATATAAAATTTATTAGATTTTATTAGTAATTCAAACAGTTAATACCATCAATATCAAAGTCTACCCAAATGAAAAATGAAATAAAGTTAAAGCAAAATGAAATAAAACAAATTGGAATTAGATAACAGCATATTTGTATTCTAACTTTTTCAAGGGCCTGGTAGAATACAAAACATTCAAAGTGAATTTTTTCTGTCGCAAAGATAGCAACAGCTAAATATCTCTTTGTGCCAAGGCCCGAAACATTCACAGCATCCAAAACAAGGTAGAAAAAATATATATATTAACATGACAGCATAGGGCAAATTTTCGCTTTCTAAAGATTATCTCACAAATGAGTCAGTGTACAGAACTAGAATTGTATTAAAAATATTATTTCTGATAATGACATTGGAAAAGATGGTCAATATACTTGAAAAAAAAAAAAAAAGCATATTACATGCATTATACAAATACTCACCCATTTTGCCCAAACTATGCTGTATAGAAATATTTTTCAGTATTTTAGGAAATATACAATACGCAACATAGGCCTAATTCAAAAGAATATTCAATATATATATTTATATATTTATATAATTTTTTAATATACACAAGGTAATCAGATTATTAGATATATATTTTTATACATTATATATATTTATTATTTATATATTTTTTTAATATACACAAGGTAATCAGATTATTAGATATATATATATATTTTTTTTTTTTTTGGAGGGGGAGGGGGGGACATTAAAAAAAATAAATAAATAAATAAAAAAAAAAAAAATACGAGACAAAATGGCTTGGAATTATTTCACACATGCAAAGAAGATTTAAAAACGCATTTTTTCTCGATTCAGTCCAAGGTGCAATTAGGGGACCAACCACAAATTATAGAAAAGCGAACATACTTTGGATCACTCTGCATCATAAAAAGCTACAAATGACTTGTAACTTTAATACATTGCACAATTGTACATGTAACGTAACAATATTCGGATGTTTTGGTGCGTGAATTGCATTTTTTTTTTTTTTTTTTTTTTTTTTTTTTTTTTTTTTTAATTACTTTTTTTTTTTTTTTTTTTTTTTTTTGACAATTTTTTGCGTGTAACTAGAACAAATTTCCATAAAATTTCACAAACCTTGCCGAAAACTGACAAAACATTACAAATGCATAATTCTAAAACATAAAATTAACATTTGTAATATTCGTTGAGATATGAGCAATTTTAGTAAATATTATATTACGCATGTGCGAAAAATAGAAAACTTTTTTTTGCACAGGTTGACAGCTAGACATATTGAGCACGTTTTGTCAAAATCTCATTTGAATAGAGTAAAAATTAAGCAAATTGTCGGTAGATGAATGAGCAAGAGTTTAGGTATTTTCCAGACTTGAAATTTCATAATGGGTTTTACACATGCTATGTATTTAATTTGAAGATCAAATTTCCATCTCTAAACATTATTGTTGAAAGTACATAATTTTAGAACAAAGATTTTCTGTATTTATGTACAAATGTTTTTATCTAACACTCAAATTCCGTAACGGTTTCAAATGTTTTTCAAAAACAGAAAGTCATATGTTCAAACTTTTGACTAGTCTCTGTAATAAACAAATACATAAAATAATTAAATAACTTTTTTACGAAGTTCAATATAAAATAAACATGTAAAATGAGGAGGAAGAGGGGACAGGAATTGATTGATTAGAAATCGTGTCTAAAAAGAAAAACTGTAGAAAATTACACAGCAATTACACCATAAGCAATTACACCACTGGAAAATGAAAGCAGTACTTTTCAAAAGAAAACTGAAGTATATGAATACGATTGGTACCTTTGCAAACATACACTATCTACCAATAAGTATTTGGACACTTTCGAATTCAGGCGTTTTGTCAAAAATCTAAAAAAAATTCTTTATTAGTCTTCTTGAAACTTTAGCAGTGTAGAAAACATGTTATATCTCATGTATATCAGTAAAAGTTGCGTCCTGAAGAGGAAAAGGGGACAAGTAAAAAATTAAACAACAGACAAAATATTTTCAACCACACTTTAAAATAATGCTTTAAATGCGTTTTGGCTGAAGCATGTGATTAAGAAGATTTTTCTCATTATCTGTATAAATTTTTATGAGGCTACCACATATATTCATGGAGATATAACGGGAAAAAAAAAAAAAAAAAAAAAAAAAAAAAAACTTCTTTTACTTCCATTACTCGTTTACCGTAGGTAATGGAAGTACTGTATTCGGTACGAAAATTCGATATCGAGATTTCACCTGATTTACATGTTTTGAGGTCTCCTGAGTCTAAAAAAAGTGCTTTTTGGCAACTGGTCAGTGTGTGTGTGGGGGGGGGGGGAAGGGAATCTTCTGACTGTCATATCTCCAAAACTAATAAAGATGAAGCTACGAAACTTCAGAAATAAAGCAGAACTAGTGTACAGATGAATTTTCCAAATTTTGAAGAAAATTGGAAAACCGGAAGGGAGATTTGTGAAACCGGAAGTGGGGACGTAAATCTGAATCTCAAAAACGGCTCTAACGACTTTCTTTAAAACTGTTGCATAAACCCATTTTAGATATCCTTTCTCGTGCTTTACGTGGTCATTACAGGAAAATTAATAGTCATCCTGATCAGGTAGATCTGCTTTAGATCTCGAAAATTGGTGTATCATTAAAAAAAAAAAAGCTATTATTATTAATATCCCCCCCCCCTTTGGTATGTAAACTCTATTTTATGTCGTTACGTTTTCACGCGTTTACGGCAAACGTGTATCAACTTTCTCTTACTGGAAAATTTTTTGTTGTCTATTTCATTAGCTCAATTCTATGTCTTCTGATCACATTATCTCAAAAATGTCCAAATAATACGTGTAATAGTGGGTAAGGGAAGTCATGTAGTTGTTTCACACCAGATTTTGTTTTCACAGGTTTCAAGCATTACTTTTTACAGGGTGATCCCAAACAGTTTCACTTTTCTTTAATTTTTTACTGGTCCTCCTGTCACTTTCGGCAAAAACTTTAACTAAAATATGTGGAGTATAGCATGTTCATCACATTCCTGAAATTTCAAGATGGTTTATCTAGAACTTTTTGAGATATTAAAAAAAAACACCTGAAATCAAAAATGTCCGGTCATTTATGGAAAGGAAGAGTACCTCTCAAAATCCCCCCTATATATACATACTAATAGATATTAGTCTTATTTTATTTATCTACAGCTGTTATTTTTTTAGCTCTCTGCTGTATGAATACGAGTATCATGTGTCTTATTATATATATATATATATATATATAACAGAGAAAAATTATTCTGAACTATTTCGCGCTATATTTGAACAATTAAACTTGAAGTATTTTGTTCTTTACCGATTTCTGTAAAAATTGTAAAGTATATAAAAGATACATATAGATCTCGCCGCGCTTGAAATGATGCTGCCCCAGTTGTTCTAAATTTCTCACTGCAATCATTTAAAAAAATACATATTTATTTATTTATTTATTTATTTATTTATTAACATTTGTTTTTGTACCATTTTATAACTTTTTTTTTTTTTTTCCATTATTATTAAACAAAATGTAAATAAAATTTTCTTACTAGTATTCTAATTAAATAACAAACGCAACACGTTTTGAAAGAAATGAAATATTCATCCGGAAATAAAAAAGACATGTTACCCAAATGAAATTCCTCTCTGTCTCATGTTTTCTTCAACCTTGGTAGCACGCTCTGAAGAAAAAAAATAAAAAAAGATTCTTTTCTTTTGATACGTCATCAGTGTTGACCCCCAACTGAACGTTTATTTTTGTTGGATGTTTTTAAAATATACATAAGCGGTTTTACTTGTAGTATATGAGACATAGTTATCTAGGTGGAGAAGAGGTTGAAGTTATAAATTGTATTTTCTATTTCTCTAGCACATTCCCCCCCCCCCTCCCTCCCCTCCGTCAGTATATGGCCTTCTTCTTTCAGTTTATAAAGAATTATTTAAACTTTACTCTTTCAGTGAGATGTCAAAATTGGGTGTTCGTGAGTCGAAGCTGGAAATTTTATTTTTATTTTCTCCTTTATGTCTTGAAAAGTGACAGATAATGAAAAACACTCATTTAAAACTAGTATGTTGTGGCTAGCAAAAAAACTTTCTTCTGTATTTTCCTATAGAAATTTATGCAATACAAATTATTTATTATTATTATTATTTACATTTTGAATGCTGACTTTTTTTCATCTTAGAGACGTATTACACGAAATGGCCAACGTGAGTAAATTTTTACCGTGCAGATAGCGTACATCCTGTTCTCGGGAACATTTTCAATAAAGCAGCGCCTGTCGGCTGATATGCACCCAAATTGACTCAGCATTTTAAATCTCTGCCTTTTTACATATCAAATTTAGTTCGACTATACGCAACAGAACCAGAGATAGAGACTTCTGTAAACTGCGGAAATCGTAGTATAACAGTGTCACCTATTGAGGGACTGGCATCAAAAGTTGATAGACATTAAGTTATTTTAAGGTGAATCTACATATACATATATATGTAAATCTGTGCATTAGTTCCTGAGATAAAGCTTTCCCTAAAATATCAGAAATAGCTTTATAGTACTGTTGAACTATTGACACCAAATGTAATAAGAATTAACTCATGTCAAAGTGCATCGACATATGCACTTATATCAAATTTTACGCAGTAGTTCATGAGATATAGCATTCCCTGATATTGTGAAAATTGCTGTGTAAAAGTGCCACCTGTTGAGCGATTAGCACAAAAAATTGATAGGCTTCAGTTTATGTCAAGATTGAACTACATATAAATTTATTGGTAAATCTGAGCAGTAGTTCCTGGGACATAATTGGAATGAAATTTTTATCTCACACACACAGACAGACGTTTCCTAAAAATAGATAAATTGCGTTCTGGATCTTTCAAAACGTGTAAATCTATCACAAGAAAATAGAAAATTTTTACAAATCCAAAACTTTCTTCTATTGAGTACAGAAGAAACTAAAAAGACAAAGCACCTTTGTTCTTCTTCTTCTTCTTTTTTTTTTTTTTTTTTTTTTTAATCTTTTTAAATTTCAAGCATTTAAAATTTAATATTTTTTGGTTACTTTTTTTAGCCTACTATTATTCTTTTCATACGAATATCCGAAAATATACAGCTTTATTTATTTATTTATTTATTTTTAATCCCCCAATAGTAAAATTCTAAATTGTGTACCTTAGTCTGAAAAGGCAAGGTAACGAATAATCGCTATAAAATGTATTTTGTATTTCCCTGCCCGTCTACCCTCCACCAATATAGCATCTTCCCTTGAATTTAAAAAGAATTTTTCAAACTTACTTTTCCAGTGAAATGTCAAATTGAATGTCCGGGAGTCAAAGTGGGAATTTTTTACTTTTATTTTTTCGTCTTTTGGCTATTCCTTTACTTCCTGGAAAGAACATATAATAAAAAAATGCTCATCTAAATAAAGAATCTCCTTCCTTTTTTCGGCCTACCAGCGGCTGAGAGATTCTGTCCTCGAAGCTGGTAGACGTGAAGTGCCGGGTTCGATCCCAGGTGCACTCGTCAGCCTAGCCGTTCTGAGTTTTCCGTGGTTTTTTCCGAAAGACGAATAAATGCGAGGTAAGCCCTTAGAAAGTCCCCCCCCCCCCCATTGCACACAGAGGGCCCTTTTCCTCAGGCCTAGGACCCTAGTGCAATCAATCGCCTCCATTCTAATAACGATACCCATACTTTTACTTTTTCTCTTTTTAAATTTCCAGTATATAAAATTTAATATTTTTCGGTTAGCTTTTCTTTTTAGCCTGCGATTGTTCTTTTCAACCTCCCGCAAAAAATAAATAAATAAAATAAAAAATTAATTAATTAATTAAAAAAAAAAATAAATAAAGTCTTTATATTTTCATAAATATACAGTTTTTTTTTTTTCTTTTGTTTAACCTTTAATAGTAAAATCCTAAATTGTATGTTTCTTAGTCCGAAAAGGCAAGGGGAGGAATTATATTAATATTGTTAAAAATTATGTAACTTAAATTAAAAACTACTACTCAAATGAAGAAATTTAGGAACGAAATGTTTTGATAAAGTTCACTTGTGAGGAAATAACAATCTTTGCTTTCCTCTCCTTTCTGTTAAAACACCCCCTCTCACACTACAACCACCTGCTTTGTTACTGGAGTGGGGACTGTCTAATCAATCACGCAGATAAGGAGGGACCGATGGGAGGCGGAGATTTTAAGAATTTTTCAGTATTTTCACAACAATTCGCAATATCTCTAGAAGTATTTTTGATTTACGAAATTAGTAAAAATTATGGAAAAAAAGTATTTGAAAACTTCGAACTTTAAGGTCTACCGATTAAAATTTAATTTTTAAGGATATTTCACGGGTTTATTATTATAAAGTTGTAAATAGAACAATACCCTAGTTTTCCAAAGTTCCAAAATTGCTGTTAAAATCACAATCAAACAATAAGAGAAATCGAAAATTTAATAAAAAGGCGGCTTGTGATTTGATCTCAAATATCATGTGCAAAAAACAAAATTCAAAAATATTAAAATGCGAATGTAAAATCTCTCTAAACATTTTACATAGGTTTTATACTAGCGTGTCATTTCTAAACTCTTTCGGGACAGTGCCCTTAAAAATAAAATTTCTTTCACTTATGATCCGCACACGAAAAAGGTGTGTATTAACGTGAAAGATAAAACAAAACTGATATTGCATGAGGGGATAGCGCAGATGTTAGGATTCGAACCAGGTGAAATCGCCTCGCCGGATATAAATATCGAGCAAACTATTTTTAGTACCTATGTCGCAGATCCCTGTGCGCATTATAGAGTGTTGCTGGTTTATTCGGATATTGTCGAACCCCAAATTATCGGAGATGTGTTAGCACCCCTTTTACGAATTGTTAATGTGAGAGGAAAAGATGGAGAAATGATTTGTGAGACATTCGATCGACCGCACTATTTACCTGTCAGTCGAAAATCGTTCGACTCTTTGGAAATCGTTATAAGGAACCACCTCGGCGAACTCACGCCATTTGAACGTGGGCGCTCGTACGTGAAGCTTCACTTTCGTCAAAAATACCTCTCGTGATGTTTGTTCCTTATCAGTGTTGTGCGAAATCTTTTGAAGATTACTATTCCCATCAGTCGGGTAGTGGTCTAAATTATTATCAAGGCACTACTTTACAAAAGGGATATGGATTTGGTGGACTGTTTCGATCCCTTTTTCGTGCAGCAGTACCCCTCTTCAAATCGGGAGCGAAAGCGGTCGGCAAGCAGTTGTTTCATTCAGGCGTGAACGTGTTAAGTGACCTCTCTCGCGGAGAAGACATTAAAATGGCCGCCAAGCGAAGATTAAAAGAAGCTGGACAGACCTTAACCGACAAAGCCGCTACTAAAGTGAAGACGATGATTGGATCGGGCCGCCGGTATAAAAAGAGGAAGCGTTCTACCAAAGCAGTCATTCGACGTAAAGCCAAGAAAGTGAAGGTACAAGATATTTTCGCTTAAAGATGTCTGGACTCATCCATAAAGATTCTGCTGCCTGTGCGAAATCCGAATGGGATTTATTTTTGATCCCACCCACGCAAACGGCTATTGAAAAAGGATACTTTGTTGAATACCACCCTCTTGCGAATATTCGAGACGGAGGACCTGTGGAATTTAATATTTCCGGAAATGATGAAGACTATATTGATTTATCAGCTTCCTACCTGTATGTGAAAGTGAAAATTACCAAGTTTGATGGATCACCCTTAGCGGAAACGGATGCAGTTGCCCCCGTGAATTTATTTTTACACGCCTTGTTTTCTCAAGTGGATATTAGCCTGAACGAAAGAGTGATCTCCTCGTCGAGTAACACCTACCCCTACCGCGCCTATATTGAAACGCTGTTGAATTATGGAGAAGATGCCAAGAAAAGTTTATTGACCTGCGAATGTTTTTACAAAGATGAGAATTTAGCTGCTACAGATCCTGCTGGAGACAACCCCGGATTAAAGATACGTTACGCACTCACGAATAAAAGCAAAACGTTAGATATGATTGGACCTTTGCATTGTGATATTTTTCAACAAAATCGATTGCTATTGAATATGGTTGACTTGAAAATTAAGATGACCCGAAGCAAGCCCGAATTTTCCTTAATGTGTAAAATCGATGCGGCGAAACCCATTCCCAACTACAAAGTGATTTTGGAACATGCTTCTATTTTCATACGTAAAGTGAAAGTGAGCCCAGGTGTATTACTGGGTCATGCCAAGGCCTTAGAGAAAAGTACAGCAAAGTATCCCATCGATCGAGTGTTATGCAAGACCTATTCGATCTCAACCGGAAGTAAATCCTTTATGCAAGACAATGTGTTTTTAGGAGCCATGCCGAAAAGAATTATTATTGGACTTTTAGAAAATAGTGCCTACACTGGTCAATATGATTTAAATCCCTTTTATTTCTATCATCACAAGGTCAACTTTTTAAGTGTTTACGTGGATGGACAACCCGTACCCAGCAAACCCTTGGAATTGGATTTCGAAGAAAATAACTATATAAGAGCGTATCATCGTTTGTTTTCGGGATTTAATCGAGATACCGGCATTTATCTAACCCGAGAGGACTTTGCGAACGGGCATACTTTGTATGCTTTCGACTTGAGCCCTGACATGTGTGATGGACCCCATCTGAATCTACAGCAACAAGGAAATTTACGAATTGAAATCAAGTTTGCAGACTCCTTAGAAAGAACCACGACTGTATTGGTGTATGCGGAATTTGAAAACATTATAGAAATTAGTAAAACACGACATGTGTTGTGTGACTTCCCCAACTGAAAATGAATTCTATAGAAATCGTGACTATTTTATCCCACGATCCAGTGACCAAGAAATACTTTTCCGGTGTTTTCCCCAGTGATCAATTACCCAAGAAGATCGAGCGTTATCCTGCATGTTTTGTATGCAACGTGGACAAGTCTACAGAAGCCGGAAGCCACTGGGTGGCATTCTACCTATCCTCCCCTACAGAAGCGGAATTCTTTGATTCCTATGGAAACAAGCCAAACTTTTTTAAAGGACCTATATCGAACTATGTATCTCAATTTTCACGAGTGGTGTTTAATCCACTTCCGCTGCAAAGTCATGTGACAGCTGTTTGTGGTCAATTTTGTGTGTATTATATTTATTGCCGATGTCGTGGCAAAACTTTGAAAGATTTTTTAAAGCAGTTTGTAACTGAGAATATATGTAACGACCATCGAGTCTATAATTTTGTATCCAAACGATTTCGCACACGTGCTCCTTTTTATCAATAAAAAACTATTTATAATGTAAACCTATGTGTCTGTGTTTATTTAGAATGGAGTTTCCACGCTTTCAACACCCTTTTACAATGCTCTTAGCAGGCCCCACGGGGGTCGGTAAGAGTTGGTTTCTGCGGGATTTACTGGCAGAACGACAGCGTATGTTTAACCCTCCTCCCGATAAAGTCGTTTGGTTTTACGGCATCTCTCAAAAGCTTTACGAGGAAATTCCCGACGTGACGTTCGTGGAAGGGTTTCCTTCTAATTATCGGGAATATTTAGGTACCCATTCTTTAATGATTTTAGATGATTTGATGGTGGAATGTGGGGGTGATGAACGATTAACCCACCTCTTTACCAAAGGAAGTCACCATTTAAATTTAAGTATTATTTTTATTACTCAAAACCTTTTTCATAAAGGTAAAGAAATGAGAGGTATTTCCTTAAACAGTCAATACTTAGTACTTTTTAAAAATCGTCGGGACATGAGTCAAATTACGCACTTGGGTAGACAATTATACCCGAGATCAACTCGGTTTTTTCAAGAAGTGTTCGAGGATGCTACCAAACAACCCTTCTCTTATTTGTTGGTGGATTTAAGGAATGAAACCCCGAAGGTATGCGACTCAGAACGCGTATATTACCGGGGGAAACCCAATTTGTGTACGAGCCCAAAAAAGGTTTAAAAGGAAAGCCCTACCGATTTTAATTCAGTTGTGATCATGACGTTAACGAGGAAACAACTTCGAGATTTGGAGCTTATAAAGTCTTGTGCTCAAACCTTACGCAAGCATTTGTTAAAATAATTACCGACTCGATCTGTAAAGGCTATTTGCGAATGCACCCTGAACGTATTAAAAGGAAACGTACCTCTCTCCTCTAATCAGAAAACGTCTTTAAGGAAATATAAGACGACTCTTCGAAAAATTGGTACCAAGAAAGGAAGTTTATTCAACAAGAAAAAATTGATTGTTCAACACGGCGGATTTTTAAATATTTTAATCCCGGCTGCATTGTCTGTTTTAACCGGCATCATCAATGGCAGCTAAGTATGCGTTGGTACCGGAAGAAGAATTTTCTAAGCATACACCTTCTAAAAAGCAAATGACGGAATTTGATTTAGCTATGGCTAAAATATTAAATAGTTCTCTACCGGATCACGAAAAAATTCAGCACTACTACGAACTCTTAAAAAGAAAAATGGATTTGCAAGAATATAATTTGCCTTGGATGTCTAAACAACCCGAAGAAGAACCTGAAAAAGTGGAACCTAAACAAGTGGAGTCTATAAAACAAGAACCCCAAGAAGACTATGAAACCTTTGTGTTATCATCTGTAGCTAAACCCATGAAGAAACAAGCCGAAGCCTTATTAAATTTTCTCAAGTCTCATTCAAACAAGTTTAAGTGGAACCCGAAAGGAGAGATTACTTACAACGGAAGGACCATGGAACATTCTAATTTAGCGGAACTCTTTCATTTCATCTTTTCTGTGAATAAAAAACCACCTATTACAGGACAAAGTGAATTTTTGCAAGCCTTGAAAGATATGGGAGTACCCCAAAGTATTATTAAGAATCGATATTTGTCTTCAAGAAAAAACATTGTCAAACCGAAAAAGAAACTTATTGTAAAAAAACCTGTTGTTAAACTCAACCCAGTAACCTGGGAAACATACTAAATAAAATGAATTTGTATCTATCCATACGTGTGATTATTTATAGAATAAAATACACTTACCTGAAAACACGTCCTACTCCAACGGCTACCTTGAGAGAAATGAATGATAAGGAGACTTCTTATCAGCGACGCGAGGTCACGTGATTAGGGTGACGTCACGAGTGATGTGATTGGCTATGCTCAGTCACGTGGTGAGTGACGTCACGAGTTATCTGATTGGCTACCTCTGGTCACGTGACGAGAGTCTTATCTTATCAGAGATTGCTTATCAGCGATCACGGCTCAGTCTACCATTTGATTTCGTGTGTGTTGGTTGTCTCGTCATGTCTGCAGTGAGTTTCACGGAAAACGGACTGAATGTCCAGTATGTTTCAAACTTCATCGAAAAGGAACAAGCAGATCGGTATTTTGCCGAGTTAAAAACTTTACCTTTCTACACGCCAACCTTTAGAATTCATGGAAAAAGTTTTAAGCCTAAAAGACAAGTTCTGGGATACGGCGATTCAACTTTGAGTTATGCCTTCAGCGGAACTCATGTGCCTGCTAACCCTTGGACACGTCTGATATTGGAGCTGCGGGACCGAGTGGAAAAATGGACGGCTTCTACCTTCAACTATGTTCTGCTAAACCTCTACAGCAATGGATACAGCTACATACCTCAACATAAAGACAATGAAAGTGGATTAGATGCAACTTTCCCCATCGCAGTCCTCAGTTTTGGTGCCGAACGAACAATTGAATTCAAGAAGCCTAAAACACCTTCTACTTTGATTTCATTAGAACATGGTTCTCTCTACAGTATGTTAAAACCTACGAACGAACTGTTTACCCACGGTATTGCACCGAATCCTATCATCAAAGATATGAGAATCAGCCTGACTTTTCGTCACTTAATACCTAACCCTATCATGCCACCTTTAAAGAAACCAAGTATCGCATGCACTGGATGAAGCATCACTTATATCAAGTTTTGGTTTCTTTAAAGGTGGCATGATAGGGTTAGGTATTAAGTGACGAAAAGTCAGGCTGATTCTCATATCTTTGATGATAGGATTCGGTGCAATACCGTGGGTAAACAGTTCGTTCGTAGGTTTTAACATACTGTAGAGAGAACCATGTTCTAATGAAATCAAAGTAGAAGGTGTTTTAGGCTTCTTGAATTCAATTGTTCGTTCGGCACCAAAGCTGAGGACTGCGATGGGGAAAGTTGCATCTAATCCACTTTCATTGTCTTTATGTTGAGGTATGTAGCTGTATCCATTGCTGTAGAGGTTTAGCAGAACATAGTTGAAGGTAGAAGCCGTCCATTTTTCCACTCGGTCCCGCAGCTCCAATATCAGACGTGTCCAAGGGTTAGCAGGCACATGAGTTCCGCTGAAGGCATAACTCAAAGTTGAATCGCCGTATCCCAGAACTTGTCTTTTAGGCTTAAAACTTTTTCCATGAATTCTAAAGGTTGGCGTGTAGAAAGGTAAAGTTTTTAACTCGGCAAAATACCGATCTGCTTGTTCCTTTTCGATGAAGTTTGAAACATACTGGACATTCAGTCCGTTTTCCGTGAAACTCACTGCAGACATGACGAGACAACCAACACACACGAAATCAAATGGTAGACTGAGCCGTGATCGCTGATAAGCAATCTCTGATAAGATAAGACTCTCGTCACGTGACCAGAGGTAGCCAATCAGATAACTCGTGACGTCACTCACCACGTGACTGAGCATAGCCAATCACATCACTCGTGACGTCACCCTAATCACGTGACCTCGCGTCGCTGATAAGAAGTCTCCTTATCATTCATTTCTCTCAAGGTAGCCGTTGGAGTAGGACGTGTTTTCAGGTAAGTGTATTTTATTCTATAAATAATCACACGTATGGATAGATACAAATTCATTTTATTTAGTATGTTTCCCAGGTTACAGGGTTGAGTTTAACAACAGGTTTTTTTACAATAAGTTTCTTTTTCGGTTTGACAATGTTTTTTCTTGAAGACAAATATCGATTCTTAATAATACTTTGGGGTACTCCCATATCTTTCAAGGCTTGCAAAAATTCACTTTGTCCTGTAATAGGTGGTTTTTTATTCACAGAAAAGATGAAATGAAAGAGTTCCGCTAAATTAGAATGTTCCATGGTCCTTCCGTTGTAAGTAATCTCTCCTTTCGGGTTCCACTTAAACTTGTTTGAATGAGACTTGAGAAAATTTAATAAGGCTTCGGCTTGTTTCTTCATGGGTTTAGCTACAGATGATAACACAAAGGTTTCATAGTCTTCTTGGGGTTCTTGTTTTATAGACTCCACTTGTTTAGGTTCCACTTTTTCAGGTTCTTCTTCGGGTTGTTTAGACATCCAAGGCAAATTATATTCTTGCAAATCCATTTTTCTTTTTAAGAGTTCGTAGTAGTGCTGAATTTTTTCGTGATCCGGTAGAGAACTATTTAATATTTTAGCCATAGCTAAATCAAATTCCGTCATTTGCTTTTTAGAAGGTGTATGCTTAGAAAATTCTTCTTCCGGTACCAACGCATACTTAGCTGCGAATTCCATTGATGATGCCGGTTAAAACAGACAATGCAGCCGGGATTAAAATATTTAAAAATCCGCCGTGTTGAACAATCAATTTTTTCTTGTTGAATAAACTTCCTTTCTTGGTACCAATTTTTCGAAGAGTCGTCTTATATTTCCTTAAAGACATTTTCTGATGAGAGGAGAGAGGTACGTTTCCTTTTAATACGTTCAGGGTGCATTCGCAAATAGCCTTTACAGATCGAGTCGGTAATTTTTTTAACAAATGCTTGCGTAAGGTTTGAGCACAAGACTTTATAAGCTCCAAATCTCGAAGTTGTTTCCTCGTTAACGTCATGATCACAACTGAATTAAAATCGGTAGGGCTTTCCTTTTAAACTTTTTTTGGGCTCGTACACAAATTGGGTTTCCCCCGGTAATATACGCGTTCTGAGTCGCATACCTTCGGGGGTTTCATTCCTTAAATCCACCAACAAATAAGAGAAGGGTTGTTTGGTAGCATCCTCGAACACTTCTTGAAAAAACCGAGTTGATCTCGGGTATAATTGTCTACCCAAGTGCGTAATTTGACTCATGTCCCGACGATTTTTAAAAAGTACTAAGTATTGACTGTTTAAGGAAATACCTCTCATTTCTTTACCTTTATGAAAAAGGTTTTGAGTAATAAAAATAATACTTAAATTTAAATGGTGACTTCCTTTGGTAAAGAGGTGGGTTAATCGTTCATCACCCCCACATTACACCATCAAATCATCTAAAATCATTAAAGAATGGGTACCTAAATATTCCCGATAATTAGAAGGAAACCCTTCCACGAACGTCACGTCGGGAATTTCCTCGTAAAGCTTTTGAGAGATGCCGTAAAACCAAACGACTTTATCGGGAGGAGGGTTAAACATACGCTGTCGTTCTGCCAGTAAATCCCGCAGAAACCAACTCTTACCGACCCCCGTGGGGCCTGCTAAGAGCATTGTAAAAGGGTGTTGAAAGCGTGGAAACTCCATTCTAAATAAACACAGACACATAGGTTTACATTATAAATAGTTTTTTATTGATAAAAAGGAGCACGTGTGCGAAATCGTTTGGATACAAAATTATAGACTCGATGGTCGTTACATATATTCTCAGTTACAAACTGCTTTAAAAAATCTTTCAAAGTTTTGCCACGACATCGGCAATAAATATAATACACACAAAATTGACCACAAACAGCTGTCACATGACTTTGCAGCGGAAGTGGATTAAACACCTCTCGTGAAAATTGAGATACATAGTTCGATATAGGTCCTTTAAAAAAGTTTGGCTTGTTTCCATAGGAATCAAAGAATTCCGCTTCTGTAGGGGAGGATAGGTAGAATGCCACCCAGTGGCTTCCGGCTTCTGTAGACTTGTCCACGTTGCATACAAAACATGCAGGATAACGCTCGATCTTCTTGGGTAATTGATCACTGGGGAAAACACCGGAAAAGTATTTCTTGGTCACTGGATCGTGGGATAAAATAGTCTCGATTTCTATAGAATTCATTTTCAGTTGGGGAAGTCACACAACACATGTCGTGTTTTACTAATTTCTATAATGTTTTCAAATTCCGCATACACCAATACAGTCGTGGTTCTTTCTAAGGAGTCTGCAAACTTGATTTCAATTCGTAAATTTCCTTGTTGCTGTAGATTCAGATGGGGTCCATCACACATGTCAGGGCTCAAGTCGAAAGCATACAAAGTATGCCCGTTCGCAAAGTCCTCTCGGGTTAGATAAATGCCGGTATCTCGATTAAATCCCGAAAACAAACGATGATACGCTCTTATATAGTTATTTTCTTCGAAATCCAATTCCAAGGGTTTGCTGGGTACGGGTTGTCCATCCACGTAAACACTTAAAAAGTTGACCTTGTGATGATAGAAATAAAAGGGATTTAAATCATATTGACCAGTGTATGCACTATTTTCTAAAAGTCCAATAATAATTCTTTTCGGCATGGCTCCTAAAAACACATTGTCTTGCATAAAGGATTTACTTCCGGTTGAGATCGAATAGGTCTTGCATAACACTCGATCGATGGGATACTTTGCTGTACTTTTCTCTAAGGCCTTGGCATGACCCAGTAATACACCTGGGCTCACTTTCACTTTACGTATGAAAATAGAAGCATGTTCCAAAATCACTTTGTAGTTGGGAATGGGTTTCGCCGCATCGATTTTACACATTAAGGAAAATTCGGGCTTGCTTCGGGTCATCTTAATTTTCAAGTCAACCATATTCAATAGCAATCGATTTTGTTGAAAAATATCACAATGCAAAGGTCCAATCATATCTAACGTTTTGCTTTTATTCGTGAGTGCGTAACGTATCTTTAATCCGGGGTTGTCTCCAGCAGGATCTGTAGCAGCTAAATTCTCATCTTTGTAAAAACATTCGCAGGTCAATAAACTTTTCTTGGCATCTTCTCCATAATTCAACAGCGTTTCAATATAGGCGCGGTAGGGGTAGGTGTTACTCGACGAGGAGATCACTCTTTCGTTCAGGCTAATATCCACTTGAGAAAACAAGGCGTGTAAAAATAAATTCACGGGGGCAACTGCATCCGTTTCCGCTAAGGGTGATCCATCAAACTTGGTAATTTTCACTTTCACATACAGGTAGGAAGCTGATAAATCAATATAGTCTTCACCATTTCCGGAAATATTAAATTCCACAGGTCCTCCGTCTCGAATATTCGCAAGAGGGTGGTATTCACAAAGTATCCTTTTTCAATAGCCGTTTGCGTGGGTGGGATCAAAAATAAATCCAATTCGGATTTCGCACAGGCAGCAGAATCTTTATGGATGAGTCCAGACATCTTTAAGCGAAAATATCTTGTACCTTCACTTTCTTGGCTTTACGTCGAATGACTGCTTTGGTAGAACGCTTCCTCTTTTTATACCGGCGGCCCGATCCAATCATCGTCTTCACTTTAGTAGCGGCTTTGTCGGTTAAGGTCTGTCCAGCTTCTTTTAATCTTCGCTTGGCGGCCATTTTAATGTCTTCTTCGCGAAAGAGGTCACTTAACACGTTCACGCCTGAATGAAACAACTGCTTGCCGACCGCTTTCGCTCCCGATTTGAAGAGGGGTACTGCTGCACGAAAAAGGGATCGAAACAGTCCACCAAATCCATATCCCTTTTGTAAAGTAGTGCCTTGATAATAATTTAGACCACTACCCGACTGATGGGAATAGTAATCTTCAAAAGATTTCGCACAACACTGGTAAGGAACAAACATCACGAGAGGTATTTTTGACGAAAGTGAAGCTTCACGTACGAGCGCCCACGTTCAAATGGCGTGAGTTCGCCGAGGTGGTTCCTTATAACGATTTCCAAAAAGTCGAACGATTTTCGGCTGACAGGTAAATAGTGCGGTCGGTCGAATGTCTCACAAATCATTTCTCCATCTTTTCCTCTCACATTAACAATTCGTAAAAGGGGTGCTAACACATCTCCGATAATTTGGGGTTCGACAATATCCGAATAAACCAGCAACACTCTATAATGCGCACAGGGATCTGCGACATAGATACTAAAAATAGTTTGCTCGATATTTATATCCGGCGAGGCGATTTCACCTGGTTCGAATCCTAACATCTGCGCTATCCCCTCATGCAATATCAGTTTTGTTTTATCTTTCACGTTAATACACACCTTTTTCGTGTGCGGATCATAAGTGAAAGAAATTTTATTTTTAATCTCTTCAATAGACATCGCTTTTAAAATGTCATCGACCGATTCGTAAAAGCCAGGGGGAATTCTTCTACCAAACGGAGATTTCTGGTCATTCAAATCGAAACCAAATAAATTATTATTTTGGTTCACATTATACCAGGTGTGAGGGTAAATAAATTCGACAAGGCCTACTTCCCATTCCCCTTTCAATTCAACGGGGGCGGGTAATCGCGTAATAAAATGAGAAATTTTATTCTCAGGAAAATAATTCAGGGAACTGTCCGAAGGTAACGTCACGTAGAACGACATGCTTTCAAATGATCTTTCAACAATCCAAACACTTGTTTTATAAGGCGAATAAATCAGAGGATGAAATCCATTGGTCAAATTTGCTAGGATAACCTTTAAATTTCACTTTGTATTCCACACGCTTTTTCCGTATCCGCTTATCTAAAATCTTTTCAATCGTATAATTCTCTTTTGGTTTCACTTTCTGAAGTTCTTGAGGGTAAAAGGTTCCTTTAATGGGTTCTTCTAACAGGTCCTTGATTCGATAGACGGGAGGGTCTCTTCTCACACATTCAGTCACCACAAACACTTCTTCAGTCCAGTTCGTTTCATATCCTTTTTCGAAGGTTAATTTCTGCTTGGAAACTCGTACAACATCTCCCGGTTGAAACATGCAGGGTTTTCTTTTCGCATTTTGCATGTCACCGTATAAAGTATCCCATACATCGCTTTCATTTTCAGCGGTTACTTCAACTGGAGCTCTTTTGATACTTGAATGGTAAGTATGATTATAACTGTGTAACAACTGATCCAACACGTCTAAATAGCGGTAGGTATGATTATGGGTAAAATATTTCCACATTTTCGTTTTCAAAGTTCGGTTAAATCGCTCCACGACAGATGCTTTCGTATTGTTATTCGTCATAAAAAACCGCACGCCTTCTTCTTTCAAAAATTTTTGAAAAAGTCTGTTTTGATACTCTTTTCCGTCATCCGATTGCAGAGACTTGGGTTTCCTCGTCGCGAAAATAGAGCGGAACGCCTTTACAATATCTTCACCTCGTGTTTGTTTCAAAGGGACCGCCCACGCAAATTTAGACAGAATGTCTATAGAAGTCAGGATGTAGCGGTACCCTTGATTGAACTTTTGCAAACTGCCGAGATCCACTAAGTCGGTCTGCCACTGTTGATCGATGGAATACACTATCACTCGATTGGTCGGGAACTTTCTTCGAACAGGTTTGTGCAACGTGTATGCATCGACTCCGCTCAGCCAGTCCTGAATCTTCTTCTTCGAGATTTTGCCTTTGGCAGCACGAAATAAGGCATTTACACCACCCAAACTTCCTGCGTGACTTGGGTTCTGATACACCTCCATCGTTACAACACAAAATTTTATTATGACTCACATTCACACGAAAGCGCATCATATCTTCCTCGTACGAAGATACTTTTCAGAATGACTCACTAACGCAACGCCTCTCTTTATATACCTTATAAGTGCACTCACAAGCATAGCTTCATGGTTTGATAAATAAAACCCTTATCCACTTATCAAGCCGTGAAACTATTTTACCTTCGGTTCGAATCTAACCCCCCTTCAAAAATTCGAAAAAATTTTGAAGTCCCCGAAATTGTGAAAAAAATACTAAGTCCCGAAATTTAGGAAAATAAATCTAACTCCTCAAAATTCCCCTTTCTCCCCGATAGATGGCACCACCAAACCTCATCCAAGATGATACCCAAAGTTTCTATTCTTCCGGTGGCAACACACAGTTTCTATTCTTCCGGTGGCAACACCCCCTCATCCAAGATGATGACTAAGTAGTGTAAAAAGGACACGTTGACCGACAGGGTGGTGGCGTAGAGGTGTCAGGGTGGAGGCGCGCCTCCACCCTACGCCACAATACGCCACTACGCCACCACGGTGGCGGTGAACTGTCCTTTTTACACTACTGCCGTGATCTGCTTATACCCTCTCCGCTTTTTCCTTCTTATAACATAAAGTTACTTTAAATAATTTCACTAACTAAGATCATAGTATTACTTTTCTCTTTTCTCTAATCATTTATTAATACCTTCAATTAACTACAGTATGCAAAATAATTATCATCATTACTTTGAGACAGTCTAAATATTTTATTGGAACTTAAATAATTGCTGAAGTAAACATCAACATTTATTTTGGTTATACACTAGACTTCTTTTCTTTCTAGATAAAAGACTGCATTAATTATGAAACATTTCGATGTAATGATAAAAATAGAAAGACTTATTATTAAAGTTCCAAACATAGAGCAACTTCTGTTTATCTGAAAATTAATAATAAAATAGAAAATCCCAATATAAAATTCCAAACGTGGGATAGTTTGAGTTTAACTGAAAATTAATAATAAAATAGAAGAACACAATATAAAAATTTCATAAATAGACAATTTTTAGTTTATCTTATGCAAATATATTAGGATTTTACTTAATTAGAACAATTTTACAAATTTTCATAAGCTTATCGAGGATCCGGCTTGAAGGGGGTTCTTTACAGTCTCTTAAGTCAGTCCAAAAACTATAACACAGTTCACTTTTCTACTATAGTCCTCACATAGGAACAACAGTCATGGAAGAGTTAATGTGGCCTAAAGACATTCACATCGAACGATGCTCACCTTCAACAGGAAAAATGGACTCATAGAAGGGCCAAGGCATCACAAAATTTAACATGCCCAAGAGAGCAATATAGCTGGGACTATGGAAGCCCTAACCAAACTGCACGCTGACAAACTAATTCTAAATCTGGATGTCAACACCTTTCATTTCATGTAAACAACACGGGTGACACCTTTGGTTCTCATTTGCGACAAGCTTATACTTCACATCTCACTCTATCAAGAGCTAGGCGTCAAATCATGCACCCTCTAAGATTTAATCCAAAATCCAGAAGTCGACACTATTCATTTCATGTAAACAACACGAGTGACACCTTCGGTTCTCATTTGCAACGAAGCTCATACTTCACATATGGCTCTTTCAAGAGCCGGTCGACAACTCGGGAGCCTTTCCTGGCTTTCAGTACAAATATTATGCAGCTGCGTCAAATATGACATATCCTCTTGTTTTGATAAACAATAAAATATTTAATAAATTATTAATCGTTATTCGGCACATCACGTGCGGAACATTTCAGGCCTCACTCTTCTCTATCGCCAGGAGAGCCCGTCCGGTAAGCGAGTAGCTTCCTCCTTAGAGAGAGTTTCTCTGAAGTGTTGCTTTCCTTCTCACAAAAGCGAAATAAAAATAACAGCATCCCTTTCCTGCACCTGCAGACCCGCCGGCCTCCAAAGGATCCCCCATCATTCCGCCCCACAACTATTTGAGTCTAAATCTATTTTCCTCCTATAAAACTTAAGGCCAGTTTCTATTGCAGTTGGAACTTCGAGGTTCAAAAAACCATTAATCACGCTCCCGACACAAAGAGCCAAATGTCTTGTCATCAGTTGTAGCCTTTTTTTTTTTTTAATCAGATTGCGCAGTTACTTCAAAGGAAAGCATGGAAAATTGACAAAGATATCTGCCTCTGGCCCCTCAATTATCTCAGCTGGGGTTAGAGCCAGGGACTTTCTCCCTTCGAACCAACCCTTGGAACCACCTCCAACCGCTTGACCACATCAAAGGATTCTGAATAGCGCCGCTCGAAACGACTTCCAACCAACCGCAGTGGAAACTGCACTTAAAGTTCTCCCGAAACGAGATAACCGTTAAATATCAATTCAGAAATTTAATTCATCAACCTGGAAATTAATTTTAGATGGAATGGAGTAGAAGGCTGATTTTTTACCAACTATGTGAAAAATACCAGAGCCGGGAATCGAACCCGGGCCTTCCGCATAACACGCGGATGCTCTAACCCCTGAGCTACCCTGGCTGATAACCAGCTCGGCACTTCTCACATAATTTACGTTGGCAAGGTCACCGAGTCTGCATTAAAGCAGCTATATCAAGTGACAGATTTAAACATGGCATAACTCCAAACAGCCACGAAATTTCAATTCAGAAATTTAATTCATCAACCTGGAAATTAATTTTAGATGGAATGGAGTAGAAGGCTGATTTTTTACCAACTATGTGAAAAATACCAGAGCCGGGAATCGAACCCGGGCCTTCCGCATAACGCGCGGATGCTCTAACCCCTGAGCTACCCTGGCTGATAACCAGCTCGGCACTTCTCACATAATTTACGTTGGCAAGGTCACCGAGTCGGATGAATTAAATTTCTGAATTGAAATTTCGTGGCTGTTTGGAGTTATGCCATGTTTAAATTTGTCACTTGATATAGCTGCTTTAATGCAGACTCGGTGACCTTGCCAACGTAAATTATGTGAGAAGTGCCGAGCTGGTTATCAGCCAGGGTAGCTCAGGGGTTAGAGCATCCGCGCGTTATGCGGAAGGCCCGGGTTCGATTCCCGGCTCTGGTATTTTTCACATAGTTGGTAAAAAATCAGCCTTCTACTCCATTCCATCTAAAATTAATTTCCAGGTTGATGAATTAAATTTCTGAATTGAAATTTCGTGGCTGTTTGGAGTTATGCCATGTTTAAATCTGTCACTTGATATAGCTGCTTTAATGCAGACTCGGTGACCTTGCCAACGTAAATTATGTGAGAAGTGCCGAGCTGGTAATCAGCCAGGGTAGCTCAGGGGTTAGAGCATCCGCGCGTTATGCGGAAGGCCCGGGTTCGATTCCCGGCTCTGGTATTTTTCACATAGTTGGTAAAAAATCAGCCTTCTACTCCATTCCATCTAAAAAACCGTTAAATATATCCTCCTGCCATCCCCGAAAAAGCCCACACACAGTGCACTTTCTCCGACACAGTCGTAAACGAAAATGGCAAGACATATTCACTCT
Organism: Salticus scenicus; assembly: GCA_963930645.1. NCBI lineage: Eukaryota > Metazoa > Arthropoda > Arachnida > Araneae > Salticidae > Salticus > Salticus scenicus. Next base: position 128,053,257 of record OZ005651.1, on the reverse strand, counting down.
TTTTATTATTATTATTATTTTCATCATCCGTTTAATAATACAAAGTAAAATCCAACATCCCAACATAACCCACACTCACTTCCGTAGCTTTGATTTTAAGATGAAATACTACCGTTAAGAAAGGTAAAATATATACATTATTAGATATTTTTATTAGAAATCATCGGTTAAAATTTTCATCAGATTGATTTACAAAGCTTCGTTTGAGGGATTGCTGTCTCGATTCTTTATCTGAGTTTTAGCAGTTAAGCAATCGTTCTAGCAAATATATTATCTTTTATTGAAATCGTAAAGAACTTTATTAGATTTTCCTTTCATTAAAATTTTCATTTTGTTAGTACGTATACATACTTTAAGAACTATTACTTCTAAAAATTAAATAAATGAATAATTTATTTTATTTATTTATGTATGTATTATTTATTTATTGTTTGCTTCTATCTTAGGAACTTTAGTGATTAATGTCTTTTCCTTTTCGTCCTAAATATCGGTATAATTATCTATGAATACTATGCATATTTTTACGATGCCGATATGTAACCGCGAATTCTATAATTATTTTACTTAAACTTTTTTCTTTTTCAACAATAAACTTGATCAACAAGATATCTATTTTTTGAAAGTAAAAACTAAATTTTGATAATAGTTTTAACCATATTTTTAAATTTCCTTACAGATTGACATGGAATTTTGATTTTATTGAAGCGTCTTCTAAACAAAATTTTTCCTTGTATTATTTAACAAGTGTAACGTTAACGTATAAGAAATTTACATCAAATACTTTATATATACTTCTAATATCAAATTGTTACTTTGATACTGATAATTTTGAATACTGGAATATTTTTATTAATTGTATCATAAATGGTATCTTCATTGTATAGTCTCTTCCAAGCCTTAATAAATTTAAAAATACATGGTAGCCGGCAAAATATTCTATTGGAGGGGGGGGGGGGATTTCTTAAAACTGTAAAATATAAATTTAAAAATTTAATTTTTTTAAAATTCGTGAATTTTTCAGTATAACTTAAATAAAAGATAATAACTTTAATGTAATTAACCTTTAAATTTAATGCATAATGTACAGTGTGTTAAGAAATTATAAGACCACAAGCGTATTGGTGCATTTCTGAAGAAGAGAGCATAGTATGCAGATTTTTAGTTGCGTATTTAAAATTGGTCGTGAAACACATCCTATACTAATTCAAACTTTTAAAATTAAATTAAATTCATTAAAACTTATTCATTTTTCTAAAAAATAAAGGCTGTGACTGTTAAGAAATTATAAGACCACCTGAGAAAATTAGCATATTATACATGACGTAAAACTCAATATAAAGCTCATGCGTCAGTATTTCGTAAAAGCATTACATAAGAAGCAAAGACTTAGGTTTTGAATGTGTTATCTACGATTAATTTGACGATGCCTCTAGGTAAAGAATTATCAGAGTGCGAAGTGAGAAAATTTTTATTTTATAAAGGTTCTGGTAAATCTGAAAGAGATATTGCGAGGTTAATGAACCGTTCTAAAACTGCCATTCACAATGCCATAATTAGAAAAGATTATTCAAACAAAATAAAACGATCTGGTAGAAAAAATATTTTCACCAGCACGTGATAATAGAAAAATTTTTCGACTATCAACTAAAAAAGGTCTTTCAACTCGTGAAATTTTGAAACGTTTCAGCAAGAAAACATCACATGTAACAGTCTGGAAGAGTCTTAAATTAAATATCAATACGACATTTATGAAATTGAAGAAAAAAAACAAAGTTATTGAAACGGCATCGAGAAGAAAGACTAAAATTGGCTAAAAATGTCATGTCATGGAATGATAAGTGGAAACAAATTATATTTTCTGATGAAAAGAAATTTAACCTTGATGGTCCCGTTGGTTACAAACAGTATTGGCATGACTTGAGGAAGGAACCAAAAGAATGCTTCAATCGACAAATGGGTGGAGGATCAGTAATGATTTGGGGAGCTTTCAGTTATGAGGGATTGTGTGATTTACAACGGATTTCAGGTCATATGAACTCTACATAATCCAATATCAGTCTATGCTATATGATCATATGATACCACTTGGACCTTTATTAGGTGGTGCTAATTGGATGTTTCAACAGGACAATACTGCTTGCCATACATCTAAATCCACTCAGGAGTGGTTTAAAAAAGAAAGGATTGATGTTTTGCCATGGCCAAGTCGAAGTCCAGACTTGAGCCCCATGGAAAACTTATGGGGTATATTAATATTATCTCGCAAAGTGTATGCTAATAATAAACAATTTTCAACTGCCAATGACCTAGAAGTAGCCATTGTAAAAGAATGGTACAATATTTCTAAAACTGAACTTAATCACCTGGTTACTTCAATGAAAAACAGAGTGTTTGAGGTCATCAGGAAAAATGGAAGACCAATATCATATTAATTTTTTTTACTATTTTGTTTTTTGACAAGTGGTCTTATATTTTGTTAACAGGCTATTTTGCGCTTATTTCTAATATACATTTTAATTAAACATTTATCGCATTATACCGAGTAATTGCAAACTAATTATAAAAAATATACAGCAATGTGTTATTTTATGTATTTAAATTATGATTAGAATCTTTATTTTTCTTATAATTTACAAAATTAAAGTGGTCTTATAATTTTTTTACGGACTGTAATGTAAAAATACTATATAAACTATGAACTTTGATGAAGATGATTACTTCTTGAATTATTTAAGTTTCGAATAAAACTAAATATAAATCTATTTTATTAATAGATATTATCATAATCACTTAACCCTTTTAAAACGGATAGTAAATAATAATAATAATAATAATAATAATAATAATAATAACAACAATAATAATAAATGTGCAATAGTAATTTTAAAAATTGTTATTTTTAGAGGAGGAATTTCTAAAGTTTTAAACAAAAAGAAAAAAAAATCATTTAATATGATACTTATGTAAAATTTAATTAAAATAAAATAATAATAATAAATTGTAAAATTTAAAGAATCTTGATTTTGTTTTCGTGTGCTCTTGTTTGAAAAAGGTAAAAAAAGAAACGATTTTTTTATGTGCTGCAGTTCGAGAGAAATTCGCAGTGACTTTTGGAGCATCGTTCCTCTGACTTCAGAATCAAAGTAAGAAAGACTTTAAATGAGAGGAAGTCGTGTAGAGGATTCTTAAAAACTGATTGCTATTTATAAAATTTTATTCGACAGTGGCGATCTGGCGATCGTATTTTGTATACACTGATCTTTTCAAAAGTTATTTGTATTCACTGATGGGATAAGCTGCCTTATGTCTGGTATTATCCCAAGGACGGCCTTGCTTGTCAGTGAAAATTATCTAATGCTTTCGCACGTTTTATCTATAGCGTAACAGATATTCTGCATGATTTCGAACACTTCATAAAATTTCCTCTTTGATAAAATTCTAAATATTTCAATCACGAAGTTAAAAATAGCATAAGATCATTCGGCTTGTTTATATTTCTTCTTGATATAGCTACTGTCTTACCACAACATGATTGAAACATGCCGGTAAAACGTGAAAATCATGTCTTCGGTGATCATGATTGCAGAACATTCTTTCAAATAAATTATTGCATTGGAGAGATACAAACGACCACGAGTGGCGCGATAATGATACATAATATTTTATCTGGACATCTCTAACTTAAATCAGAACTCGCACCTTTCTTTTCTGGTAATGTGGAGAACTATTGTGCTGTGAAATTTCTTTAATCAAATATTAGACTTTAAGCAGAAAACTAAGGATTTTTTTTTAAATACTGCAGAGATGACTAAAGGTAAGAAATATTAATTTTTCTTCAAATAAAAATATTCTTAAGTTTTAATTTAATTGTTGTAATTTGCAATAATAAAAGGAAAACGTTTGCCATCAGAAAATTTTACTATTTTGCAGTTTGGTTCTGAGAGCTTTTATTAAAAATCTATAGATTTTAAAAATTGACTTTTTGCCGTATTTTTGCACTGCATGTCACCATGCGTATACTCTGTAGGGAGCGCCAAACTCAATCTGAAGATTGAAACGCCCCACCCACTGACTACCCTTACCGCTCTGCCATACATTTACCTTAGCTAAACTTCCTGCGTAATTTGACTGATGTCAGTTTCTTTTTCATGTTTCACACTTGAGGTTTTTCCTATATATTTTTCTCCTCGCAATTCTATGTCTAGAAATTTTTTTATGCAATTCTATGCCTAGTATTTGCACCTAGTATAAATACCATCGTTTTTGTTTAGTTTACTTATTTGTTTAGTTTCAAGATCTGTCACGTAAAACGAAAATAGGGCTTTTCAAATAAAGCTCGTTACAAAATTGTTGTAACATAGTTTAACATTTTATTCTTTTCTTTTTCTTTCTTTTTTTTTTCTTTCTTTCTTTTATTATTTGAATATTATTTGCTGAATAACAATTTTCAGAATAATTTCCGGAAATATTAGAATCCAATCATAGATGTTTGCAGTGGTTTAGAATCCTCCTTACACAGCAGATCATGATCTAATTAGCCCTAATCGGCAAAAATGTCTGTAGAGCAACAAGCCAAACCTTTGAAAACTAATTTTTTACGTATGTACATACCTGCCAACATTCTAAATAATATTCCGTAAAATTGTTAGTACCCGCCCCTTTTCCCCCACCATTTTATTTTTAGAGTAATTTTCTCTAAATGTAATTACGATTAAATAAGAAGAAAAATACTCTGAAGTTTGGTGTTAAAAAGAAGGCGGGTACCAACAATTTTACAGAATATTAATCAGAATGTTGGCAGGTTTGTAAATAATAATAATAATTACTATATATATATATATACATATACATTATAAATAAAAATAAAATGATAAAGGAGGTGTCAAATAACCCCCTCCCCTTTTTTTTTAATTAAAATTATTTATCAAACAAATCATTGCAGTTATCTACAGTGCCATCAAAAATCAGATAAATGTGCAAATTTATGAATTAATACTTTCTGACTTATAGAGGCAAAGTTGTGTGTCATGATTTTAATAAACTAAAATAATTTGCTTATCAAATTGCTAAAAAAATTTAAATAAGGAAGATTAGTCTCGATATAAAATGTCATTAAAATTTAACTACTTTTTATGATTATCAAATAACCATATTCAATAATGAATATTTACAAAATAATTTTTGTAGTCATTTTAATTTTCTAACACACTTACCTTATTCATTCATTTTCTTGACAATATGTCGATATTTTTAAAGATCATTGGAAAGCATGCGTTTAAAGGGAAAAAAAAAAAAAAGAATGTTTGCACATTTTTCTACTTTGTATATTTGGAACTATTTTTTCTCGACTTCGTTTAATTGTGAAGAGCAACCTCTGTTATTTTAATTTATTTATTTATGTCAAGATTTATTTTTCTATTTACTCAACATTCATCAATAATACAAAATAATTTCTTTAGTTTTCTTGAAAGAGTTACTTTTTTTTAAGGGCCTAAGTCCGTATTCCCGCGAGTTTCGATTTATTCTATATGAAAATGTAAGATAGATAATAATTTCGGAAAACAAATAGCAAACATATTCACTGACATTTATATAATATATATATATATATGTGTGTGTGTGTGTGTGTGTCACGAACAATGGGAACGGGGCGAGGGATTGTTGGTACTAGTGTTAAGACCAGTTGGCTACGCGAAGATCCTTGGTGGGGGTTTTTCTAAGGGATGCTGGCCTGCATTACAGATACTTTTTCCATAAAACAGTCGTCAGTTATCAGTAATCCTGCACAAAATATCTTCTACACCCCTCCCCCCCCCCCTACTATGCATAGCAAATTTTCTCTTGTGGCGACTGTGATGTCACATATCCGATCAATTTTTCTTTTTTCTAGCTGTTTCTGAATAAATTGTATATTATAATTATGGCGGTAAAATATTTACGTTTTAAAATATTTTACATTGTTTATTATTTTTTTTTTTTTAACGAAAGATAATTTAAAAAAAGAAAGATTAATTACACATTTAAAAAATTAAAATTCTGTCTTAACCCTTTATCTTCTGCATTATGATAAAGACAAAAATTGTGTTTGAAACATATATTTTTAGTTACTAAAGTGCATTATTTAAAGATATATATGTTAAAAATTATGCATATCACCTCATCATAATAATTAATGAGAATTTTGTGAGGTCGTACTTTAGTGTACCACTGGTACATAGAGGTCGAAAAAATTATTTTAACATGAAAAAAGTGTAGAGAAATATTTACTTTTTATGTTCCTCATATTTTTTCTAAAATTAGTGATTCTTGAAATAATATAGGAATTAATTATAACACACATGAAGATCGTGAAAAATATAAAGCAAAAACAGCAAGTGCACTCCATAAAATCCCTTATGGAACAAAAATGGCTATATGTATCGTCTAATGCTTTGTAGTGAGATTAAAGGGAGGTACATCTGTTCCCTTCTTATAAATATCTTTGACATTTCTTCTATAAATTCGATTTTATACTCTTTTTAAAGTTATGGTACTTTAAAGTACCGTCAGTAGATAAAGGGTTAAATAGAATTTAATTTTGGATAAAAAATATAGAATGTATTTTGTAAAATTTGTTTTTTTATAATTAGAAATTGTTTATTTTAGGGGAGGGGGGGGGGGGAAGGTCTTGGCGGAGTGACCTCCGTAAGGGCAGGGGATGTCTTTTTAAGGGGTCTTAGCCTATATTTACGCAAGTTTCGGAGAAAAACCACAGAAAACGCCGAACGGCTATGCCGACGAGCGTGCTTTCGAATCTGGTACCTCCCGTCTGTCAGCTTTGAGAGCAGAACCTCTCGGCTATTCATGATGGTGATTTAGAAATACTAAATTTATCCAATATCAATTTTTACTTTAAAGTTTAAAAGTATATTAAAGTTAGGGAATTATGTAAAATAATGGCTGAAATTCAGGTATGTGCTTTAACCATATGAAATTATTTCCAATAACAAAAAATACTTAAAAAAAAAAAAAAAAAAAAAAAACCTGGGAAGTCCCGTAAAATTACTTTCATTCCTTCTTGGAAAAGTAAGTTACCCATTAAATTTATTGGGCTATCCCGTTGAAAAATGAGTGCAATTTAAATTTACGGGGTTTTGCCTTTTCAACACGAAAAAATGTAATTTCCTGTTTAAAAAAAAAAAAAAAAAAAAAAAAAAAAAAAAAAAGTAGAATTTTGACACTTTTTTTTTTTTTAATGGTGTATTCTAGTTTCTAAATGAAAAATTAGTATTTTGTAGTTAGTGTCAATTTTACTGATGTACAAGTTAAGGTCAATTATGTGCGCTATAGACCTGGATCTGGATGAATGTCCTCCGTAGGAAGATTTTCGAAGGAGTCCTAACCCGTATTCAAATTTGGAGAAAACTACGGTAAACAACTAGTCTGATGAGACCGAACTCGATTCAAACCCGACGCCACTCGTCTACCAGCTTGGAAAGCAGTACCTCTCGGTTACTAGTGTGGCAATTTATTATTATTATTATTATTAATTAATTAATTTATTTATTTATTTATTTATTTTTTGTGATTATCTAGCATATTTGGTTAATTTCTTTAGAAATCGTCCCATTTAAAATGTACCTATTATTGAATATATAACCGAACGGCAACATTTCTTTCATTACTATAAATAACACACAGAAATTATAATTTAAACACGAAATGGAGCCTTATTATATTTTTAATAAGAATACACACTGAGTTTATCATTATTTAAAGTATGTTACTAAAATTAATACATTTAATCTCCCCGTTATAGTAATACTTTTAACACGCAATGCTATAAATTGATTTTATTAATAACTATATTTGAATTTATGACTCAAAATTTGTAAGCGATAAGCGTATGGCATAATAATAATAATAGAAATATTAAACCAACATCCACACTCGAATCGTAAGATACGTTATAATGACGTCATATCACGCCACCATTTCAGATATCAGCTGATTCCGCTGTCAAGGTCGAAAACCTACTTAAAATATTTTTTTTTTCTATCAGGGGTAAAAAGAAGTCACGTTTATAAGCGTTTTTCGACATTTAAAAATCTCGATTCATTTATTTATTTGTTTATTTATATATTTTTTCTTATATATATATATATATATATATATATATTTTTAACAAAAGACATCAAATTTTCCAAATAAGATATAAAATTATATATATACATATATATATATATATATATATATTATATACACGTATGTATGTGTGTATATGTATTTATTTATTTATTCGAAAAAGAAGACTTATTTTTTACTCAGGGCTCACAGCGTTCCTAAAATTTTACGCGCATTTTATTATATTGACGCCATTATTTTAAAATAGACATTTTAAGCATTATTATATTATAACCTTCAGAAAAAATTTCTTTTTAAAAATAATGGTGACAACAAAAAAAGCAAGTGTGAAATTTTAGGAACGCTAAGAGCCATGTATACTCTTAAAAATTTCTTTCTTTTACGTTTTTATTTCTTCATTAATAACATCCCCCCCCCCTTGGTATTGCGTTCATTTAAAAAGCAATGAGGTTACTAAAAATTTTTAAAACGATGCGACTATAAACGTTTTTGAAAAATATTTCACCCTAAAAATATGAAATGACCAGACATCAGTTTACTATAATTTCATTGTCATGTCATATTTCTATGTTTAAGGATTCTCTCTAATTTTAGCAATTTTTCCGTCTCCGGCAGTCAAAGCCCATGCTTTTCTATGGTGAAATTTGTTAACAGAATTTACTCATTACCTAAGGCATTTTTAAATTCCGCTCTGACATAAAAAAAATATTCACAACCTTTCAATTTGTTTTTGTTTTCCAAAAAATTATTGTCATTATTATTAATTTTGAATATTCCAAAGATTAAAAAAAAAAAAAAAAAAAAAAAATGCTTTTAGTTAATTTTTTTTTTTTTTAAGTTCTAAATTAGAATAGTAAAATTTTTAAAAATAAATTTTGGGAAACAAGAATAAATTGAACGTTGTGAATTTTTGAATGTGAAAACAGAATGTAAAAAAAAAGATACATTAGGTAAAGAGTAATTTTGTTACAAAGTTTTCCCGTAGACAGAATAACATAGAATTTGGCTGACGATAGAGACTTCCTGTAATATATTTTAACCTTTTGCGGACGAGCTCCGCCTTTGAGCGTTCCTTTAAAGCAATATCCCTTTCAGAGCCATTGTAAGAACGCTTATTTAAAATTAAGTGTCATCAGAATTTGAGAACAAGATTAGAAGTAAAGAAATAAATGATTTTTTTTCGGATAACTTAATAATAATAATAATAATAATTTAATAAAAATTTCCGGGATGATGTGTGGTCGTGGTGTTGGTGTTCAGGTTAAAGCCGATATGATGCTTTTCGTGCATGTTGCGGGCACTTCATACACATTTTTTCTATTAAGAAACTGAAAATTGATTTTTTTTTTTTTTTTTTTTTTTTTTACTTGTGTCACTTTTCTTGCCGGGGTGAAATATAATAGAGGCATTTACTGCATCGATTGTTGTGAATAAAATTTAAATGATTTTTGACACGAATACATACAAATCTTTTGTTCAAATATAAAGACATTTTAGAGGAACGCCAAAAGGCGGGACTTACAGTTAAAATTTTTAAAATCTGATGACTGCTAAGGATTACATGTAGAAGAACACTTAGTTTATGAATGGCGTGGTACAAACCAGCATGAAATACCTATGCTGCAACTGTAAAATTTTGAAATATATATATTAGGATTAACATATCTTTATATTTGCTACCAAAAATTAAGTGAAATATACTTTATTGGCATTTGAAATACGGATTTTTGACTTTTTAACTTTACTTTCGTGATAAAACAAAAACTTAATATATAAAATTAACTAGTTAAAATACAAATACTGTTTCTCTGAAAAAGAATATAACTCTTGCGCTTTTAGATGAAAAAAAAATTTTTTTCGTTATAATTTAATTCATAAATTAGTTTTATCCCGAAAGTGTTCCATTGCGTTTTATGAGTGGTATTTCTATAAACTAAATTTTAATAACTTCACTTTGCACAAATTTTAATGAAATGGAAATATGTCATTCATATGTACAAAAGAATGTTTTCTATAGAATATAGCATGTTTAGCATTATGATTTACAGGGCCACACAAAAATATTCGCTTACATTAACGGCTATTACTGGAAATTTGCTGGAATTGCACTTTTGCTTACATTAAACGTTTTTAACGATTTCTAACAATGTTTAAGAGTGAATATGATTTGAATTAGTGTACCTGTCTGTCTGACTGTCCATATGTTTATCTGTCCGTCTGCCCATCTCCAGTGTCCGTAAATATTTTCAGAATTTTTAAAAAATGATGTATGTTATTCAAGTTCACTATAGAATGTTTCCTATTTAAAATGGAATTAATAGGTCCTGTACAACTGGTTTGTGTACAGGAACACCCCCCCCCCACACACACACACACAAAAAAAAAAAAAAAAAAAAAAAAAAAAAAAAAAAAATGGCAATGCATTCCGTTTTAGGACAGACATTTTTTAAATCACATTTAAATAACATTCTACTGCAAAAATCATTAAGAAAGTTAAATGTATTATTAATATGCCAAAAATAAATAAATAAATAAATAAATAAAAATAAATAAATAAATAAATAATAATGCTTTGTTCAGAATATGATATGGATAACCTTCAGATTTACAGGGCTATACTAAAATATTCAGATACATTAAGGGCTGCAATTAGAATTTAAAGGTTGCATTTTCTTTTGAGTTAAGCCTTTTTAACACTTTTCCAACAATGTTTAAGAGTGATTATGAATTTAAGTAGTCTATCTGTACGCCTTCTAGTCCTTGTGTCTGCCCATTGTGTGATAACGTAGACAAAGAACATTGAAAATTATATGATACAACAAGTACGTACAGTTGGAAAGTGTTAATAATAAATGCGTACCGCATGGTTTGCTGTTCTTGTTTAAGATGTGTAAAATACACAAGATTTACTTTCATTCACCTTTTAGAGTTAAACTTTTCTGAAATGAAAAATGTTTAAGCTCACCATGGAAAAAAATTTGAGATATCGCATCTGACATCAGTGGCTTATAATCATAACATTCTGCCCTATGTTTTTTTTTTTTTTTTAAATGTTTGAGAAGTGAACTACCAGTGCATGCATAGAACTGGTTAACTTTGTTTTGGTCTAAATTACGTAAATTTGTAAAATTTGTATCGAAGAAAGTTTTACTATGGCTATAACATGATAATTTCGTAAGGATTAGCAGATCACATAAATGTCAAATGGAAATCAGAAACTAACTTGTAATTAACCATTCCAAATATACTAAATTAAATATTTCCTTTCATTAAATCAGTTTTATTTTTAAAAAAAATCTTTTTTTTTTTTTTCTGAAAAACTTTAAAGCTTCATTTAAAAAGGTGAATTTTGGATCACTATTTAAGATTTTGAATGTTACTTCCAGGACTCATCATGAAATCGGCTGTTGCTATAAAAGAATGATATTTATGTAATAATATAATACGTAGTAAATAATAATGTTAAGTTTTTGACACTTGATGGGTATACCTGTAATTTTCATATACGTAAAAAAGGAAAATTACTTTGTAATTATTTCAGAAAAGGAACAAATTAATGCTTAAAAAATTTAGGTTGTTCATATGTAATAATTAATCCTATTTTGAAGGACATTTTTTTACTTTGTGAGTTAAAAACATGTTTGTGATGAACTGATCTGGAAAAATACTTTATCTAAGACATTTTCTAATTTAGTTTTTTTTTTTTATTATTATTATTCACTAGCGAATTTTTCTCTCACCTTGAAGAATAAAAGAGTTTTCAGAGTTTTCCTCAGTGTTTATAACATGCAAACATGCAGACTCTCACTAAAGGAAAAAATGTCCTTATTAAAGAAATACTCAAAATATGGTGAATACATTTATTTTGTAGATTATATAACAAAGCTCTCTTTGTTTTTCCTTTCAACTTCAACCTAAGTTAACGGTTCATTTCATAAACAATTTCGATGCTCTCAACAAATTCTGGAAATTAAATTAGCAAAATCGTTACGGAAACATAGAGCTTTTAACGGTTTTATTGCAAATTTACATTCAAAAGTACATCGTACATCAGAAAGAGAGCAGTTTAGATAAAAAATCGATTCAATCTGAAACTGCAAACTTTGATACGATCTTCTGAAAATTCTTTGCTACTGTAGAAAAGTGGGAAACACTGGTTTGTTGGTTGGTTGTGTGAATTAAAAACGACTGATTACGCAAGGTTCCTAAACCTGGGTAGAATACCTCCCTGGTAGGGGGAATGGGGGCTTTATAAGGGGTTCCAGATCAAAGGAAGCCACGGAAAATTTCGAACGGCTAGGCCGACGAGCACGACTGGGATTCGACCCGTCACTTCCCTTCTACCAACTTAGAGAGCAGAATCTCCCGGCCTAAAATAGATCCACATTTTTAACCTCCTTTTATTTTTATTCATTTTTTTAAACGTTTTTAAAATGATAATCTTGTATAAAGATTGTATAAGGCGGATAAGGCTGTACTTTGTTTTTCCCGCACAAAATACAATACCTGTTCTCGCCTAAAGCCAAACGCAATGTTATTAAATGGAAAATTTTCCTTATAGAATTACTCATTATCTTTTTTTTTTTTTTTTTTTTTAACTCCGTTTTCACATTTAGAAAATTCCCAACCGTTTAATTAGTTCTTCTTTTCCAAAAATTTATTTTTAAAATTTTTAATGTTTTACTTTATAATTAAAAATACGAAAAATGCACTTAGTTTATTTTTTTCACTTTATTTATTTATTTTATTTATTTATTTATTTATTTTCGAAACAAAATATTTAAAAAGAAACAGAAAAATAATTTTTGGAAGAAATTAATTTAACAGATTGCGAATTTTTTGAATGGGAAATCTAAATTAATTATAAAAATACGTTCGGTAATGAGTAATTCTCAAAAAAAAAAAAAAAAAAAAAAAAAAAAAATCCATAGGATATCATGGGGTTTAGCTGTTAGCGATGATCGGTACTGCGTCCTTTTAACCCTTTAATGTACATTGGTTTCGTATTGAAACGAAACATTTACCATTTTTATTATGCAACAACTTTTCTATGTATATTTTTTCCTTGTTTTAATCTACTTTTAACTCGTGATTCTTCTCTATTCGTTAGATAGCAGCATTACTCCAAAATTTAAAAAATGATGCTGCAGAGGAAGACATATGCAGAAACCATTTTAATTTCTTAGTAGGCATGAGTGCACATTGCTGCAGTCGAACTTACCTTTTTTACCTTATGAAGGGCCAAAAAGTATGATTTCTCTTTTTCTTGCAAGGGTCTAAATAGAAAATTCAGTTAATATATATATATATATTAAAAAAAAAAAAAAAAAAAAAAAAAATTAAATGTTAAGAGCGGGTGGGAAAATTTGTTTCCACAATTACTCATTATCCATTATTATTTATTATTATTATTATTTTTTTTTCTTTTACGGAGGACACTTACCCTCAGGCCTAGGACCCTCGTGTAGTCAATCGGCCTTAATCCCAACAACCCAACAACTTACCCTAATGTATTATTATTATTATTATTATTTCCGTTTACACATTCAGAAAATTCACAATCGTTCTAACAAAAGTCTCACCAGTAAGCAAGCGGCTCTGCGCTCAAAGCAGGTAGGGCAGACGAGAAGTGCCGGCTTCGATCCCAAGTCGCGCTTGTCGACCTAACTGCTCTGCTCTGAACCTTCCGTGTTTTTCTCCAAAACACGCGTAAATATGACCAAGGGGACCCCTTAAAAAGAGGAGAGCATTCCACCTATTGGCCTAGAATCCTAGTGTATTCAGCAGGCCTTAATCCACGCAACTAACCAACCAACCACAATCGTTAAATTACTACTCGTTATCGAAAAAATTGATTTTCCTCATTTTTAATATTTATTTTCTATCATCAAACTTCAAAAGTTTTATATGTTAAATATATATTGTATGAACTATGAATAAAAGCGGACTTACTTGTTACATATAAATTTAAGTAATAAATACATATTTTATATTTTGTTATTCCTCGAGGCATAAAAAGTTCTCGGTTTTTAAGAATTAAAAAAGAAAATTATTATGTAGGGGATCAAGTACAGCAATTTTTATAAACAAAAAATCAAAAGAGCGGAGGTAAAATTTTGACACGAAAGACGTTTCGATAGCATCTTAAATAATAAATGTTTAACATTTTAGAACTTTATAAAATGAACAATTCTACTTTTAAGAACTTTCTGAAATGTAAAAACATCTTAGAACTTTATTTTCAACTGAAAAATATATTATGTGAATACTTTCCTCGTACATTCTCAGCCACTCATATGCGAATTTCCTGCTGAATACTTATATTTGCATAATCATTATTTTCTGGTGTCGCCATCTAACGAATTAAAAATGCACAATGGGTTAAAGATTTTTTGTATTTAATACCTCGGTTAATAGATGGCAGAAGTGTTTAAAAGGAATAAAAATTGAAAAGGCAAACAGATGGCTTTGCCGTAGGGACTTTAAGGAGTTATCTACAGCAGACCTGTCCAACATAAAACTCTTGACGGGCGCTCGGGCCGCAATGGAAATCTATTTTACACAGGTGGGTGGGCCGCATTGTATAAATGCATGAACGGTGAACCTTATACATATAGTCATTCTTTTTTGATGGGCTCGTGAGGATTTAAAACGGAAAATAAATATGTATATTAAATGAATTTTTATTTAGTAAATAAATATAAAAAGTCGAAACTTCTGATTAAACATTCATAAGCGTAATAGTAAGATTCTGTTATCGATCAGATAATACTTTATTAGCATCAATGAGCGCGATATTTGTTTCTTTAGCTTCCTTAATCGGTATTTTATTAATTTTAGCTGTTTTAACCGCAGATGTCAAATTAGAAATTTCCTGAATTCTGTCGCGGGCCGCAGAACCTTGCATTGTGGCGGGCCACATGCGGCCCGCGAGTTGGCCAGCCCTGATCTACAGGATGTAGGAACGGATTTTGAATTCGTAGAGACTTTGTGTAAGATTTTGCATGGATTTTGTTATTCTTTCCACTTTTTCCATAATTTTTCACAAAAGTAAGGACTTTTGTTGTCAGTGTAGGGAGGGACATCACATGACATAAGTTGAGTTGGCAACACTAGAGGCAAAACACAATCATTTTCTTTGATTGAAGGAATAGTTTTGACCTCCGCAGATATATATACTTAAATTATCTTATACATGAGTGTGGAGTGCCCGACAAAAAATAAATACAAAATTAGCAGGGGAAAAAAATATTAATAATAATAGAAACACGTGTCGAATACAGGAACATAAATAAATCAGCATTCTCACTAAAAATTGTTTTGAAGGAGTTTATATTTAAGCATTCTTCATCTTCTTTCTTTCTTTTCCTTTCTTTCTTTCTTTTTTTTTTCTTTTTCGTCCAGAAAACAGAATACTATTGGTAATGCATAGAATTTGTTTTGTTTTAAAACTGCTAATTTATATACGAGTTCCTCTCTTATATTTTATTGCAAAATTTATTCCTGTATTAAAGGGGGAAAAAGAAAAGATATCGATCCCAGATCTCACTCGTCGACCTAAGCCGTTCGGAGTTATCCATGTTTTCTCCAAAACTCGGCGAAATACTAATAAAAGCCACTTAAATAACAATAATAATAAAACCTTCACGGAAGGCATTCCACCCAGGCGGACCCGTGCGCAGCCAATCGGCCCCCCAACACCTCCGTAAATGAACACAAATGCAAATTATTATTGTTAATATTATTTTCTTTTAATGTAGCAAGTAATGCATCATCAAAAAATAATCCAGGAAAAAGAGAAACATAATTCAAAGTACTACTTTATTTTTATTTTATTACTTTTTTGTTTTATGGGGAATATATGTAGACAGTAGAACCGCGATCCATCATTTTTCACGGGGTGCGTGAAAAAAAAAAAAAAAAAACTATGAAAGCAGGAAAACGACGCATGCGGGTTAAAGTCAAAACACGAAGAAAACTATGTTTATGAATTAATACACCCAATATATACAATATACTACTAATAAAAACTAATTTGGAACTTTTCAAACTCTCAAAGAAATAAACCAATATTATAGAACATTATGTAAAATTTATTTTTAAAAATCCGTAATTTTATGTTGGGCTTTTCGTTTATTTTATAAATTAAACAGGAATTGTTCCAGATTTACAACATTTTTCTATTCCTTTTCTGTAATTTCATCTGCTCATATAAAATTTCGTGCATTTTCAAACGCCATAATTACGTCAAACACACTTGGCCTCCTCAGCGGGAAAATTATTCTCTGTTTCTTAGCTATTATTTTCCTTTTTTGAAGTCACACATTTCTTCTATGCTTTAGGATACCGCATGTCGCAAAGTCCGGATTAATGCAAATAAAATTATCACTAAATTTTGTACTAGACACATCCTCTGCTACACGCAACCAATCTTCATCTGCATTATCATCCTCATCAACATTTTCTTGCCCTTCTGTTTGGTATTATTCATCATTTTTTTGCACTTAACCACATTTCACGAAACAAATTTCTGGATTGCTGAAGAGGTTAGTTCCTGCCATGCTGAAATTAGAAAATGAAGAGATGGTCCGGAGACATAGCATCACAATTTTCATCTTTTTTGGAAATGGGGAAAAGGGTTATTTTTGGATGAAAGAAGCTGTTCCAGATTGTATGTCATATGGAACCACTTGATCTTCAGGAGAAAATATTTACAAGGTCAGAAGAAAAATTTTACAACGATGAATGCGGGAAAACAACTTTTTGAAGCACGATACATGCGGATTTCGTTAACATTATTTAAATGCAATTTGTGCAGGGACCATAGAAATAAAACGATCAATGCGGGAACGACAGATCGGGGTTTCACTGTATATATATATAATATTTATACATATATGTATATGTGTGCATTCATCATTAGAATCAACACGTCTGCCCAGCATCCCCCACCCCAAACAGAAAATAACACACAGAGCTACGAATTCGTACTTTTAATTTTTTTTTTTTTTCACTACATTGGGTGTCTCTAATGTGTTTTGATACGCTGAATTCAGAAATGCTTCTCTTTTCTTTCTATCGCGTAAGCGTTCTTCACAAAGTGAGGGTGAAATCGGAAAAATTCACACAGAGGCTATAAGAAAAAATTCGAAATTATTTATGTATAAAATACATTAAAATAGGCTATTACTTATACATTATCTTTTAAATATGTTTTTTTTTTTTTTTTTTTTTTTTTTCATCGAAGCTACCTTTAGAGCTTTTTCTTTTGTGCATGGCTTGGGGATCTTGAGGAGGAGAGGGGATTCTCTATGCAACATCCAACAATAATATGCTAACATGTTAACACTCCATTGTCCCTGATATCTCCTCTACATTTCTTTGATGTCTTTATGAAATAACTCTCTTTATTCTTCACTCACATCACCTAGATTTTCCGGGAAATAACTTAGATGAGAGATGAAAAGTGGGACTTTAAGCTCAAAACATCCCATTTTTTGGCAAAACCGTACGTGATGGAAATTTTTGAATAGTTTTTTCTTATTCGCCATCCAAAAGTGGAATAAAATGAATTTTCTGTTATTTCATGCATATACACTAAGGGACAAAAAAAAAAAAAAAAAAAAAAAAAAAGTCGCATTGCAGAAAAAATGACTTATACCTTTTTTATTTGTAATAATTTCAAAACTAATGGTTGAAACAAATAAAACTGTCATGTTTGCATAATATCAAAGAGATGAAATGTTATTTAATTTGATGTTCGCATGATATTCAAGTTTATCCATTTTAACGAAAAAAAAAAAAAAAAAAATCGTGTAAACAAACTACTTGAGAGAACAATTTGAAACTCGTCGTACGAACTAATGGCACGTGTACCCAGGCAGGAAACACAAATTTTTGCTGATTGGAACGTCATCTCTGTGTCAGACCGAGAACTTTTCACCTTACCCTCGTATTGTGTCAAAAGTCATTTGATGAAACATTAACTGGATTATCGAAACTACAATTGTCTCCAATAATAGTTAGAACTAATTTATTACACCTTCTTAGCGAAAAAAGTCCTAAGTTTATCTAGTTATGTCTTTATTTCACACCAAAACATTCATGGATTCAGTTTATAGGTAAATATGATGATTCGACGTATTAATAAAAATCAACCGTACAACCGTTCCTTATAGCAACGCTTATTATATTATTATTTTTTTATTTACTTTACTTTACTTTACTTTCTTTTATCTTTTCTTCTTCTTCTTTTTTTTTTTTTTTTTTTTTTTTTGTAGCGAATCACATGGTTGGTTAAACATTGTTTATATATAATCGCGATTTTAATATGGAAGCTTTCGATTCTTTTCGTTACCACTGTGGGAAATTGAGAAACTGAGATTTCATCTTCACTCTCCAAGAGTGAGAATGTACGATAACGTGTTTGTTTTGTCTAGCTTTTAACTGGTATGGATAGTCCACACCGTACTGGATGTCCTGCATATAAACCACGTTTGTGCAGTCTTCTAGCCACGGTAAAAATTAATATTGGACATACTGTGTGGAATTTGCTATTTCTTCCGCTGTTTTGCCGTTTCTGTTTTCTTACTTATAGGATGATATATCGGTCATCAGTTGCCATCATTTTCTCTTGCTGAACAACTGTTGAACGAACAGCTCGGACAGCTGTACTTGCCGTTCAAAATGTTTTTCAGGCTCGTGTAACGATGCTGTGCACGATCCCAAACTGCTCCCTTGCATTAGAGAAATTTCGACCTTCTTTCGATTCCCCAGTGACTTGATCTCGGAGAAAGTCATCCAGATGGTGTCGCCTGTCAAATATACATCACATGATAACAGCCGCTAAATACCGTTGTCGAAATCCCTCTATACTATACCGCACGATAGATTTCACGGAGTGTACACCGCCCGTGTAGTTTACAGTCTTTCGACGCTTTTCCTGCCACATAATATTCCATATATACATATGTTCTACTGTACCAGTCCGTAATCTATCTACAAACTGCTCTATCATCCTTTCTGTTACCTCCTTACATTTTATAATGATCTCTTCATTTTCCGTTTTTATTTTTGTACACCAACCTATATAAATTACATCATAATTGTTCGGACAATTTTCTATGCACTTCTTTATGTTTCCCTGTGATGAATGAAAATTAAGTATCATGCAATGAAGAGGCAGACAAATAAAAAAAAATAATTTAAAAAATATTAATAACTTTTCGTCATATGCTCCTTTTTTATCAGGGCAACTATTGTCTGCATGTTGTGCGTCAGTTTGAAATAACTCGTTAATGAAACTAAATGAGAAACTATTTCAAAAACTTGATTGACAGAAAATTGCGTAAAAAAAATATATTTGTATTCAGTCGATCAGGAAATAAATCTTTGAGCGTTTCTTTCTTTCTTTTATTGAAGACTTTCTGATATTTTTTATTTTAAGATACATGTCAAGGTCCATTTCTCAGTTATCACAAGTTTGTATCCTTACATAGAATTTTTATTTGTATGTTTTACTATAGTGTGCAGAGACGGGATGTTAATAAAAAATTTGTTCAAAAAATCGCACCTTCGATAAGGATTACCCTATACGCGTCATTTTAAAGTTCGTTAATGACGCAGTATTATGGTCTTTTATTCATAAAGTTTTATTATGTGAGAACTTGAGTTTATATACGAAATGTTTTGATGATATAAATGGATAAGGCTCGATATCAGTGAATGCAGAAAAATTCTGGTTTGCAATTGATTATTTCATTGTCAAAACATACTACGGAACATACAAGTTCATAAAATACACTCGCTAGTAATAATGTTACCATTTTTGCAATATTTAGCAGCTCATGCATCATAAAATAATATGTATAATGATTAATACATATTTTTAGTAACTTTAAAAAACAACTGTTCTCCGGAAAATCAACATTATTCGACGAAAATAATAGTAGTATTACCTATGCAATTGCGGTAACAAACAAGGTTTATATGCGATTCTATATACACTGCCAAATATTTGATTATTCTGGGCGAAAACTTTCAGAAAAATTTAGTTGCCACCACTTAAGAAATGTAAATTTTTCAAAATTCTTATTAGGTTTTTTAAAAAATACCACTATGCAGGTTTGGATTTAGTTTTTACTAAAACTTTATTTCATAGATCTACTATGACAGTAGACGGGCCAATGGTAATCATCTTTTTGTGGGGCAAAGATCATTCATAAAAGTAGTCACATGACAATTATAAGTTATAATAGTCACGTGACATTTTTACACACTATAGTAAGTCAAAGTAGCCAACATTGATTTTTTTCTCGCCAAGTTGTAAACTCTGCGTTCTCTTACGCAGACGATATCTTTCTTCATTTTTAAAAGTTCTTTTTAAAATTTACATTTCCCTTTAGAAGTTAGATTGTTTTAAAATAAAAACATATTTTATCGCAAACAATGGTGATTAGACATTTCACAGGTAATATTTTCTTTTCTTTTACTTTTTTCTTTTTTTTAAATTATTTTGTACATTTTAAGTAATTAATTTTTGTACAATGCTTATAACTGCTATATATTCTTCAAATTAAAAAATAACAATTGCATGCGTTATCTGGAAAAAAAAAAAAAAAAAAATTATACAGACACGTCATTATTTCATTATTTAAAACATGAAAATCTGACATTGACAGATTTTAATTTAGTGCCAGAGGCCTACTGCTAAACCTGTTAATATCGACAAATTCTTCTTTAGTTAATTCGTGACGATCTAAATTCCATGATAAAGTTTTCATTAAATCAAACCAATGTGTTTCAGCTGCAGATATTGTAACAAATAACGTTGGAAGTCCAAACTGTCTTATAGCCGCAAAACAACGTTTTTTCTCTTTTTCCCAATGAGGGGGAGGTGTGCCTTGGGGGGGGACTCATGTCAAAGGTGTGCCTTGGGGGGGACTCATGTCAAAGTTGTACCTTGGGGGGGACTCATGTCAAAGTTGGGCCTTGGGGGGACTCATGTCAAAGTTGGGCCTGGGGGGGGGACTCATGTCAAAGTTGGGCCTGAGGGGGGGACTCATGTCAAAGTTGTGCCTGGGGGGGACTTCATTCAATAAATCCCCATTCAATAAACCGACTGAAATAGGCCCTTAGCACTATTAAGAGTGACGCATAAAAATTCGACAACGCTGTACCGACTGAAATAGGGGTACCTTGGGGGACTCATGTCAAAGTTGGGCCTGGGGGGGGGGACTCATGTCAAAGTTGTGCCTTGGGGAGACTTCATTCAATAAATCCCCATTCAATAAACCGACTGAAATAGGCCCTTAGCACTATTAAGAGTGTATTATAAAAATTCGACAACTGTACCGACTGAAATAGGCCTCTAGCACTAAAAAAATGCAATATTGTTTTTATAATAATTTATAGAAATTATACTTATCGCTAAATTATTGTATTAAAAAAAAAATAATAGAGCTGAAAAGCGGAAAATGTAATGTTTTACACAAGTTTTGCTTACTTTATCATTTAATTAAAAAACAGAAAAGAAGAGAAAGAAAGAAAGAAATAATTAAAAGAAATAATAGCCAAGAATGCGATAATTGCCAAAAAAGTTAACTTTTTCCTAGTAATTAGCCGACACATAATTGCCGCACTTTCTTTTATACTACCATAATAAAGCAATTCTCCGTCCACTGTAGTAACAGGTCTAAACTTTGACTACAAAATTACTCACCGAAAAAAGGGGAAAAATGCACAGGGGCAAACTTCGAGGAGACAAATAATTTCTGTGTCATTTAGGATGTTAAAATTAAAATTAAACTCCTTTAATGTGTTCTTTTTTTTTTTTTTTTTTCAAATCTTTTATTGGATCTACCTTTGTTGCTGTTGTTGTTGTAATGATTAAGGTCGATTGGCTTCATGAGGATCCTAGGACTGGGTGAAATGCCCTTCATGGAGTCTTTCTAAGGAGTTCTTGATGGTGTTCGCGCGAGTTTCGGAGTAAATCACTGAAAACTCCGAACGTCTATGCCGACGAGCGATTCAAACACTCCACTTACCGTCTGTCAGCTTTGAGAGCAGATCACCTCAGACAATGGGAAGGGGAGCGGACCTACTTACAACAATAAGAACACAATATAAAATATTGAATCTCAACATCATTTCTATAATTCCTTATAAAATAAATAAATAAAAACGTAGACTTCTGTAAGATTTATTGCGTGCTAAAAGAAAGTAAAATTTAATTAAAATTAAATATGTCGATGATAGAAAAATCTGTATGTTATTCCAGCTTAAAAGCCGCATAATGAGATTAATTTCACGGTGTTGCATGCTTATAATAGTCTATATTTTTTACAAATTTTTATTGTCCTGGTGGAGGCTTAGATATTTATTTTTGGCCTTACTTCCTCGTTCTCTACCTAACATTCAAATACTTCCATTTGATTTTCCATGCCTTATTCATTCCCGCCCTTCCCCCTCTCCTCCCCCCTCCAAAAAAAAAAAAAAAAAAAAACTCAGAAAATTATCGTGGATAAACAAATTAAATAATATCTCAAATATGTGCGGGAACTGGGAAAACTGACAATAGAAAAATAAAACTTTTAGATTGGACGAAATCTTTGTTATATAAAATAAAAATAGATTCTAACGTCGGGAAAAATTTAAAGACAACTTTAATGTCTAACAGTTCAACCAATATATTATCAATAATAATTAAATTTTATTTAATAGCTATAAGAAAAGGGGGATCTTAGTCAATGTGGGATATTTAATGAATAAAACATTTGTAAACAAACATAATAAATTGGAAAATCTTTTAATAGTTATTTTAGGTTGAAGTAATAGCACGACCCCCCATCAGGCAAAAAGTGATAGGCAAGAGTGCAGTACTCCTTGCTTTCAAACTGATACATTAGAAAGTTTACCCGAGTATCTTTCAGTCATGAACCAAAAAGAGCGAGAGGAGTGTCAAATAGAAAAAAATGATAGGTCAGGTGTCTAGTTCTGAAAGCCAAAGCCCATATTATTCTATGAAGAATTTTTTTTTCCACAATTACTCATTACCTAATGTATTTTTTTAAATTCCGTTTTCACATATTTGCTGATAAAATGGAAAGTCTTCAAGATCCTGGTCTTATTTAAGCCCCCTCGTTATTTTTTAGATGTTTCTTCATACGAAAAATTGTAGTCCTGCTCTAGAGTCCTGCATCGGGTCGGGTAACCCGATTTTACCCGACCCGACCCGCGGGTCGGGTTCGGGTCGGGTTGACAGAATTTTTTCTCTTGCGGGTCGGGTTCGGGTCGGGTTGACCGATCTTTTTTTCGTTCGGGTCGGGTTGACTGAATTTGTTTTCTTGCGGGTCGGGTTCGGGTTCGGGTCAGGTTTGGTTTTCAACAAGTCGGGTCGACTTGAGAACACCTTTCAAAATATTTTTTACAATTATAAACATAAATTTATAGGCATGTTTACAACTATGTAACTAATTTAAACATTCTGCACATACTAGACATGTATCGGTTGATTGTTTGGTTGGAGGATTTAAGGCCGATTGACTTCAGATGTGTCCTAGGCCTATAGGGGGAATGCCCTCCGTTTGAGTCTTTCTAATGGGCCCGTATTTACGCGTGTTTCGGAGGAAACCACGGAAAACTCCGAACGGCTAGGTCGATGAGCGTGACCTGGGATCGAACCAGACACCTCTCATCTACCAGCTTCGAGCGCAGGACCGCTCAGTCGCTGGTGGGCAGATATGTACCGGAGCTCCCTATTCGTATCCGCGGATATCCGCCAGAAAAATAGATCCGTATTTACATCTCGATCTGTTTTCTTTTCTTCAACGGAACTAATATGTATCTTTTGTAGAAATTGTATGAAAATTAGAAAATTATTATAACTCTTTCTCGACTGCTATTAATATATAAATTAAAGAAATACAAATATAGTATAACCTCGCATTTACATTCTGGGAATTGAAAAGATTTCGCAGTTTACAAGTTTTTTTTTTTTTTTTTTACTTTCTTCTATATTCAGTATAAGAAAGTATTAGATTCTATTAACTTTTGGTGTCAACCGCTCGACGGGTGGCACTGCTATACAGCGATTTCTGCAATTTCAGGGGAGGCTATATCTCAGGTTCTGTTGCGTATAATCCAACAAAACTTGATATGTGAGAAAACCAATATGAGATATTATGCTGATTCAATTTGAATGCCTATCAGCCAACAGGTGGCGCTGCTACACAGCGATTTCCGCAATTTAAGGAAAGGCTATATCTCAAGAACTACTGCACAGAATTTCATATAAATTTGTATGTAGGTGCCATTTAATATATATTAGCGCCTGTCATCTTTTGGTGTAAACCACTCAACAGGTGGCGCTGCTACACAGCGATTTCCATAATTACAAGGAAAGCATTATCTCATGTTCTATTGTGTATCATCAAACAAAACTTAATATGTGAGAAGGTGAGATTATGAGACATTATCCTGACTCAGTTTGAATGCTTGTACGGCCAATAGGTGGCGTTGTTATACTGCAAATTTCATCGATAACAGGATGGCTATATGCTATATCTCAACTTCTATGCCATATAACTGTACGAACCATGATATGTGAGATAACCGTTATAAAAACGCATTGTTTAAGAAGTTATTTATAGACGATAAACTGTCTCTCTTTGGATATTTAGTGTTATATTTCCCTAAGATGAAAATTATTTGCATTCATCACGTTAAACTTTTTAATAAAAGTTTTAATAAATTATTCGCTCTTAGTGAGTTTGACAGAAAAGTATAGAAGAATGTCTTGTGGTGGCCACAACATACTAGTTTTTTTTATAATGTACCAACTGTGTGACAATGAAAATTTACTTTATTTTATGTCATGTTATATCATTTTACCTTGTTTTGCATGATATTTAGATAAATAAGTAATGTTGATTTATTTTTCGGGTTTCGGGTTAGATAAGTCGGGTTTCGGGTCGGGTTCGGGTCGGTTTTCGGGTTGATGAAAAGTTTTTTGTCGGGTTCGGGTCGGGTTTCGGGTTGAAGAAATTTTTTTTGTCGGGTTCGGGTCGGGTTTCGGGTTGATTTAAAATTCATCTGTCGGGTTCGGGTCGGGTAAAACCCGACCCGCGCAGGACTCTATCCTGCTCTTTCCAGTCATTTTCATCAGTTGTAAACCCACGCTGATCAAATTTTCAAGTTTATTTCTATCTCTTGCTTGGACATACTTTTTACTAAAATAAAATAAAATAAATTAAAAAAAATTTAAACAAAAATGTTAATTTGTATAGAATAATTATGTTCCGTGGTTTATTTCCCTTATAACAACTTTTAAATTAACAATAAAGTGGTGAACAGAATCACTGAAAATGCAAAATTTTAGAAGTCTCATTTTTTTTTTTTTTTTGCTTCGTACTATCGTACTATATGTATATATATATATATATATATATATATATATATATATATATATTGTACACTTTTGTGCATATCAACAAAAAAATTATAAAATTAAAAAAGACAATAAAAAAGGTGGCGGTTGGGTGGGCAGATGTTTGATTACGGAGGTGTTGTGGTGTTGTAAGGCTGGATGGTTGGGTGGGTTTGTGAAATTAAATTAAAAAAAAAAAAAAAGTAGAAGGCTTGTTGCATTTGCTTTGTATTCCTATGCAAACTTTCTTTTTCCAATAAAATTTCAGATTCTTCCTTTTTGAGTTGTCAACTATATTTAATGTTCTAATTATACTGTTAAACACAATGTGATCAATCGGTGAATTTCATTGTTGCTTCGTGGTTTCATTGCTGTTCATCTGCTTTGAAATTTTGCTTTTTTAAATCCTATGGTTCCTGTTCTGGTCGTGGCAGGCTGGGGGAGTGTTGTCGGCGTGAAACTAGTGTAACCCCACAGGCAAGTCACAAGTCTTGCCGCCTGCCTCCTTCTTCCTATCTTGTGTTTCTTGGGTTGTTTTTTCATTAATTTTGATAAATTTATGGTTTTAAGTTAAGATTTGTTGTTTTACTTTATTGATTCGTTTGTTTTGCAGGCTGTTAATTAATAGATCTGGTTTCTTTACATTAGTGTATTTCCTCCACTGATAATTTTTTTTTAAAAATCTTATTGGTCATTGGTGTTTCAGTGATCTTGTATCTGTTGCTTGGCTTCTACTACGCTTAATAGATCATCTTTATTATATATATATATATATATATATATATATATATATATATATATAACAATTTTTGATAAACGAGAGTCAAATTAACGCGTTGTGATTTTCTAAATGTGTAAACGGTAAAAAGAAAAAAGTAATAAGTAATTTTCAAAACAGATTTCTTTATAGAATAACATGGGATTAGGCAGCCAGCCAAGTTAGATGAAGCATCCCCTGTACATCAGGTATATAAAACAGGCAATTATAACAAGATAAGAAAGCCTCCTTTACATTCTGTTAAAGAGGAATATGTTTTTATTTGTCTGCAATACGGATAGATATTTTAAATTTTCAAATTTGATTTTATAGAAAGGATAGTTATTAAATTTTAAATTAACTAAAAATATTTAAAAGAATATGTTTTGATATACAGGCTAGACAAAAGAAGTAAAATATTCCAGAGTATTGATTATAAATCAAAAATTACACGCAGTACTGACTAATCGTAAATCTATATTCAGCATTACACGCGCATCTACAGGGAAAAGCTTGCTAAACTTGACATCTAGGGTAAAAAAAAAATTATTACACTTATTAAACATTAAATATTATGCAATCGTTTTAATTTTCCGAAATTTTGAGAAAAATTCTTAAAACCTGTTAATTCCATTTTAGTGTGAGATGTTGCATTAAATTACTAGACTCTTCTGTAAAGAAAATTTATCTAATCTCTAAAGCTTACTCGTGATTTTTGTACTATAGATTAGACTATTTATTAGGAAAAACCGTTAATTAAATAGTTTAGAAGCCGTAAGAAAAGGACAGATAACAATATAGGTTAATATGATATCAAACATTGTTGATTTTTTCCCTTTTGATTTTGTTGATTTCTCGTTCTTGGTAACGTTTCCTTCTAATTTTGAAGCTTATTAAATAGCTATAATGTTTCAAGTTTTATTAATTATTTTTAAAGAAATGTTTCATATGAGATGTGGATCGATACTTATATTTCCTATGTAGATGTTCTTTTTCTGAAATATTTAATTTGTAAGAATCTTCTTTCTTTTTCAAATTACCTAATTGAGTGATTCTAGTTATTTAATACTCATTAAAACCGAATTGGTTTTCAAGGTAAGTTAAATTGATATTAATCTATATTTTTCACCTGATTTTTTATTTTGCCTTTGGTTTTATACTCACCCGATGAAGAGAAGTTATCCAAAATAAATCCTCTGTATTTCTCTAAAATAAAATGAAAACCCTTTTCAGATAACTTTAAATAATACATAAATTATGCTGTTTCCCTCTTTCAAGGCTAAATTTACAGGGAACGGAACAGTTGATATTTTGAATACTATTAATTGTATAAAACAATCGTCGTATATTGAA
The DNA here is from genome assembly GCA_963930645.1 of Salticus scenicus. Taxonomy (NCBI): domain Eukaryota; kingdom Metazoa; phylum Arthropoda; class Arachnida; order Araneae; family Salticidae; genus Salticus; species Salticus scenicus. The sequence goes on along the minus strand of OZ005651.1, from coordinate 128,025,598 downwards.
TCGAAGAAAAATGCTGCAAACGATTGCTAAATATTATTATTAAAAAAAAAAAAAAAAAAAAAAAAAAAGGTGCTGTTAGAAATTGCTCCAATCCTTGAATTTATTTTCAATTAAATAATATGGTTAATATAAATGCTTTGGGATTAAAAAAAAAAAATCTGTTTTAAGCGAAATATGTCTTTATTATATTGATAAAGTAAAAACAAATACTTAAATAGAGTTAAAATAATCTCATACAAAACGAAAATAATTTTCAAGGAACCGATTTTACGCATTGCCTTCGGAATTCCTTTCATAATTCATTTTTACAACCTGAATTAAGTTATAGTCTTGGCCAAATTATTATTATTATTATTATTATTATTATTTTAATACTGAACGAGACGACCTTGAACTTTAGACAGGCAAAGAACACTTACAAACTCATACTTTCCACTATCGACTTAGTCACGAGTGCAATTAGGGGACCAATCACAAATTGAAGAAAAACACAAATATTTTGAATTACCCTGTACCATAAAATACTACAAATAACTTGTAAATTTAACACCTAATTTCACATACTATGTGCAATATTTGTATGCTTTTTTGTGGGAATCATGTGATCATTTAGAGAGATATAGATTTTTACAAAGTATAAGGAAGTATAGTAATCTCGATTTGCGAAATGGATTTTGTATTTCGCATAGCGCAAAAATGAAAGATCGTAAAATGTTGCAAATTCATATGTGTGACTGTTATGAGGTCTAGTTGTACTCCTGCAACTTTGGTTCCCATTTCAGAGATATCAACGACTTTACACGAATTTTCGTGACGTCTGTATGTAAGTATGTGTGCGTATATATCTCGCATAACTCAAAAACTGTTGGATGTAGAACGTTGCAAATTGGTACATAGGTTTGTTATAACATCTAGTTGTGCACCTCCATTTTTGAACTGTCTATGATTTTCCGTTTTAGAGATATTTAGGAAAATTATATTCATAATGACCAAAAATACAAAGGTTTTGGCCATTATATGTGACCTGTTATCATAGACATTTCAAAAGAAGCTAATAATAGAACCAGTAATGATATTATTATGAAAGTTGAAGACATTTTTGCGTGTAGAAATTTATGCTTAAAGATATGGGCAGGTTCTTGTCGACGAATGCATTTTATTTAATGAATATTCAGCCCGTAGATAGAGCCCATAATGTATATCGCATAGCTCAAAAACGGTTGGACGTAGAACGTTGCAAATTAGTACATAGGTTTATTATAACATTTAGTTGTGCACCTCCCTTTTTGGACTTCATGCTGTTTTCCGTTTTGGAGATATTTAAGAAAATGATATTCATAATGGCCAAAAATACAAAGGTTTTGGCCAATATATATGACCTACAATCATCGAGATTTCAAAAGAAGCTAATGATAGAGCTAATAATGATATTGTTATGAAAGTTGAAGACATTTTTGCGTGTATAAAGTTATGATTAAAGACATTAGTAGGTTCTAGTCGACGAATGTATTTCATTTAATGAATATTCAGCCCGTAGATAGAACTTGTAATGGTATTATTAAAAAACGTTGTCGATATTTTAGCGTGTAGAAAGTAATTCTTTAAGAAATAAGCAAGTTCTAGTCGACGAATGCACTTTATTTAATTAATAGTCAGTAAAGAGTTGAATAAATCTTATTTCTGTGCTACAAAAATTAATATTCTTGAACCAATCCAATGAAATGGCCATTTTTACTACAGAAATCAAATAAACATTGTTAAATACACTGTAGAGCATAAATTTCCCTAAATCAGGAACAGGCGAATATTTCGAAGTCTGAATGGGATTTGAATTCATTGAAAGTATTTTCAGTTGTTTCTGAAATTTTCAAGGAAGTTCTGCGCACCAGTGCGCCATTAGAAGATTTTCAGGACTAGACTCCTATTGAGGTAAAGTTTCCTTTGTAAATCCTTACTAGCATTTTTCGCCACATTTGAATGCCTAATATGATGCTAAGTCAAAGCCCACCTTCTCGGAAATGAAAAAGCTTTCATCTGTTTCCACTTTTACTGTAATACTGTGTAGAAAGTAACACGTAAAGATATAGGCAAGTTCTAGCCATACAATCATTAATAATCACTCTTCTTTTATATTAGTCTTGTAAGTCATTTATAGAACTTTCGAAAAATTTAGTTCTGCGCAATAAACCAATGAATTTTTCCAGAATATTTCAGAACTCTGTTATAATTGAAGTTAGAGCTTCCAAATTTTGGCAACCCTAAAGTACAAATTTTGGCTAAATTTGTTCGCCAAATTCGATGCCAAGATCAAAAATCTACGCTGGCTACTAATTTGCGGTATGGCGAGATTAGCGATAAAATTTTGCGACAAATGTTGTTTCAGGATAGCCAGAAGCCTTTTCTTAATTTTAACTGAGTTAATTATTTTGGTAAAATTTATCGTTTCCCGCCCCTAATTTTTGCCAATGAGAACAAATCTGGACCATCTATACTCGAATGATTTTAGTTGTATTCTAAGCTGTGCATTTGCCAATGAGATAGTCTGTAACAAGGAGATATTCTGTAATAGTATATTTGTCTCGGCGACATATATAACCGTATTATCGTGAATTTTTTGGTTCGAGTAGCAGGTTTTTTTTTTTTTTTTTTTAAGGAATGTTTGTGGACTGGAACCTGCTTGTTTATTTACGAATGAGTTACCTCACACAAAACTGTCACTGTTTTCATAAGATTATGTATACTCTCATGGTTGTATAAGGAAGTTATGTGGTGTCCACATCAGATTTTTTTAAAAAATTATTATTATTGTTAATTTTTTTGCGTATAACAAAGTTGGATTTCGTCAAAAATTTTACAAAATTTTGGGAAAACTTGACAAATCATTAGAGAATCATGATTCCGAAACATAAAATGCACACTTGTAGTTTTCTCTGAAATATGAGTGTTTGTAGTTTTTTTTTTTTAATGCGCATGAGCGAAAGATAGAAATGTTTTTTTATTACATAGGTTGAAAGCTTGATATATTTTGCAACTTGTGTCAAAAGTTCATTTGAATAGAATAAAAATTAGGAAAAATAAGAAAAAGATAATTTTCCGAGCTCAAATTTAATAAGGGATTTTTCACATGCCACGGATTTAATTTAGTGATCTAATTTTTAAAAAAGCACGTTTCAAAACTTCTTTTTTGTGAAAAACCCCTCATGGGCTTGTAAGACAAACGTAATTTTATTTATTTACAACCATTTGTAAGTTAAAAAGGGGTTTTTCACAAATAAGGACTTTTACAACTTGGGTTAAATAATTGGATCCCCAAGTTAAATGCGTGGCATGTGAAAAACCCCTTGTAAAATTTCAACTCTGAAAAATATCTAAAATCCTGCTCATTCTTTTGTCAATAATTTTCTTAATTTTTACTCTATTCAAATGAATTTGTGACATAAGTTGCCCAATATATCAAGCTTTCAACTTATGTAATAAAAAAATTTCTATCTTTCGCATATGCTCAGCAAAAAATATTTGTTACAAATACTAATATCTCAAAGAAAATTACACATGTGCATTTTATGTTCCGGAATAATGAATCTCTAAAGATTTGTCAAATTTTCTGAAAGTTTTGTAAAATTTTGTTGAAATCAATTTTGTTATACGTAAAATCTTAGCAAAAATAAATAAATAATAATAATAATTAAAAAAAAAAAAAAACTACATCTCTCTAGATAATCGTGTGATTCCCACAAACAAGCACGCAAATATTGTACAGAATATGTGAAATTATGTGTTAATTTTACAAGTCATTTGTAGTATTTTATGGTACAGGGTAATCCAAAATATTTGTGTTTTTGTTGTGGTTGGTCCCATTTTTGCACTCGTGACTAAAACGATAGTGGAAAATACGAGCTTGTAAATGTTCTTTGCATGTCTAAAGTTTAAAGTACAGTCGGTAACAAAAGTCTCCGAACACTAGTAAAAATTCCTATATAAAAAAAGTACACTTAATACTGTTTTGTTAAATAAATCCTTGTCGAATCCTGTTTTTAGACTGACTGAGAACAGGATTCGACAAGGATTTATTTAATAAAACTATATCAAGTGTACTTTTTTTATATAGGAATTTTTGCTAGTGTTCGGAGACTTTTGTTACCGACTGCAATATCATTCAGCATATTTTTAGAAACTAGAAAAAATTATAAAAAAAAAAAAAAATCTCATAATTTGGCCAACACTGTATTTATATCTAAAAACAATTCATAGCTGTATATTGTTTTGATGATTATGTTAAAATATATTTTTTAAAGGTAAAATTCAAAGTTGATAGAGGAACGGTGCGGAATATGGAATAGTTAGGTAAAATGGAATACCGTTATAACTCACCTGTACAGTGCTGCATTCTATCGGAAGCACGTCAAAATTCTTCACAGGGTGTCAAATATGATCAGTAGTTCACATTGTGTCAGTAAAAAGAACAGTTTTTGTTTTTATACAGCTTCTTTGGTCGATCAAGATTCAGTAAGCATTGCGAATTCTGTAATCTATTTACGAAGCAGTAAAATGAATGAAAACCTAGTGTCATTTCCGGTAGAGCAGTTAGTAGTCTGATTCCCATGAACTTATTTATACCAACAGGTGGTTAAGGTTGATTTATTCTCCAAGATGGCAATTCGGGTAATATGGAATACCAACTATTCCGCATTATTTGCAGCTTTGTAAAACTTGAACTTTAGTAAATTTTTCAATACTTTTTATTTTCAATAATAATTTCAAAATAGAATGTTTATACTCCAATTGTTCATGATTTTCTGTAAAAATACAACCCTATTCCATATTATCCTTTAAAGAATTGGTATTCTATATTTCCCCTCATAAATATTCCATATTACTCACTCGCTTGATCCCTATTACCCGAAAATTGCTTTTTTTTTTTTTTTTTTTTTTAATTCCTTAGCTAAAAATTTTGAATGTACACTATATTTTTTGCAACATAAAACCATTAAAACACATTAACAATACTTGAAAGTTTGCAGTAGTCGAATCCACAACTATCCACAATACTTCAGTCTATTACGGTGAGTTCAAATAGAAAAGGTATTCCATACTCACTTACTTTCCTACACCTATTCACCGACTATATCAATCCTAATAATTTTTTATTTTTTCATGCTCTTTGATTTTTAATTATTTATTCATTTGACATGTCGCTTACATAAAGAAATGCAATTGTAATCTTTGGAAAAAAGTCAAACACATACTACAAAAATTCCTTGACACCCAATCCTTTTTATAACAAGTTTGCATGTAATAATAACCTGATATTTTTTAATGTATACAGATGAATTAATTAAAAATGACACTTTCTAATAAAACAGTTTTAAAAAAGCTTTATAGAAAAAATTAATGCACCAAAGTTACGCTTTAAGGCAACAAAGTTGCTTATTGATTTCAGTTTCTGGAATTATGGCAAATAAATTTTGATAAAAGCAATTGGATCGTTAATTTCGAGTAAACAGGAGTGCACTAATTAGATATTTTCAGAGCAAGATGAATATGTACTATTATGCATGAATATATAGTTATTTCTTTTATTCCCATTTTTATTGCCTATTTAGTTGCCGAATGGTTAGTTCTCTGGCTTTTAGTTGCCAGGTACCAGATTTGAATCCTGGTTAAGGCTAATAATTATTGGATAATTATAGGATAATTATAGTGGTTAATTATAGTGGATAATTATACATGGATATCCACTATAATTATACATGGATAATTATAGTGGTTCGGAATCCACTTTAATTCCGGCCTTAAGTTCCGATCTAATGAGCCTTAATGTGCAAAAACTTACCGTAGAGCGACATTTAAAACAAGCAACCAACCCATTTTCATTAGTAAACAATATAGTCTAATCATCCTTCATTAAGGTTCATGTCAAGAGTAGGTGACAAAAGAGATGCTAGAAGCAATGAGATTAAAAGCGTATGGGGCACATTATGGATACATTAAAACAGAAAGAAAGCAAAAGCATCTAAAAGAAACTGTATGATCATCCTGTAAGGTATTCAATGTTCTCAAATAAATATATAAATGAAAATGAAAATAAAGTTACAAAACAGTGATTAAAGGTGTTCAAATCAAGTTTATTAAAATGTGTCAAATTACCTTACACCCGTGGAACATCCGAAATTAATAGGGCCGCGGTAGCCCAGTCGATTAGAGCGCCGGACTCGTAATTGGAAGATAGCGGGTTCGGTACTCGAGCCGGCCAAAGACCGTCGTGTACACTAATGGTGGTTGGGGCACGTAAAATCTGTCGTGGCCGCAATGTCATCCATGTTCCCATAAAAAAATTATACCTCTGGGGGTCACCGAAGCGGGAGAGCCATTCCTTCCATGGAGGAACAAAATTGTGATGGCATGTCTCCGGACCACCTCTAGGGGTGAGTCCCAGACCTTCGCCAATTGCCCATTGCGTAGCGCTAGTGCAATGTAAATCCCATCCAACCAACCGAAATTAATAATTTAAAAAGTGTTTAACCCTTAGCTTCGAACATATCATTGTTAGTAAAATTCGCTCTGGAGGTAGTTATTATTCACATTTCATTATTATTATCATCATCATCATCATCAGATTTCTTTTTTTCGATGTGAGTTCATTTTCCCTAAAAGATCATCTGATCATTCATTCATTGTTAAATTTTTAAATTATGCACTCTGATTTCTGGTCATCAAGATTGTCATTTCCCGTTTGAAAATGAATAAGCTGTCAAATGAATTTTATCCTCTATATTTAAACACAAACTTTATTTTTGAAATTAATTTCCTTCTTCAGAATATACATTTTTTTCCCCTTAAAATTTTTCACTTCCTTAAAATCTGTCCTCTCTTTTCTTTTTATTAATTAATTTCTGTTTATACGACTTCTTTTAACAGTAGATCAGTTTGAAATACTTTAAATGGATATTGGTGATTCATTTTATATCTTAACATTTGTAGATAACATAAGAATAAAAAGAAAATCCTCTATATTATTTACATTAAAAAAAAAAAAAAAAAAAAAAAAGTTCTGATTTTTAAGTTAAACTACATTGAATACTGAGAATATTGAACTTCGTTTCGTATGAATAATAGTAGTGATAGTAGTGAATAATGTAGTGATAGATAGATAATAGTAGTGATAGATAATAGTAGTGATAGTAGTGAATAATAGTAGTGATCTATCAATTGTTTCATACTAAATTCGTATGAATTTAGTATGAAACAATTGATAGATTAATTATTATTTCATAAGATTAATAATTTGATTTCAGATAGATAGATTGATTTCATAAGATAGATAAGATTTAATAGATTGATTTCATAAGATAGATTAATTATTATTTCATAATTAATTATTATTTCATAGATTAATTATTATTTCATAATATGGATAGTCATTTTCTGATTTTTCATTCGTCGCACACATATTTGCTTTTACACAAGTATACTAACTTAAATCAAGTTGAATAATGATATATATTTTAATACTTTACTTTACAGATCTTAGTGAACATATAATAGGAAATTAATCTGTTATCTCAAAGTTTTTCTACCTCGAAGTTTTCTCACTAGAACACTAAACGTCAATAAATAAGGATAGGCTTTAAACTTAAAACTATCACTAGAAATGTTTAAGTTAATATGTTTTACTGTCAGTTATCTATTTTAATTAAGAAGTGAAATAATCAGCTAATAATATTTTGCAAAATTAATTCGGGCGTTAACGGGTTAATGTACGCATGCACTTTCAATAATATTCAAAATTTAATACTTTTCGTGTATTTTACTTATCAAATATGCATATTAAATGTAATAATTTCTATATAATTTGCATTTTTCATATATTATACACTCTATAATATAAAAACTGATGCACCAAAAAGTTATCCGTAAGGGTCAAAATTGCATATGCATATACCGGGTGATCCAAAAGTCAGGACAAACTTTAAAAATGAATAATTCGAAAACGAATCAAGATACAAAGATACGGTTTGCCCCAAACGGATGAAAAAGAAACCGGGTTTTGTGTGGCAAAGGAAATAAATTAGTTCTGTTGGCGACCAACAGATGGCGCTATAGTGTTTTATTTCACCAAAAGATGATTTACAAATGAAAAAAAATTTTGACAACTTACAAGTCAGCTTAATTACAGTTAATTAGTACAACTACAGCAACTGTTCAATGTCCATCATTCAGAAGTACAGCTGTGAGATGATTCACCACATCGTTCACAGCATTTAGTAGCATTTCTTGCGTTATGGCAGACACATTTGGGCGGATGGCGTCTTTCAGTGCTGCTAATGATGCCGGTTGGTCGCGGTACACTTTTGACTTCCAAGAATCCCCACAGCCAAAAGTCACAGGGTGTCAGATCGGGAGATCTTGGAGGCCTTGCGTGATTAAAGTAGCGACTGAGAATGCGATATTTCGATGCATATAAGCTTCGACTACCATTATCTGCTGTAGTTGTTCCTTTTTATATCGTTTATTGCTTTGCATAATCCTACATTAGAAATACGGCAGCGCCATCTGTTGGTCGCCAACAGAACTATTTTTTATTTCTTTGCCCCACAAAACCCGGCTTCTTTTAAATCCGTTTGGTGCAAACCGTATCTTTGTATCTTGATTCGTTTCCGAATCATTCATTTTTAAAGTTTGTCCTGACTTTTGGATCACCCGGTACTTTACGAAGGGAATATGCAATTGATTAACCTTTAGCGGCTAAAAATGACTGACTTTCTGGAGTTTTAGTGCATAACCACAAAGCATACGAATCGTGTTTAAAATAGACCACATTCCAATGCTTGGGCATTTCCATGCGAATGAAATTCGTCGACTTCATCATGTGGTACCACATTCATCACAACACCTCCTATAATAATGCCACCGAACTGAGCTTTACATTACGGAAGATCGGTCGTTTATATCCAGTTAACACTTCCTATAATATCTATAGGAGGATGTGAATTGGATGTAATCGACCGATTTTCCACGACGTAAAGCTCAGTTCGGAGGACATTGTTATAGGAAGTGTTATACGAGGATTATACCAATGCATTATCTCGCAGTCGGACTTGTTAAAGAATTCACGAAATTTTTATTTTATGTTTTGGAGTGAAAACAACATGAGTAGTTATGGTAGCTGTAGCTGTGTAAACGAAACACCAGTGAAAAGAGAAACAAATATTGCACTACTAATAAATTGCAAAATTGCAAATAAAATAATATTTCATTGTTTTATTGATTATTATTATTATGCTTATTTACACATAGTCATAAATGTTTAACTGTATATATATATTAGTTTGGATATTGTCCTTGTTTCACTACATAGTTTTCAGTTCTTATATTAAACATATGCATTCAATTCTAAAATGAAATATTGATATTGAAATTCAATATGCTGCATCTGCGTATTAAATTTGTATGTTTTATTATCCACCTTATTCATATCTATTGTATCTATTAGTATCATATATATTTGATTGTTCATTTATATATTCAATGAGTTAGCTGTCAAAGCTTTTCAGCCTTTTAATGTATTGTACGTTATGGATTCAGCTACATTTGCGCTACATCATAGCTCATAGTGTATCATTTTCTTAAATTATATATTTTTTAAATAGTATTTTGGTATCACATTAAAAAATTATGATGACGTAATTGTGTTGATATCTATAGGACAGTGTGGATTGGATGTAATCGGCCGATCTTCCGTGACGTAAACCTCAGTTCGGAGGCATTGTTATAAGGAAGTTTTACTTATACGCTAACTGTACCAATGCATTAGCGCGCAGTCGGACCCGCTAAAGAACTCACGAAATTTATATTTTATTGTTTGGAGTGAAAACACCATGGGTAGTTATGGTAGCTTAGCTGTAGCTGTGTAAACGAAACACCAGTGAGAGAGAAAAAAATATTGCACTGATTATATAAATCGCAATTAAAATATTATTTGATTGTTTTATTGATTATTATTACTATGCTTATTTACGTATAGTCATGTTTAACTGCTCTTTCTCTCTCTTTCTCTCTCTGTATATATATATTTGTTTGAATATTGCCTTTGATTCACATAGTTTTCGATTTTTATATTAAGTATATGTATTCATTTCTTATATGAAATACTGGCATTCAAATTCAATATGCTGGTTCTATGCATTAAATTTGTATGTTTTAATATCCACCTTATTTATATCTATTGGTATCATATATATTTGATTGTTTATTTATATATTCAATGAGTTAGCTATCAAAAGCTCTTCAACTTTTTATACGTTATGTATTCAGCTGCGCATTGCGCTACCTCATAGTATATCATTCTCTTAAATTCTTTTTTTTTTTTTTTTTTTTTTTTCTGAATAGTATTTTGGTACCGTATTAAAACGTTATGCTCACGTAACTGTGTTGAATATAGGATTTATAATTATTATTTGTATTATTATTACAATTATTTATAACGTTTATTCATATTTCTCTGTATAGTTATAAATGCAAGATGATGACCTCTATGTTGTTCATTTAACTTATTCTTTAATAATGTGATTTTTTAAAATAATATTTTTGGATTACATTTGCTACAATTTTCTTATGAATTGTAACTGATATGGAGAATCAGAATGGTAAATTTGATCATTTGAATGTTATTAAATTCATCAGTTATTTCTTTATAAATTTGGGAGTTTGTATGAATATTATAAATTAACTTATATAATCAAAAATATATTAATAGAGTAGGAATTTATTTATAAAACAATTTATGTATATTGATAATTTTAATGAAAAATAATTTAATAATAATAATAAAAATAGTTATTCAGATTTCTGAAAATAATTTTAGTATTTTGATATAATTTAAGTAAGTCTTAATATACAGTTAATATAATTTGGTTAAAAAATACTGTTTAAGCATTTATTATCAAATTATTTTTCAGAAAAAATTTAATTGTTATTTATCTCTATCTATATTATTCAAAATAATTTTACATGATGGTTTTAAGCAAATTTTTTAGATACTAACAGGAAATACTTAGCAAAATAAAATAAACCCGCTTCACCCGTCTTAAGCCGTGATAGCCTCTGCTCCTTAATATTATCGTTTCGGTTTCATTTGTTTGGATATTGCCTTTGTTTAACATTTTCAGTTCTTATAATAAATTATATAGTAGTATGTTGACCGTGAACGTTGTATTTAAGTGGCGACAGAACCAGGGCCTGATTACCGAAAAGGCTCGGGAAGCACAAGTTTCCCCTCTAAAATTTAAGAGGGGCCCCCAAAATGACTAAAAACAGAATTTTGAAACTTCAGTTTCAGATTTTCACACTGAGACTAAATTTTCTTCGGAGAAAGTTCGCTTAAAGCTAGATGAAATACACATTATTTCGGAAAAATTCTATTATTCAACCATAAAAATCTGAATGTTCATATTCAATGACCTATACGATTTTAATGTTGTGAGTAGAAACCTCCTAGACATACGAATAACAAAAAAAAAAAAAAAAAAAAACTATAAACACACATTGTTTTTTGCTCTATAGTATTTTTATATGACAATATATATCAAGGAAACGAGATTTCTCGAAATGAAAGGGGCCCCGAAATAATACTGAGCTTCCCTAGAACGCTAGGAAGGATTAGACCGATCTGCGCTCACGCATAGCTTACGCGTCCATCTCAATAGCCGTGGCTCACAGCAACTTATCAAAGTTCCGATGTATAACTCAAACACCCGAGTACAATGACCATTGATAAGGCGAATCAACGAACGAGGATTGAGGTCAAGGAGGCATTTACGCATTACCGGTCTTAAGAATATATTAAAATTATTATTATTATTAAAATTAAAATATTAACGTCTAGCGACGGTAATAATTTGTGTCGACTGCACTTCACTGTTAACCACAGCCAGGCGCGTTTGCGGTGGTGTTGTGTACATTCGACCTGGGATTTTACGTACTGAACCAGATTCACAAAATTTGAATATTTGCTCGCAAAATGAATGAATAAATAACTTTGGATGAAATGTGTTTTAGACCCTAATAAGATCATGCTCCTAAATTCAGCATTAAAACGCAAAATGTCTTCGGGATGTGACAAAGATAAAGAAAACTGACACTGACATAAACCAATAACTTTTATCTAGAGACAAAAAGATACCGATGGATCTCATTTTAGAGTTTATAGACAAAGTACCAGTGAATACACTATTAGCGTAAATAAATAAACACATTTAAATATATTAAATACAATAAATAAGTTTTAATTTGAGACAAATCCATCAATAACTGTGTTTAAATATATCTCTAGATTTTCTGAATGCTGAAATTTTGTACATGATTTTTTTTAGGTATGTGTCACTTTTACTCACTGGAAGCTTTTTTATTTTTTATTTTATTTTTTATTTTTAATAAAAAGACAGTATAAAAATTTTAAGTTATTTATTATTCTTATAATTGAATTCCCTTGAAATTTTTTATTGGTTTTATAAAATTTTGTACTTTTTCTTACTCATATTTCTAATTTGTTACATAGGTCTAAGATCAATGTTTAAGAAATTAAAAACGAGGTCAAGTTTTTTTTTTTTTTTTTTTTTTTTTATTTCCTGAATGTATATATAAAATTTTCTATAAGCTTTCATGCATATTATATTTCTTTTCGTACATTTTAAAAAATGAAATGACATCACTTGGAGAGCATGAACAATTTGAAAAAAGAAAATTAATGATTTTTTTTTTTTTTTTATTGAAGGCATACAACAGTACAACACTTCATTAGAAGCCTAGATTGCATGTTGTATGCAAAATTGTGTGTGTGTGGTATTATGTATATATTAATCAAAAATTTTTTTTTCATTAGTTCTGGTTGTTTTTATACAAACAGGGTAGTTTTTATTCCCCATATACATAGAAATGTTGTTATATTTGTTATTTGTACAATAGTTTTTACATATAGATAGAATTTATTTCATACATAATAACAACCGCCTCCTCTTTTTTTTTTTTTTTTTTTTTTTTTTTTTTTAATTATATTGGCATTGTGTTAATATATATTTAACAAATAAATAAATAAATTTTTTTCAGTCTCATATGCTATTATAAATTATTCAAAGAAAACATTGTATATTGGTGTTTCGGAGTATTAGCGTACTATCTCATTTAATAAATTAAACGAAAATATATCGTCGTAAAATAATATAGCAGCAAGAGAAAAAAAAATAATAATAATAGCTATCGTCGGGTCCATTTACCTATTATCTTATGCATGGGCGTCACCCGTCCTTCTGTTTTAATGTGTTAGAGTAATAAAAAATATTTTGTGTAATCCATTTTGTTTGGATTGATGACATACCTTGCGCAGGATAAAATGATCATACTTTATTACTCACATCGTCGTTATTATATATATACATTTGAATTTTAGGGATAAATATGGCCCTTGATCATAGGTTTCTCTTGCATTCTACGATTTTGTTACATTATATATATGTATATATAGATATAGGTAGATTGGTAGATAGATAGATAGATATAGATAGACAGACAGATAGATAGATTGATAGATATAGCTATAAATTCTCAATATGGTTACATAGATGCAGAAATTTACCTATATTTGCATTACAGTAATTCAAATGATTCTCCTGATGAAGCGTTATTTATTGTATGCTTTCACTTTTTTTTTTTTTTTTTTAATGGGATTTATATTTCTTTCATGGTAAATTTAATACTGAATTTTTACTTTTTTCATGGTAATTTAAAAAACTGGTTATTTCATTATTTCCTGTGATACGCTGTAAAACATTCAATTAAAAAATGAAAAAATTCTGTAACTTTTCTAAAGAAAATTTATGTTTTCTAAAGCTACAAAAATTTAGCTTAAAGTTTCATTTCAATCTGCAAAAATAAACTTTTTTTTTTTTTTTTTTTTTTTTTTAATCAGATAAAATTTGTCAAAAGAAACTTTTTTCTGCTGTAATCAGATAAAATCCGTCAAAAGAAACATTTTTTCTGTAATCAGATAAAGTCTGTTACTTTTGATTCAGATTACATCTGATTGTAACACATGTTTCTCTGTTTTGCATACGCAGAAATTATATTAAAGGAGGATTGAAAAGAACTAACAAGGAAACGTTCAAAAGGTGTTGTCTTCAAACAATATTGAAAAAAAAAAAACATATGTGATTCTCTCTTCATAAAACACCAGAAAGTGAAAAAATTATCGGATGAAATGAATTACAGCGACCACAAAAAATTATAAAAATTAAGCATTTTTGGCGATTTCAAACTGTTAAGCGATTGATTTTGAGTACTTGGCGGAGAAGCAAAACACGGTTGTGTTCGTACACGGCAATCTCGGTGCTAGCGAACGTATCGCCTAACAGCGCTAAATCACCAAAAATGCTTAATTTTGATAATTTTTTGTGGTCGCTGTAATTCATTTCAGCCGATAATTTTTTCACTTTCTGGTGTTTTATGAAGAGTAGAATCACATATTTTTTTCAATATTTTTGAAGACGTCACATTTTGAATGTTTCCTTGTTAGTACTTTCAGATTACTCTAAGGGATGCCACAGACCTTGTCCTCAGTGTCTTTCAAAAGTACTCATATCCTCATTTCTCCTCACTTTTGGACGTTTGTTCTCATTTGTCCTCATTTTTCAGTAATTTCCTTCTTTACTTAAAATTTCAACATTAGAGATGTTGCTGACCTTATTAGTTTTCAGTACTGATTCGATTCTACAACTCAACACAACGTAAGAAAGTCAAGATTCCTTGATTCATTCCATTCATTTTTAAATCATCTCCAATACTATTACACGAAATATATTTTTTTATTGGGAGATTTTAGTCTTTGAAACATTATACTTTAAAATATAAAGGTTAAAAAAAAAAAAAAAAAAAAAAAAAGAGAGAGAGAGAGAGAGAGAGACTGAATTTGCATAAAAAAAAGGGGGGGGGGCGGATATTTAAAAATTTAACATGAAGCTGCAAGTTATTTTATTACTAATTATATTTTATTTTTTAACTAAATTTAAATAACATTTTAAATGGTAAAGCATTTTTTAGTAAGATTGAAAACTATCTAAGTCAGGGGTAGGTGCTGAACGCAGATTACCTTGTTGACATTTCACGAATTTTTGCTCTCAATAGTGCTACTGGAAGGTACAACATAATAGCTCAGTTTGTAGAACATTAATGTTTTAGGCCGTCAGACTAGAGTTCAATTCTTATTCCCAGCCTAGCCCTAGCCTTTTTTTGACATTGTTCAGATTATCTTTTCCTTTAAAAATTTTCTTTATCGGATCACTTCCATTTGAAGTAGTTATGATTTCGTTTTCACTAAAACTTGATTTATACGTCAATAACAATTGTATTAAAACAGTTTATAAAAGTATAAACAGAAGCGGATATAAAACAGTTTAGTACTTTCGTACAAACCGCATATCAGAAATTAATACTTTAATATTAACAGCATGACATTATATTATACGAAGAGAAGTATAATGTGTACAAGTTTATGATAATGTTTATTGTAAATTTAATAATGCTTATATAAATATTTGTTTATAATGTTTATCGTATAAATTCACAAGTAGTATAAATTTATCATAGTGACGATTAATGGCTACAAATGGGGTTAATAATAGCTAATTTTGTGCTATATTTTATGTCCTCAAAAATGTCCTCATTTTTAAAGAAAACTGTCCTCATTTTTCTCATAGAAATGAAGACATTGCATAATTTGTCCTCATTTTGCATAAAAGAAATGTGGTCACCCTACTTTATGAGCTTGTACCAAGAACATTTCCTAAACAACTGTTCTCTTTATCATATGATATTTCCA